>JAXDDX010000011.1:7315000-7818036 GCA_034670405.1 Hoplostethus atlanticus | reverse complement strand
AAAAAATGCACACTCAAACTTCAGGGGCAAAACGGTGCCGCCATGCTACTTCCCCATTTGCTAAAGGAAAAATGGGTGCAGTAGGTCTCCCTCTTTAGCAAGGGGCCCCGTCAGAGTTGTTGCTGCCCACTCTGGAGAGGGGTTTGGAGACAGGAGCAGGGGGTGTCGATTCTGAACAGTTGGCGGTTTTGGTGCATTTTTCCCCGGGGGGGGCTATCCCAAAAATTTCAAACAAACATTACTCCCCAGATCATCAGTTTTTTTTAAAATTTAAATAAAAGGGCCCTTTTAAATTTGTATTTTTTTTTGTTTTTTCTTTATAAAAATTTAATTTTTTAAATACTACAATATGTAATGGTGAAAGCCCTAAATTTAACCGAAAAGTGCCTCGATAAGTGCAACAAAAAATCTGCCCAACAAGAACCCGAGACAAGGGCAAAAAAATTTATAACACAGTAAGACCAAAAAAAATTTAAAAAAAAAAATAAACATTTAAAAAAAAAAATAAATTAAAAAATATTTTTCCTTTTTTTGGGGAAAAACCCCTTTTTGCCATAAACCCCCTTTTCCCAGGTCAAACCAATAAAACTTTGGGCCCACCTTTGACACTTTTTTTTTGCAATTTTTTTTTGCCCCTTTTTCATTATGTTCAAATTTCCTGACCCCCCCTTATAAACCACAGAACTTCCCCCAAACAGTTTTTTTTTTCGATTGTGTTTTTTAAAACCTTTCTTCCTTTTTGGCTTTAAACGGGATCCAAAAAAATTCCTTGGCCTTTCATAAGTTACCCAACCCTTTTTATTTTCCCAAATCCTTTGCCGATTTTTCTTTTTGGGGTTTTAAAAAATTTAAAATGTCCCAAACCATGCTTTTCCTGAACCGTGGTTTTAAAAAAGGTGGGAAAAAAGCAAAATTTAAAGGGCTTTGGGTTTCCTCCGGGAACCAACCCTTTCCTATCCGTTTAAAGGGGGGGCAAACCGGGTAATTAAAGTTCATTCGGCCCCAAGTTTAGCCCCAAATGTCCCCTACCCATCCTTTGGAAAACCCGGGGGGGAAAAATTTTAAAATCATTTTTAATTCAGTTTAAATTTTTCTTTTTTTTTTCCTCGCCCAAAAAAAAAATTAAAATTTTTTTAAAACCAATCGGGAAGGGGGGAAAAGTTCGCGCCCAAGGGGCCCCCTTTTGGGCCACCCAATTTTGAAAACGGTTTTTCCCTAAATTTTTTAATTTCTTTTCTAACGAACTTTTAAAATTTTTACCCGGTTTTTTAAAAAAAAAAAAATCAAAAAATTTTTTTTTTTTAAACAAGGGGATTGGGGAAGGGGTCGGGATATTTGGGCCGCCCCCGGGCGTTTGGGGTAAAATTTTACTTTGGTGGTTAAACCAGGGGCGGGGGGAATGAGATTCCCAACCGGGCAGAAAAGGGGACGGGGAACCCCAAATTTTTTATTTCCACACTTTTGTTTTGGGCTGTTCCTAGTTTCCCCCCCCTTTTTGGAAGGAGGGAAAATGTTTTTGGGGAAGGGGGTTGGGGGAAAAAATTCCTGTAGGGGAAGTCCCCGGGGGCCCGGGGCCTAGGTTTGGGAAGCGGGAAAAAACTCGGAACCCTCCTGGCCCCCTTTGGTTCCCCCTTACCCAAACCCCAACAAAAGGGAGGGGCAACCAATTAAAAACAAACCTCCAAACCCAAAAAACCCCTCGGCAAATTTAAAACCTCCCCGCCTTTCCCCCCCCACAAAAAACCCCGGGTACCTAAATCCAAAAAAAAGGGGCTATAAAAATAAAAAAAGGGGGAAAAAATTTTTCCTATTTTTCAGAAAGTTTTTAATTACAACAAAAAAGGTTTGGGGAGAGTAGTTTTTTCTTAAAACTTCCGGCCGATTTTCCCCGGGGCCCCAAATTTTCTCTAAAAGTTTGCAAAATTATTCCCACCTACCCCAATTTTTAATTTTTTGGGGGTTTTTAATTTAAAAAAAAATAAAAAAAAATTTTTTTGGAATTTTTGGGTATTTTGTAAAAGAATTTTGGGGGGTTAGGGGGGGGAGATTGTTTGTTGTTTTTTAAAAAATTTTGGGGGAAAAAAATTAAAGGGGGTTTGGGGGTTAATTTTTTGGTTGATTGGGTTTAAGGAAATGGAGTTTTTGTTTTTTTTTTTTTTTGGGGGGGTTTGTTGTTTTTAAAAAATTTTTTAATTTTTTATTGTATTTTGGTTGGGAAATGTTTAAATTTTATTTTGGGGGGGTTTTTTATAAAAATTTTGGGGGGGAAAGGTGGGGGAAGGGGGGGAGGGGGGAGGAGAGTAGAGAAAACCATAAACGGGGGAAATTTTAAATTGAACTACCGACCTTTTTTTAAAAGACAAATTAAAATATTTTTTTCATCATCATAGACAACCATGCACAAAATTTAAAACTCATTCACTTTCCCAATGAGACAAAGGAAAACTTTTTTTTTATTTTTTATAAGTTTTATCCCCGGGGGCATGTGCAATATCAAGCAAATTTTGAAAATTTTCCCAAAACCCAATTTTGTGGGCTGGGGGAAAAAAAAATCACTTCATCTAAAGGGGATTTATTTACAAACAAAACTACATGCGGGTTTTGGGTTCCTTTTTCTTTCTCACATGCAAGAAGAACCCTTTTGTATCAAAGGGACCCCATTTTTTTTTTTTTTTCTTTTTTTCTTTTTTCAAAGCGGGCTTCAGACGGGCCCCCCTTTAGATGAAGCCTGGAAAATTTTTTTTCCATCTTCTTTCTTTTGGGCCGGGCATGCTGGGGAAAAGGAGATTCAGATTCAATTAATTTGCCATGAAAAAAATTTTTAAAATTACATAAAAAAGCCCTCCCACCATATGAAAATAACAACACACATAATAACCCCCAAATTTTATTTTTATTATTATTTTTAAATTATTATTGTTGTTGTTGTTATAAATTATTTTTTAATTATTATTATTATCTCTCTAACTCTGGTGAGTAGAAAATTTTGGGTGAGAGCCTAACAGATCCCCCCGGGCTGCAGTTTTGGCCATTTAAAGACCAATATCCTTTCTAGAAAAAACTATGGATAGTCCTGGGGAACTGCTGATTTTAAATAGTAAAAATTTTTGCTGAAATCTTTCCCGACTTTTGAAACCGCCTTTAAACGGCCCCAAGTTTGCCTTGCCTTTCGAGCCGGGGAACCGCTGTTGCCACCGCCCCCAAAAGCTAAATATCGCCTTAAAAATTAAAAAAAAAACAAAAAAAAAAATAAAAATAATTAATTAATAAATGAATCAATTTTCTCATTGTATTTAGATAATGTTGTTAAAGAGGGGGGTTTTGGCTCGCATGCAGTTTTCTTGATATAAACCCGAGATAAACCACATACCCTAGGGAAGTATTCCCTAAAAATTTTTTAAAGTCAGGCCCCCCCTTTAACTTTAAATGAAAACCCCCCGGGGCCCCCCCCCCTGAATTAAATACTTTTTTCTATGAATGCTAATCATTAATATTGGTAATTAATGATGTTAAAAAACCCCTTTTTTTTAAAAAAACATAAAACTGCATGAATTCTTCACCTTTATGAACTAAAAACTTAAACCATAAACATAAAACTGCTTTCAACTTTGTCTTTAAAGTTGTTCCTTTACTATTGTAACTGTGTGTCAATGTCAAATATTTAAAAGTCTAATTTAATTATTTGCCATTTATATGTACACAACATGAATTAAAGAGTAGCTTCACCTACAGCACATATGGAGAGTGTCTCCACTGTTCAGCTTTAAATTACTATTTTTCTCATATTTGGATTGTATGATCCATCCTTCTGTACTAGTATGCTTTATTATTTGCATTTATTTTTGTATTTATTAATTTATGACCATATTTATTTATACCAACAGGCTGAACAAACTTATCAGGAAAGCTGGCTCTGTTGTGGGCATTAACCTGGACACCCTGGAGGAGGTGGCAGAGAGAAGGATGCTGGCCGATGCTGTATGTTGTGTATGAATGTATGAGTGTATGTTACATTACATTACATTACAGTCATTTAGCAGACGCTTTTATCCAAAGCGACTTACAATAAGTGCATTCAACATAGGTAGGCAAGAAAAACTACTAGTCACCAGAAATCGTAAGTGCATTTCCTTCCTAAACAAGCAACTAAGAGCATAACTAGTGTTAAGGTAAGAGTGCAATAAGTTCACTTGTGATTTACCCACCAGGACAAGAGGAACCAGGATCAGCCATGAAGACGACTAGGAGCAACACAGCGAAGGCCACGACACACCTCATCTTGAAACCAAGAACCAAACACATCACAATGACATTTGGACTCACATGTTGCTGGCCACTAAATTGTGACCACAGCAATGTAACAATGTGACAAGACAATCATTTTGTATTTTTGTTTATTTCATTCAGTCATCAAACAATGTAATACAGACAAATCACAATATACATTCAGTGCCCTTACTCAACACACATCCCAAGGACATTGTCTTCTTTGTGTTGATGATGATGAAATGTTTTCTTACCTTTCCAGTGATCGAGAGTCAAGAGTTGAAACTATTGTCAAAGTCGGCAAAGGGAAGAGTGTGAGATCTACAGGTGATGTGAATCTCTGTGTCTTTATATAGGAAAGGCTGGCGTGTTTTATGGGTGTCTCCTTTCGGTTCACTTTCTCAATATCTGTAGTATTTTGCAATATTGCATAACTGCTGGACATACAGTGTCACTGCATTTCATAATGTGTTATGGGGACAAACGACGTTGATCTAATCTCAACCAGGAGCGCTGACTCACTGGACTTCCTCAAATTCAAGAAGATAGTGAGGGATTAGACTCAAGATAATTCCATCTTTCATGAAAAAAAACATCCTAAAACGGAACAAAAGGCCTTAAAGTCACATGTTATTCACTCAGTTTATTCATCTTATTATTATTTGCAGTTTATTCAATATCAAAGGGGATATTATCAAGCTATTAGAAATTATTAGACAGAATCCAACTGCTTTTCACACAATTACAAGGTTGAGTGAGAAACAGAAAATGTCATACCAACTTTTCACGTATTAACAAAGACCAAACCTCATTATTAATGAATGCATAAACATTTATCAGTGGCTGTCCAGTGAGCTGGAAGTCTGTGTGTGTGCAGTGAGACTTGGGACCCGCTGACAGGCCCCTCTCACGCTCTCCCTGTTCTAGTGGAGGAGGGTGCTGTGATCAGACTGGCCACCTTGCTATGTTTCAAAACGTAGCTAGATTTTGACGTTTTATTATCCTTGGTATTGTATTATCCTTTTCCTCCTGCCGTAAAGTTTTATCTTGCGCAAAGCGCATGACATTAAACTGTTCTGATAATCTGTATTGGAACAGATTAATTTTCTGATCCAAGTACGAGTACTTGCCGATCTGATACTTACAGATACTATCGGTGCACCTCTACTTTATAACAATGCTCATTAATAAATAAGTAAGTAATTAAAATGATTTCCACATAGCACTTTCTAGAAGAAATTTTAAAGTGCTCTACAGTGCAAACAAATAATACAGCAGTATAAAATTTGAAGAAAAACACATTACAAAAACAGAAAACATAACAATCAGCACAAAATCGAGAAAACTCTCTTGTTGTTCTAATCTCACAGATGGGTTTTGAGGTGTTTTTTTTAAAGCAGAGAACCGATTTAGCCGATCTGACGCTTTGTGGGAGGCGGTTCCAGAGTCCAGAACCCAAGGCATGATCACCTTTTGATTTTAGCTTGGCCCTCGGGACCGCCAAGAAGCCCTGTTCAGAGGAACTTAGTCATGTAAGACGATGCCAGACCAGATAATACCGGTAACCAATACAGGGAGCCAGAATTGCCGTAATTTGAGACCTAAGATTGGTTTTATTCAGAAGCCTTGCTGCAACATTTTGAACCAGTTGATGCCAGGCCATAGGTGAACAACTCAGGCATGTAAATAAAACATTGCAATAGTCCCGGCGTGAGGAGACAACGACATGAATATCGAAGATCTTGAAAGGTCAGAACAGATCTGATTTTGGCAATATTCCTCATCTGGAAGAAATAAGACTGAGGCAGTTTGTTAACATGTTGATTTAAATGTAAACAGGTCTGTGGCAGACTGGGGTGTGTGATTGGGCCGTTGAATGGTTGCGAGGGGTGGAGTCTGGCTGGCAGACGGGTTCGCCCAGCCCCGACACCGGCTGCGGCGGATCAGGATTGAGTGTGTGTGTGTGTGGTTGTCTATATATGTTACAGGGAGTGTGTGTCGCAGGGAACCAGAGACTGAACCCGCAGTGAGCAGAGGAGGGCAAGAGAACACTGTATGTATATTTATTTGTGCTGCCCCAATAAACCCGGCCCCTAAATCTCTGTCTTTGTCGCTGTCTGGTAGCAAGTTGGCTACAGGGTCAAAAAATAACACAAAAATTCTTGGAAAGGGACCTGACATTGGGTGTCAGTGGATCACAGCTGTACCTTGCTAGTTATATGAACAGGGCCAATGGCCAGAATTTCATTTTTCAGAGTTTCTTTGAAGAACACTTTGTGACGTCCAGCCTTAACTGCAGACAATCTTGTAAAATAAACAATTTATCAAGGTCATCAGGCCTCAAAGGGAGGTAGAGCTGTGTATCATCTGCATAGCAATGATATATATGACATATGATATGACACAAATGATTTGCCAGGGGAAGCATATATGTACATAATAGGCCCCAGAATTGATCACTGGGCCCATGATCTCCAATAGAGACAGAACATTTTCTATTTGATAAATAAGAAGCAAACCAATCGAGGGCTAAATACTGGCAAATTTAAAATAATCTAAAATAAATCTGTTAAAGGGGAATTACAGTATTTTTAAACCTGGGCTCTATGTGTACAAATTCATCATTTATAGCGCAAAATAACCAGAAACAGAAGTCTGGCTCAAGGAGAAGTCTCGCTCTGAAATCTGAAAGATGAGGTGAGTTGTTGGTTAAAAAAAGGCATATCTCTGTAGCGACCCTTTCCGTAATTTTGTCAGACAGTTGTCAGACACAGGAATAACAATCTGAGCCTGTCAGCGGCAAAAACAAGCACTTTTAGTGGACGTACTTTGATCGGCGCACTTGCCCCAACAGATTACATTGCAGCCATAGCAGCCGATTTCGCGTCTGCCAACTGAGGCGATCTACCGGAGCAATTCCAAAACTTTTTGTACCTATTTTGCGGTATAAATGATGAATTTGTACACATAGAGCCCAGGTTTAAAAATACCGGAATTCCGGGAGTTAATCATAGAGTAGAATAGAGAGTAAAGTGGGAACAATGGCAACGAAGACCTCTTTAAATAGGGTTGGGGGTAAAAAGTCTAGGGGACTGGATGACAATGGCATGTTGGATACAGTGTCAATTACATCCTGAATGGAGATGTGACAAAACTGACTCAGCAAGACAGGACCAGCAGGAAAGTCCACCATAGGGTTAGAGCAAGGTGAAATCATAGATCTAATTCCAATGACCATGTCAATAAAAAACCAATAATTTGGTTTCATCGTTGGAAAAGACAGGAACAATAGTGGGGGCTGGATTTACGAGTCTGTCAATTGTTAAAGAGGAATCATGGATTATGTTGGTTACCTGTGATCAAATTATCAAAGTAGGCAGCTCTTGCATTTTTAGTTTGGTGGTTTCCACCTCCGTTCCACCAATCTTTGGGTTTGTGCTAGTCCTCTTTCGGTTCACTTACTCAATATGTGTAGTATTGCAATATTACATGAACGTTGGACATACAGTCTCATTGCATTTCGTAATATGGTGTTATGGGGACAAACAACATTGATCTAATCTCAACCAGGAGCGTTGACGCAGTCCACACAGGGCTTCACTGTTTTATCACTTCCTCAAATTTAGGAAAGCATTAGATAATTCCATCTATCAGCAAAAGACAGAACAAAAAGCCTTAAAAGATAGATACTTATTGAATGAATCTGAGGATTAACGTTGCCTGGGTGTGGAAGTCATAATCATGATTGTAAATTGAAACACTTCCAAGGCACTCTCTCTTGTCACCAGAATAAAATGTTGTTGATGCAGTGGTTTGTGTGGGGTCGACATTTTCTTCTGCTTCAGGCTGCGTACTCTGTTGTTGTCTGATGAAAAACCATTCATTTTTCTGGCCCAGTACACACTGGAAAGATTAGCCCGGACATAGATTCCATGAGGGGCAGTAGTCACATTCCGTTTGAATATTTGAGAACGAGAAGATGAGAAGAGTCAGTTAACCTCCACAAACAGCTTGTTTAAGGTTTTGTTAGCTAAATAACTAGCCAGCAGGCTAATTTAGTAAAGCAACTGATTTTAATGTCAACAATGCTACCAGTGCCCTATTGTTAACGAAGCTGTTTTACACACATAACTAATATCTAGTAGAAGTTAGCTAGAATATCAACATTACATTACATTAGTAAATTAACATTAGCATATTAACATTACATTACAGTAATTTAGCAGACGCTTTATCCAAAGCAACTTACAATAAGTGCAGTCAACATAGGTAGGCAAAAGAACTAGTCACCAGAAATCGTAAGTGCATTTCCTTCCTAAACAAGCATCTAAGAGCATAACCAGTGCTAAGGTAAAAGTGCAATAAGTTAGCTACCTACTTTTTATTTAAACAAATGAGTCAAATAAGTGAAGCTAATAAACAAGAGCACATAAAAGACTCTGGAAGTATGAGGAAAAAGATTCTGAGGTCTGGTGAATTCAAAACACTACATCTGGTAGAAACCGACCACAGCAGCACATGGTGGCAGCACATTTTTCAGTGTCAGGGACTGGGAGACTTGTAAGGACAGAGGGAACAATGATAGTCTGATTGTCAGAGTGCAAAAGATCTTAAATTGGGGCAACAATTTACTTTGCAACAGGACAACAGCCAAATAAGTCAAATCAATACTGGAATGGCTTCAGAACAGGAATGTGAAAGTCCTTGCCTGGCCCAACAAAGCCCAAACTTGAAAAATCTGCGGAATGACTTGAAGCTACCTGTTCAAATGCTCCCGATCCAATTTGACCGAGTTTAAGGAAATCTGCAAAGAATACTGGGACAAAATCCCATTATCAGGATGTGCCAAGCTGATTCAGACATATCCAAGAAGCTTAACTTCTACAAAGTATTAACTCAGATGGTTTAATTAGATGTCTCTGTACTTCATTTTCAAGAACATGATGTTGTGCAAAGTGACTTGCAATGAGTGCAACAGTAGAATATGCTTAAGGTCCTACATAAGTAGCATTCTTAGCAACCAATACTAAGTAGTTTAGTCATAGTATCCTGGCAATAGATGTAGCGATCCTATTTATTCTGAATTCCAGGATAGTTCCTTGAATAGTACAATAGTCAAATGACAAGAAATCACATATTGTTGTCATTAAATAACTGTATGCCTTAAAATGGCTCAAAGGTGTACTTTATTGAGTTCTCAGTTAACATGAGTTCTCAGACAATAGTTCCACCATCACCGTGTCTATGTGTTTTAGTGATTGAAATGATGATGCATGATGTTTGCTGTTTGCCAGAAACGCACTGTTACGGCCTCCCTAGATAATTAAAGGCTCAACTGGAGACTGAAACATATAAAGGACGCCAAGAGATTACTGTTCCCAAAAAACAGGTTTTTATTTAGAAAAGAAAACCATAACTAAAGTGCAAAAGAACACAACCAAAAGGGGTTGGAGATCCCAGCCAAAGAGAACCAAAAATGGGGAAGGTACTGGGCCAACCGCGCAATGGGCCGTGCGAACCCAGCTCTTGTCCCTAAACTACCAAAAGAGAATGTAACTAAACTGAACCAAAACAAAAACCCGATAACTAGACCACCAGTGAGCTCCATCCCAAACTAAGATAACAAACTAACATAACAAAACCCAACACATCAGAAACATGCTGGGGGGGAGAACAATTGGGGGGGGAAAACAAAGGCAAAAATCCCCAAAACTGTGCTTCAGGCTGTCACACGAGAGAGAGAGAGAGAGTTAGCTCCTCAGGTCCCCTTTTATAGTCAGGCTTGATTGGCTTCAGGTGCTCTGCTCCGCCCCTAGACATGAAAACAGGTAGAGGAGAGAGAGAGCACCAGAGAGAGAGAGACAGTAAGGCTGGGCTCACACCACAGGTTTTAAAATCCTAACCGATTTTGAAATCGGGTTGCATCACGCACATGAGGAGAATCTTCACAGATGTTCTTCTCTCTAATCTCAAACACGCACAGACTACAAGATCTGAAAATAATGGTGAATCACACACTAGAAGATATTACTAAGATTATCGTGCCAGAGGGAGCCTGAATGCACCGCCTCTCTTAATTGCCCACCAACTACAATACATTCACAAATGGACTAATCCCAATCAATCCAACAACTCCTGGACAGATATAGAACAAACATTATGCAAAGAAATACATATTTCAGATTTACCATTCATAAGCCGCTCCATCACACACCATCCTTGTTTCAATAACAATACCATAGCTACAACCCTGACAGCCTGGTGGAAATTTCATAAAATAAGTAACACCACAATCTCACCTACCAAAAACACTCCCATCTGGAACAATCCTGACTTCTTAATGAACAGAAAACCACTAAACTTTTGATCATGGATTGGTAAAAGGTATCACGCACCTCAAACACATCTTCCATAATAACACTCTGGTCTCATTCCCTCATTTGGTCCAGAAGTATGACATTGGAGAGAATCACTTTTTAGAATTTCTCCAGATCAAATCATCTATTCAGACCAAAATTAACATGTAACTTAGATCTTCCCCCATTAACATCAAACCTCAATATCACTACCAAAAAAACTTCTATCAAATCAAATCACATTTATTTGTCTCTAAGGGCTTCACAGTGCCCAACAAAAAATGGTTAGTACACGAAATCCCCCAACCTATCCCAAATCCCAAATCTATAAGATAATTTCCACGTCCGACCTAACAATATCCATGGGAACAAGACCTACAGCTCATCCCTAGTGATGACTTCTGGACCCAAATCTGCAAAAACATCTTCTCTATGTCCACCAACACAAACATGCAACTTATACAATACAAGATCATTCATAGAGTACGCTACACGGGAAAAAGGATGTTTAAAATGGGTTTTATAGACTCCAAAACTTGGCCACACTGCACACAAAACACCACAGACAGCTACATGCATGTCACATGGGACTGCACACCCATTAAACAATTCTGGCGGGACATCACTGACAACCTCTCTCTTCTTCTGGGCTGTCACATCCCACTATCCCCTTCACTCTGCTTACTAGGAGACATCATCAACTTAAACAACACATCCAGTAGAATACTCTCCATAGCCCTAACCATCGCCAAGAAAACTATCCTCATGAACTGGAAATCAAGGAACACAATCAATACTACACTTTGGAAAAATCTACTAATCGAATACACATCAATGGAAAAATGATCTGCCTTCATCAAAAACCAAACTGCTGATTTTGACATAACCTTGAATCCATTCATCAATACTCTAATTTCCTAATTACCACACCGATTTCACTCATCACACCTCTTTTTGCCTGTCCACCACCCACAATAAACTGCATACTGTCATTCACACACACATTGCTGCCATTACTCTTACACCGTGATCCCTACACATTTTTAATCTGACACACATACACAAGAATCACACACAAATAAATATACAGTACACACAGTTCTTTCTCTTCTGACTCTCTTTCCCTCTATTATTATTATAATGTGTACTTATTAATTAACTTAAATATTTGTTGTATTTGTTGTTGTAATTACTATCATTATTATTATTATTATTGTTACTGTTATTAAATAAAGCAAAAACAATACACTGATGGTAGGAAAGCAAGTGTGTGCAGTGAAAACTAATAAAATGCATCATTTGGTTTAACATGAATAAGACGTATGTAGCACTGGAATGAATGTTGAATGAATGCATTTCATCGAATAACACATAGATTACACATACATGGATACACCTGTGTTACCTGGGTTGCTCCCTGTTATAAAGGGAAGTGCACTTATCTTGCTACTACTACTACTAATGTGTGAAATCAGCTGAGTTTTAGGGTGCTCTTATTCAGAAATACCCTGCTTCACACTGAATAACACAGGTGAGAAGGTAGTAATATATCCTGCATACATATACATGCAAATCTGCACAGTTTATACATGTTATCTACATCTGTAAACTGGACATATTGAAATCTATTTTTACAATTCACATATACTTTTCTTCATATTGCCATTATCATGTTATATGTTGCATATATGTTGATATTTTTATAACTTTGTATGTTCACACAGCATATATTCTAATCTTTATTTAACCTTGCAGATCAATTAATGCAATTTTATTCACAGTGATAGCTTGGGGAAGGGACGACAGTTTGGTCAGAGGTTTAGCTGGTGACGTGTTGCTATACTTCTCTCTCCTAGGTGACAAGCGTAAGAGTTGGTGTGACTATTATGAGTCCGACTTTCTCCATTGAAATACCGAGCTGGTTACCGTAGACACATCGGGTGTTTATAGTTAGTTTATAATTTTAATAAATGAAAATTAATTTATTAGTTTTAATACACTGTCTGCATGTCAACAATCTCTTAAGGTCATGGAGTGCCTCTTTCATGTCATTGCCAATCTACTGAATTTGGGGAGTAGGATTTATATTCTAAATCACTATACGGCTGGTGTGATCCTCTCTGGGGGAGAGAAGAGGTCAGGAGGCACAGTTTGTCTAAAGTAAGCTATTTTTCTGTCGGGAGAGGTACGGACCTTAACAGTTTGATAAGTGTTTACATGTTAACTGATGAAACTATGTTTGACTGTGTGTATAGTATGATGAAGCAAATCCAAATGCAATATAATAGAGAAAGATCTTTTAACTATAGGCTTTTTACAAAAACTGTCTTTTTGTTTTTATCAAGTTGTTCATTTTTGGATGTGTTACAGATAAACTTTGACAACTTTTGACATTTGTCAATGTACAAAATGTGCACTGGAAGTTTCTGGTTAGTACAGGGTCTCTGCACCATTTTAAAAATCAAATTAAATGCTTTTTAAGACCTTTTTAAGACCTCAATACATATAATTTAAGACCCAAGACATTTTGGAACGATTTCTTTCATAGAAAAGCGAGACAATTTATTGAGCCCTAGCATTCTGAAAAGTAATACACAGTTACATGAATAATAACAATCCATATTGCTAAATGTTTTTTTTTTTTTTTAAATGTGGCTATTTAGGGAAACTGTATATAGACATTATGATCATGCAACTATGGAATTACCCTTATTCATGAATAGCCCTAAATGTAATTTGTCTTCTTCATCGTACCTGTTGGATAATATGGAACAGTGGATATTAGGCATAACATGCCCAATAATCACATAATTACATGAATTGCAACTATGAATCATTACTTTTCAAGAACTCAACAGGTAAACAGACAGGTCCCTAACGTGAAAATCTTTCGGCATAAATTGCACCTTGCTTTGTGGCGGTCTCCTGCCTGTACCAACCACCTCCGAAACGTATCTTCCTCTAACTATTTGTCATTAAACTTGCATTTCCCCATCTTGGCTCATACCTTAGCTTGTTAGCTGGCAACCTTGATCCTCTTTGATGACACGCAGCCAGACGCCAACGTAAGGTAAACATTCTATTAATGGCGGAGTTTCTCATTGTCTAATACGATGTTATTTACACAAATACACACGCTATTGGACATTTTTACGGTAGGTTACTGTGCGCGACAATTTTTCCATCAGCCTTAAACGCACCCTTTGCAAATGTAATACCTACAGCAAATTTAAGGTAAATTTAAGACAATTTATGACCTTAATTTCCATTATTTTATTTTAAGACCTTTTAAGACTTTTTAAGGAGCCGCGGGGACCCTGGGTTAGTAGTGCCTATATTTATATTTATCATGATTGCCTTTGATTTTTTTTCTGGATGTTGTGAATAATTTTTGATTAATATTTATTGTGTTTCCTGTGGTTACAGTACATCAATACAGCTGAAAGCATGGTGTATTTGGCAGATCCCGCACGCAACTCCACAGAGCTGGCAGAGTCAGACAATGCTGCCCAAAGATTACGGTACTTATGCAATTTCAGCTTTTCAGCCAAACTAAATAAATTCCATTCATATATCTATTTATGTGGGCACAGCTGGATCAGCTACACATTCCATATAATAACACTGCCAGCACATTTTGTTTTTTAATTGATGTCCTCCCTCATCAAAAATCAGAATGTGATATATTGGTGTTTGCATGTTACCCCTTAAAATGAACTGTTTGACAAGCATCCGCACATGCATTACCATTAAACCACAGTTTGTAAGTGGACTGCTCAGAGACTGAGTGACAAGGAGACATTTCTACTGGCAGCAAGTTCTCAATTTCCTTACTAAGACACTTAATGTTGTTGTTCTTATATTGTGTGTGTATTGTATGTGTATTAACACAGTGAGTACTTCAAAATGAGGAGGACCTGCCACAGCAAAACTGACTGGGTATACATAAAATGGAAAGGAGGCATTATGCAACACCCAGTTCAGCAGGATGGCAGTAGCTGTGGGGTACTGGTCATCATGGTAAGTGGAATATGTCTTAAAATACCTGCTTTTTCAAAATAATCATCAATTCAGCATTTAGGATTTAAGTCTGTTTTACTGCATTTCCAATCCCCATATTTAGGGGAGTTGGATAGTTACCCAAAGTACATCACATATTGTGTTATTGTTTAGATGGCAAAGGCAGTCATGGAGGCCTTTCCACAAACACCCAAAATGGCCTTTGGGACGACAAAAAAACAGATGGCACATGAACGAAAAGTCTTGGCTCTGGAAATACTGAAAGCCTCAGGTGCGTGAGAACGTTTCTTGATTATATTGTCTGAGCTCTTGTTTATTAGCTCTTGTTTATTTGATTCACTTATTTGTCTTAGGTCTTGTTTATTTGATTCACTTATTTGTCTTAGCTATTGTTTATTTGATTTACTTATTTGTCTCATTTGTTTAAGGAAAAAGTGGGTAGCTCACTTATTGCACTTTTACCTTAGCACTAGTTATGCTCTTAGTTGCTTGTTTAGTAAGGAAATGCTCTTACGATTTCTGGTGACTAGTAGTTATCTTGCCTACCTATGTTGAATGCACTTATTGTAAGTAGCTTTGGATAAAAGCGTCTGCTAAAAAACTGTAATGTAATTGTAGTACTTAAGATCTAACATTTGCGTTTGTATATTAGTGTTTAACACAGACAGCAATTGTGCCATGTGCTCCCCCACAAAACCACCTGGTCCAGGGCCTTCCCTCACTGACTGGGTAAGGTATTATTTTAGTATTTTTATTTTTTTTAAGTGTTTTTTTGTGCATTTTGTACCTTTTAATCAAAAGTGGACAATAGAGAGATAACAGGAAACGAGGGTAGAGAGAGATGGGGAATGACATGCAACAAAGGTCTCTAGCCGGAGTCATACCAGAGATGTTTCGGTTAACCCCTCAGCCACTGGGGCGCCCCTGGTTTACTCTTCTAAATGCAGAAATGATAGTGTAATTATGTTGAGATTTCAGGCATTATGTAATGTGGATCTGGGGAGTGATCAATGGAGGAAAAACATTCACCAAAAGGTAGGTGAAATAGAAAAGGCCACTATTGTGATGACAGTAAAACATTACCTTATCATTCCCCTGGAGATTGCAAAAACAGTTGACTAGGACAGCCTTGTATTTATTGGAATTCGCATTTAAAATGTACTGTTATACAGTATGTGCATGCATTTAAACACACACAAAACCACATTCATCACCACACTTTGAGTGTAAAGATGTGTGAAGGCGATAAATGATGATAACCATACTAAGTATTTGAAAAAACACACATTATATATTTCCTAATAGTGTCACGGCACAGGTACTGTAGTTAAAATGTTTTGCTATTATTATTATTTCAGGCTTTACCTGAACTCTGGTATGCATCCTCTTGTGTGGGCACTAAGCTCACTCTGCTTTCAGTTCACGCAGGTTAACAAATAGACACAGACAGAAACTAAACCAGAATATTTTAGGGAGGATCCTCCTATCCTTCATTTTGCATCACGGTACCTACGAAAAGTTGTTCTTTGCAATTACCACTTTCATAAGTCTCTACTTTTACAGATTCAGTGTGACAAATGTTTCCGGTGGTTCCACACTGTGTGCCTGCAGATGGACACAGCACAGCTTCAAAATGCAAAGGCTGGTGACTGGTATTGCAGTCTGTGTAAAAAGTAATTTTACATACAGTACACACTGTATTTTTTTGTATGCTCCACTGTTTTCTTTGTCTGTGTGTGTGAAGCAGGTGGTGGCATAAGACATATCTTTTGCCTTTCATAATGTGTTTTTTTGACTTCCTTTTTCTCTCTCATTGTAAATAGTTACAATGCATATACTGTGACTGATCCAGAATCCCGCTGACAGATGTTGTTGATCAGTGCACGAAAAAAGGGAGACTTGGCTTTATTACAGAAAGTACTTTTTTTTACAATTTATTTTCCGAAATGACATAGTCATTAAAGAGTTTCTTCTGTGTGCATGTAGTCTGACTGCTCTTGATTTCCTAGGTTTCACCTTGTTACAAACATGTTGGCTATCTAGAGGAAAGATCCACCTAAAGTTGACTATGCAGTCACAAAATTAAAAAGGCTTTTGACAGAATGTAATGTTTTATTTTTAAACTGCTGTTTTCCTCCGGTGTAGGCCTTAGGTATTGTACTTACTATATTTACAAAAATGACAATACAATACTCACAAATACAAAGGTAGTCTGTCACTCTGTAATAAAAAAGAAATGCAAAAGAAGTCCCTTCGGCAACAAGATGGGTTTTATATGGGTGTAGCTGGCAGGGATTGGGTAGGACAGCTACAGATTCTAAACAGGTGGACCAGTCACAGGACTGGGTGAGGTTGAAAGGTGTGCCAGGGGAATGAACACATGAAACATTCAGGGGTGTGGGTGAAGCTGAGGCTGGATCTAATGCATGGACGGGTCATGGAAGTAAACCTGTGTTTGAGAGGATAACACAGAAGACAACAAAGAGGGTCAGAAACAGAAGAACATACACAAAAGCATGACAAAAGCATAACAACCTAGTGTGAAGTACTGACAAAAAGTTCTCCAATATGACTCAGGAAAATGCTGAATTGAGTGTGTGCATGTAGAATTATTACTACAAAATGTTAATGTATTACTTAGATTAAGAATTCCCTCAATCTTCACCAACAAAGCTAAAATAATATCCAAAATGTGAGACTTTACATTGGAAATTTCTCAAAATTGACACAGTAAAAAAACCCTAGTTTTGTCTTTTCAAATTGTCAAATTGTCAGAGTAGTTCTCAAGTGTCATATTATTCACTGTCAGAACTTATGGAGCAATGTCTTTTTGTATCACTTCCACTTCCAGAAAGGAAGCCATTTCATTTTGAAATTCAGTAAAACTGCTTGATTTTGGGTTAGTAGTCAGGGTTATCCTGAACTCAAATATATCAGTCATTGTCAGAATTTATGGAGCAATGTTTTAGAAAGGATGCTATTTCAAGGTAAAATTGTGGGATTTTCACTTTGAAATTCTCTAAAATGGTACAGTAAAAGTATTTCATATTTCATATAGGTATATATGTGGATGCCCTGAGTAGGGATACAGTGGAACTTTAAAGAACCTATTGCAAATTATGATTTTATTAAAGGTTAAAGATTGGAATTATTACTGAGAGAATGCACCACAATGAGCCTATGGGTGAATTTAAGTCGATATTTCTCTCAAATGGTACAGTAAAAATGTTTCATATTTCATGTGAGTATAGATGTGGATGTCCTTAGTAGGAATACAGTGGAACTGTAAAGAACTTATTACAAATTATGATTTTATTAAAAGGTTAAATATTGGAGATTTAACCGAGAGAATGCACCACAATGAGCCTATGGGTGACTTTAAGTCGATATTTCTCTCAAATGGTACAGTAAAAATGTTTCATATTTCATGTGAGTATAGATATGGATGTCCTGAGTAGGAATACAGTGGAACTGTAAAGAACTTATGGCAAATTATGATTTTATTAAAGGTTACATATTGGAAATATTACCGAGAGAATGCACCACAATGAACATATAGGTGACTTTAAGTCGATATTTCTCTCAAATGGTACAGTAAAAATGTTTCATATTTCATGTGAGTATAGATGTGGATGTCCTTAGTAGGAATACAGTGGAACTGTAAAGAACTTATGACAAATTATGATTTTATTAAAAGGTTAAATATTGGAGATTTAACCGAGAGAATGCACCACAATGAGCCTATGGGTGACTTTAAGTTGATATTTCTCTCAAATGGTACAGTAAAAATGTTTCATATTTCATGTGAGTATAGATGTGGATGTCCTTAGTAGGAATACAGTGGAACTGTAAAGAACTTATGGCAAATTATGATTTTATTAAAGGTTACATATTGGAAATATTACCGAGAGAATGCACCGCAATGAACATATAGGTGACTTTAAGTTGATATTTCTCTCAAATGATACAGTAAAGATGTTTCATATTTCATGTGAGTATAGATATGGATGTCCTGAGTAGGAATACAGTGGAACTGTAAAGAACTTATTGCAAATTATGATTTTATTAAAGGTTACATATTGGAATTATTACCGAGAGAATGCACCACAATGAGCCCATGGGTGACTTTAAGTTGATATTTATCTCAAATGATACATAAAGATGTTTCATATTTCATGTGAGTATAGATGTGGATGTCCTTAGTAGGAATACATTGGAACTGTAAAGAACTTATGGCAAATTATGATTTTATTAAAGATGGGGATTGTAATTCAGAGATTTAAGTGTTTTCATTTTTTCCAGGCACGTTCTTGGTCACATTTTCGTGCTTTTCAGACAAACACACCTTCTGTGAATACCTTTTATTATATTAAGTACAATAATAAATAGTTTTAGATTGACTCTGGCTCTATTTTTCACCTAGACTGTCGCTTCACCGTCTTTGTGCCGACACGGCTTCTTTACCTTAATTACACCTAGTAGACAACACAATGGTTCGGCTCACGGGCGGCTGATTTGACCACGGAGTTGCGAGTGACGGCTAGCTTGACCGCAGTGAGAAACGTACAGGGGCCATATGTATAAACCATGTGTACGCACGAAAAGTGTACTTACGTCACTTTCCACGCAGGTTCCGAATGTATAAAAATCCACGGGCGGCGAGAATGTGCGTACCGGTACGCATCCTTCACACCATGCGTACCATACGCATTTTTTGTTGCGAGTTGGCAAAAAAGGATAATAAAAGTGTGAATTTGGGTGACATTTTATTTAGAGCTTATTTCTTTCACTACATTGTGTTAGGATGTAATCTATAGTTTAAAAAAAACTTCACTATGATTACATAGTGATGCGTGAGTGGTTAACCACCTTTTTTGACAAGCCTTCATTTCGTTCTATCTTGAGTAAATATGTTTGTCACTATGCATTATAATAATTATAATGATAATGATCTTTATATAAATAAACAAATAAATACATTATCTTTATATAAATAAAGATTATTATTCTGTAGCCTATTATTGGGGAGTAAGAATAACCCTACACTATATAAAGGCTGTAGCCGTACGTAATGGCTGTGCCAAATGATACAATGGCTGCTTAGGCGTTGCTGGAAGATATTGCTATTAGACCGTACTGATTTTCTGGTCCATGATGTTGACTGGCTAATGCGCCGCTTTGGATTTCCAAGAGCTGTTCTCTTCGAATTGTGTGTTGAACTGGGCCCTGTGTTGGAACGGCACTCTCGGAGAAACCCTGCTATCCCCATCCATCTACAGGTATTGACAACAATCGGGTTTTTAGCGACGTGGACGTTTCAGCTGAAGCTTGCGGACAGATCAGGGATATCCTGAGCTGCCCTGAGCCGGGTCATGCCCATGGCGTGGGGTGGCATAATTTCTTTGAGTAATAGATACATCAGGTTCCCTTACACAGCAGCTGAACAGGCCAACATCAAAATGCAATTTGCAGCGATGTCCGGTTTCCCAAATGTAATATATGTATATAATATTGTTTTGTATAATATGTATATAATATTTTATACCCTCAGGTGACAATGGGTATGTATTGAAGCCATGGCTACTTATGCCATTTACAAACCCCCAGAGCGCACAACAGACGGGCTCTGTGGTAGAGCGTTGCATTGGGCTTTTAAAAGGGAGATGGTTTCGGTTACTTTCTGCCATTCAACTTGTTTCATTTGGTTGGTAATGCCAGAGCTTAGGCTTCTAAATAATACGCGTTTTCTTCTGTCATTTTGATCAACCATTATTTCAAGTTCACACTCGTAAAATTGCGCTTCTTTTCTTCTATTTCTTCTTAAATGCTTCCGCCGTTTCTCCTCAAAACCAAACTAAATGCTGGCCCTTTATATGCAAACCAGGCAGTTGAGGGTGTGTTGGAAGCCATTTATAGTAAATTGTGGGCATGGTCAGAAGGCTCGTGCACGTGCACACAATTTAAGGATGATTGAGATGTATGAAGAAAAAACACGTGGGAACAGACGTACGTGGGGTTTTATACATCTGAGCGTATGCATGTTTCCTGTTTTGTGCGTACACAGATTTCTACACCTAAATCTACACAGAGTTTTATACATCTGGCCCCCAGGTGTTATGCATGCATGCAGTTTTGCATCCCTGCCGAGATTAGCAATCACATCACAGAACATAAGTTTTACTACAAGCCAGCCAAACCACACATAGTTTGTGTACTTAAGAGTTCACACTATAAATTTCATGCTTGTTAACTTCACCTGGCCTTAGAAAAGAGAGAATGCATTTCTCGGCAGGTAAAAAACAAGCCCGGCCGAATATTGCACCCCCCTTTCATTTTTTTCTGATGTCCCCCCCAACATCAAATAACTTAATTTTCACAGCACACACTGTAGGTATTTAAGAGTTTGCACAGAATTATCGTCAGGGATCCAAAACGCATCATAACACCGGGTCTAGTAGTCGGCCAACGATGAAAAGTACCTCCCATCCGTTTATCAACACCTGGTAAATTAACAAAAACTTTCTGAATAAACTGATTGTATGGAAACCTCCCTCATTTTTACCCACTTTCAACTCCATGTTTTCGTATAGTAAACGTTTGTATTTACCTGGAACACGGTCCGGTTTGTTCTTTTATTTTTTTTTTATTGATATTTTTGGCAGACAGACAAGTACATTCACAAATTACATGTGCAACATGACATTAGTTCCAAAGTATATCTGTCCTTTTTTATTTTTTTTATTTTCAAACATAGATGAACAAAAATTTAAGCAACACACTGACATACATACACACCTACACAATCCCAATCTAGTAGAACAGACCAGATTTGGTGAACATGGGCGAACTGCTTTACCCAGTTACCCAGATAATACAAACAGTAAAATAAATAAAGGAAAATGAAGAAAGAAATAATAAAGAAAAATAATATATATTTATATATATATACCCAAATAATTAAAAAAAATACAGTAAGTATATACAATACAAAAAAAACAAAAAATAAACAAGACAATCAGCCTATGTGCCCATACTCATAAAACAGACTATTTTCTTCAGAATTCAGCATTAGATCCTTCTATTTCAGTGAGGAATAAGCCCCAGACCTCCTTAAATATGTCCTCTCTACCTGCCACTCTATATGTGACCCGTTCATATGTTGCCATTTTACACATCATTTCCATCCATTCTTTGTATGTAGAAGGAGCAGGGGACTTCCAGTGTCTCAGAGTAATTCTACAACCAGTTGTCATAGCCAATTGTAGCCAAAACCTCATACGGTTAGTCATTCTGATGTCCTCTGGGAGCAAACCCAAGAGACAAAGTGCTGGGGTTTTAATCAGCGGTATCCTCAACATTTTATTCAAAAAAACAATAATCTCATCCCACATGCATTCTGTTTTCTCACAATAATATAACAAGTGCACTAAGGTTCCAGTCTCTTTACCACATCTCCAGCAGATATCGTTGTCCCTTAGTTTCAATTTAGCCAGCTTACATGGGGTCCAATAGCTTCTATTGATGATCTTATAGTGAATAAGTTGTGATTGCATTTCACGTGAGAAGTTATGCCAAGATGCAACAAGTTTATTCCAGCTAACTACCGAAATCCTCTCCCCTACATCCTTTTCCCAACACATTTTTAGACCTTCTAATCGCGGCGTATGTGCATCTCTAATATGTTCATAAAATATTGAGGCAGCCCCTTTTTTATGCCATGTGGTATGGAATAACTCCTGAATCCTAGTTTGATGATTTAGTTTAGTTTTTACATTGGCCGATATACAGTGCCTAATTTGTAAGAATCTCCAAAAGTCTGATTTATCTAGATTATATTCATTCTTTATCTCCTCAAAGGATCTCATTCCATTGTCCCCAACCAAATCTCCAAGGAGATGTATTCCTGATCTGATCCATTTTTCCCACATGAAGGTCTTCTTGCCTATCAGAAGTTTCTTATTGAACCATATGGAAGCTTTAGGTGTGAGACATGGGTTCGATTTTGTGAGATGATGCGTCATTCTCCACGATTCCATGGCAAAAGACAACACTGGGTTCCTAAATGGTATCGCTCTTCCAGTTTGAGTCAGAAAGGCCTCTAAGGAGGAAGGATATGTTAGTTCTTCTTCAATCCTTACCCAAGCGGGGGCCTGGTCTGGTAGGTTGTTCATTTTAGAGAGTTGGGAGAGTGAGAAGGCATAATGGTACCAGTCGATCCTGGAGAGTGATAAACCCCCCTTTTCTTTAGCTGCGTATAGTTTAATACGATTAATCAAAGGCTTATTACCCGCCCAGATAAAATCTTCAATTACTGTGTTGTACTGTTTTAGCAATTTATGTGGAAATAATAGAGGTAGCATGTATGTAATATAATGTATCTTAGGTGCTATAATCATTTTCACCAGGTTAATTCTGCCCAACAAAGTGTAGTGTGTTGAGCTTCGTTATGAACGATGAGACTATTTGGTCAATTCTTGAAATTGACAATTATTGAAATTATTCTTAGTAATTAATATCTTATTAATTAACACTTACGGGGCACCACCAGTTTACACTGGAATAGTCTCTTTATAATGATATCAGTCTAATAATCAGAAGAAGTTAGCTCTAGATTTCAGTGATTTTCTACCTTCATGTCCAGGATATATCAATGACACACAAAAGCCAGTTCTTTATAAATGCAAAGATTTTATTAACTAAGTAAAACAAACACTAATAAAATGAACACATGTATAGTAAACTAAAACAGACAATGGCAATAAAACTGGCAAACAAGAAAGCAAGATAAACAGTGGCAGAGGATATATCAAATACGAGTGGCAAATGATATTGGGATCAAAGATGGCAAGGAAGTTGGCACAGACAAGACGACCTGAGCTGTAATGCGTCTAATGGTGATACCGTAGCAACAGCGAAAAATGACTTGGAGGACAGCTGACCGTTTCCGAGAGACTTGGGACCAAAGGAAAGGGACAGCGGAGAGAGAGAGAGAGGGTATTCTAACCTCACTTTCACAGTTCAACACTGCCTTTGCATCACCCGTGCATCAACAAGAAAGCTGGTTACCGTCTGGTTGGTAGGGTGTCAGCGGCGTCCTCGTCTCCGGGGTAACCGTCTGATTTGTGGGGCGTCAGCGGCGGCGTCCTCGTCTCCGGGGCAACCGTTGCGCAGTCGCAGTAGCCAGGTAAACACACGCACGTGTTGGGCTGGGCCAGTCGATGTCAGGAGGGCCGTTGTGGAGTGCGGTCCGGGGCCTTGGTTCGTCAGGGTGGTCGTGCCAACGGTTCACCTCAGTGAAGATAGAGGGAAGGGTCGATGTGTTTGGCACACGTCGTTCAGGTAGCAGAGTAGCGGAGCGGCTGGCTTCTGATTTGGTTGCGTAGTCTTCTGGATCAGGTTGAGTGAATTCGATTCGGGCGCCTCGTCGATATTCACCGTAGAGCTGATCTGGTAGTTGCTTGTAGAAGAGCTTGAAGCCAGGTTCAAACTTAGTTTCGTAGTTCTTAGTTCGTGATATTTCGTGAGAGAGTTCGTTCTAGCGTGTAAGAGAGCGAGCCAAAGGGCTCGGAGGGCTTTATGGCAAGTCAGGAGAGTAGGTGTTTCCCTCATTTGCATGCATCAGATTTACAACCGGATGCTCGGTGATTCCCATTTTCCTAAAACTGCATTTCCAGCTCAGGTTTGGAAAACATTGTTTTTCTTGATCCTTTGGGGATGCAAGTGACATATTTAATCACCTTACAACAAATGTGTCTGTATGATACCAAACATCACTGTCTTACCACAAAACGCTGGCGAGTAAACCAAAAATCTTAATAACACACGCTGTGTGCCTTGAATAAGCAAGATAATACATTGGGGAGTAGGGTACATCATCCGCCACAGGATGTGTTATTCACATTTAATAGAAAACATGCAGAAATCATATATATACAGTGTATTGCAGAACTCTTTGTTCTCTTAGTCTGTCTCCCCCCTTTGGAATGCAAAGTAAGTCCATTTCCCCGGCCCTTATCAGTGGTCCCATCTCCAAATGGCACCCGAGCGGCTAGTAAAACCTGTAAAGTGTTACTTTTGACAGTTTTATGGGGAAAATCCACCTTTTGCCGAGAGAGGGGGGTTCCTGGGGTCCCTAGGAGCCCGGCAGGGGTCCCGACCTGACCAAAAGGCCCTAGGAGAGGAATGTGTTAGTCTTTGGGGTGGCGCCGTGTAGTCTGTCTGGTCCGGAGAGGAAGAGTGAGGAAGATGATGTCTCCTGCATACACTACAAAAAGATATATTCATTTTAGCCCAATTCTGTAACATAGATTGAATATTTTGAATAATGGGAGATATATTAGAATCCATGATCTTATTCAAACCCGGTGTTAGTTTTATCCCCAGATATGTCAGGCCAGATGGCATCCATCTAAACAGCCATTTGTCTCTGATGGCTGGGGGGCATAATTTAGATAGCGGCATGGCTTCTGATTTTGTCCAATTGATTGTATAACCCGATATCTCAGAAAAGGAGTCTATTATTGAACAAATCTCCGAAGCTGCTGTTTCAGGGTTACTAGAAACCAACAAAATGTTGTATACATTAGCTTTACCCATTGCATAAATGATGGGCCAAAACCAAATTTCTCTAGGGTATAAAACAAAAAGGAGAACTCCACCTTATCAAAAGCCTTCTCTGCGTCCAGAGAGAAGGCAACTACAGGGTCTGCATTATTCCTTGTTTTCCACATTAGGTGCAACAGTCTACGCAAGTTATCAGCTGAACTTCGACCCTTTACAAATCCTACTTGGTCTGGATGTATCAAAAATGGAATCATATCTTCTAGTCTTGTTGCTAGAATTTTAGCCAGTAATTTTTCATCTACATTAATTAGTGAAATTGGGCGGTAATTACTACAATACTGTGGGTCCTTTCCTTTTTTATGAAGTAACATGATAACAGCTGATCTCATGCTTTCAGGAAGCCTACCTTTCTGTAAGGCATCTTGATATACAGTTTGTAGTCTTGGGGCTAATTCGATAACAAACTTCCTATAAAAGTCTGAAGTGAACCCATCATTTCCTGGGGCTTTTCCTAAGCTAAGATTCATAACTGCTTGATGAATTTATCCAAGAGAGATGTCTCCTTCTAAGGTGTCTTTCTGTGCTTCAGTTATAGGGTCGGCATTTTAATTGATGAAAAAAAACTCTCCAATTTAGATTCTTCCCATGTCCCTTGAGACGTGTATAGCTCTTGGTAGAAGATCTTAAACATCTCATTAATACCTTTTTTATTTGTGATCAATTTATTGTCTTTATTAAATACTGAGGGAATAATGTTTTGAGTTTGTAACTGCTTTACTCTATGTGCCAGCAACTTGCCCGCTCTCTCACCCTGCTCATAATGTTTTTGCTTAGTACAAAACAATGCAAATTCGGCTTTCCTTTGTAAAATATTATTCAAATCACATTTCAGTTTATTCAAGTTATTCCATATTTCTGGGTCTGAATGCTGCATGTATTGTTTTTCAAGTTTCTTTATGTCTTGATCTAGTTTCAACATCATTTCATTTTCTGCTCTTTTAGCTAGGGCACTATGTTGTATAAGACGTCCCCTCACATACGCTTTAAATGCATCCCATATCACACCAGAGTCTGAGATTGAGCCCTCATTAAATTCCCAGAATTCGCCCATCACCGTCCTAATAAACATGCAAGATTCATCCTTATTTAACATGAAATTATTAAAGCGCCATCTCAACGACTGCTTCTCATTTTCTTTGGGGGATATCACAAAATCAACTGGTGCATGATCAGTCAGAACTATACTGCTCAAAGAAATTAAGGGAACACAAGGATATGCCTCCCCAGACCATCACTGACCCACCGCCAAACCGGTCATGCTGGATGATGTTGCAGGCAGCATAACGTTCGCCACGGCGTCTCCAGACTCTTTCACGTCTGTCACATGTGCTCAGTGTGAACCTGCTCTCATCTGTGAAGAGAACGGGGCGCCAATGGCGAACCTGCCAATTCTGGTGTTCTCTGGCAAATGCCAATCGAGCTGCACGGTGTTGGGCTGTGTGCACAGGTCCCACTACAGGACGTCGGGCCCTCATGCCACCCTCATGGAGTCTGTTTCTGACAGTTTGGTCAGAAACATGCACACGAGTAGCCCGCTGGAGGTCATTTTGTAGGGCTCTGGCAGTGCTCCTCCTGTTCCTCCTCGCACAAAGGAGCAGATACCGGTCCTGCCGCTGGGTTGTTGCCCTTCTACGGCCCTGTCCAGCTCTCCTCGTGTAATGGCCCGTCTCCCGGTATCTCCTCCACGCTCTTAGGGTTAGAAATTGGGTTAGAAATTGATTCACAACTGTTTACGCTTCCTAACTGGACAGATCGATATCCCAGAAGTTTAATTGACTTGGTGTTATACTGTGATGATTAAGTGTTCCCTTAATTTCTTTGTGCAGTTTATGTTGCCAATTGTGGCACTCTGATTTACCAGAGCCCGAGAGATTAGAAAATAATCAATCCTTGAATATGTGGCATGCGGATGAGAGAAAAAGGTATAGTCTCTTTCTTGTGGGAGTAATAACCTCCATATATCAATTAATCCCAGTTCCTCCAACATCATCTCTATTGCAGCAATTGATGTGGAGTTGGTTTGATTTGGTTGAGAGGATTTATCCAAATACAAGTCTCTTACCTGGTTAAAGTCTCCCCCTAGAATGATATTGTTGTTCCCTACATTTCTGATTACATTACAGACTTCGTGGAAAAAATCCGGGGATACTGAATTTGGCCCATATATATATTAGCCACTGTCACTCTTTGACCTTCCATTATAGCATCTAGAACAACCCACCTACCCTCTTTATGTGAGAAGTGATTCAGCACCTGAAAATCTAGGTTTTTCTTAACGAGGATAATCACCCCTCTTTTTCTAGAGGAATATGAACTATAGTAAACCTGTCCCACCAAGTCTCTTTTCAATTTAGCAGATTCCTCCTCATTCAAATGAGTTTCTTGAATATGGGCTATATCAGCCTTTTTTTGTTTCAAATATGTGAGGATTTTCTTCCTTTTAATAACATGCTTACACCCCGCTATGTTCCAAGATACTAGTTTAAGTAAACCCATACCTAGTTACTAGAGATCCAGTGTCCAAAACAAAGTTGCCTTTTAGTCTGTATACGCTTATCCCCTGAATGCATTCATCTGAAGAAGAATAGAATTGTGTTGTAGCTACTGCTGTCTGTAGTATATTCACCTGTAGGCTAATAGGGCTAGACATCTGACACATATAAACACAACACCCAAAACTAACAGAGAAAAAAACGAAAATAAGCTGGCCTATATGCCAGCTAACACCATAGTTTAACATCCGTGAGTCCGTAGAACTTGTTGGTCCCGTTAATGGCTCCCATATGGCTCGCCAATCCCCTCCCATCCCTTGGGTAGATATTTTGTTGATTACTTATTTTTAAGGATTTGACCTAACCAGCTCAGTCTCTCTTGATTAAACCTAATTTACTGATCACAAACTGTTTTGCCTACATGCTGATAAATGATTAGTTTCCCTGAGTTCCTATATTATGGCTGATGCAATCCTGAAAACAAAACAAAGCAATGACAT
Source organism: Hoplostethus atlanticus (assembly GCA_034670405.1). Taxonomy (NCBI): domain Eukaryota; kingdom Metazoa; phylum Chordata; class Actinopteri; order Trachichthyiformes; family Trachichthyidae; genus Hoplostethus; species Hoplostethus atlanticus. Next base: position 7,789,779 of record JAXDDX010000011.1, on the reverse strand, counting down.
TCGACTTAACAATGTAGAGAGCACCGATTAATATCTTTTTTTGTGTGTCGGATTTATATTCTCTCCTCCTTACACAGACTAATATGCACATACCGGTGTAAAACGTGAGAAATAATAGAAAACTAAAAGATAGTCCACCAATAAGTATGAACTTAAACGTCATGTTAAAGTAAAGAATACACGTTTTACCAGCCTGTTGTGTAAACTAGCACAACAAATTGAAAAAATAACAAGTCCATCGGCTGTAGTTTATAGCTGGTATTTCAATTCAACAAATACAGTCCCATAGGCTCGTGCTTACGTCCTGGTCGATGCTTCTGCCGGTGCTCTCCAAACCAAACAGTCAGTCATTGCAGTAATTTAGTTAAAGTTCCATCAGCCAATTTCAATCACTCGCAACCCCGCCGGGGACACACTGGACGCGGAAAGAAAAGGAAGCGCCGCGATCGGCGCCGAATGAGCAAGAAGGAGTTTGGTTGTTCACACCGGCACCGAACGGCATTTTCTCAATGTAGGGGTTTTCTTTCTTTCTTTCTCTCTTTCTCTCTTTCTCTCTCTCTCTCTCTCTCTCTCTCTAATTTCAATTTGAAGCTTTAGTGACATGAAAAGTGAACAGTGCTTATATTGCCAAAGCAAACGTATATGAACAGAGAACAACATTTACAACAATATGAAAGTACATGCCACAAGTAACAGGGCGACACAAGTAAGAACAGCAATGAATGAAAAATTATTAAGCATTATGTATACTTGAGTAGTATGGTGTCTATTAAAATGCACATGCATATCTATACATATACATCTCTCTCTTTCTGCTTGTGTGCCTGCTTGTGTGCCTGCTCCTCAGTGTATTTGTCTCTCTCTATCTCTTGCTTTCTCTCCCCATCTCTCCCTTTTTACCTCTCCCTTTCCCTCTCTCTCTCTCTGCTTGTGTGCGTGTGCCTGCTCGTCTCTCTCGCTCTCTGTTTAGACACAGACGATAAAAGTTTAGACACAACTCAGAAATACCATCAATCAGGGTGTTTTTATTTTGAAATTTGTTATATTTTGGAAATTGACCGGATGCTCTATGCCGTTCCTGTGTCTGACTTCCTGCCCAGCTTGACACATCCGCTTCCAAGCGGCCGAGAAAGTTTTTCACTTCTCCCGGGTTGGAGAACTCGTATCGCCGCTTGTTCAATGTTAAGGTCATTGTGGCCGGGTATCGCAAAGCATAGTCAATCTTGTGTTTCTGCAGCATCCGCCTCAGGCGTTTCTCCAAATCACCTCCTTTTTCTTTCTCCCTGCTGCCAACACAGCAGATTTAGCCTTATCTCGCAGGAACCGAACGATGATGTGTCTTGGTCTAGAGTTGTCACTCGGAGCTGGGCCCACGCGATGAATCCTGTCAGCTTCGTACCAGTCGTCCGCGTTTATTTCCAGGCCCTCGTTTAACAGTGTTTTGAGAAAGGCATCAAAATGTTGACCCTCCGTTCCCTCCCTAACACCAGATATGCGAATATTCTGGCGCCGGGAGTAACCCTCCAATGCCGATAGCCTTTCCCGCATTTGCTGGTTTTGCTTCACCACTTCTTCCAGCACCGGGCTCTTCTTCGCGTCGTCATCCTCTAGCCTGGAAATTCTTGATTCGGCCTCAGTAATTCTGCCCCCAAGTTTATTAACAGTTTCATTTAGAGATTCCACTCTGTTTTTCACTCCCATCATGTCCTTAGCCAGATTTTCAAGAATGGCCCGGATGCCCTGCAGCTCCGTAGCCACATTAGCTTGAGGGGGGATTTCCTCAGCTTGTGTCGCCATCTTGGCCGCTGGTTCAGACGTATCTTGTGTGTTTTTCGTTCGCGGATTTTGAGACGGGTTACGAATAAAATAATGACTTTTTTTGAGACATTTTCAGTCACATAGGCTTTATGCACAAGACAAACTAAAATTAGATGATCATACCATATGTTTTTCTGAGAGTTTTTACGAATTGTCTAAGCCCCTCTTCTCCTATGCGACCATCTCGGGCGGGCGTACCACGTGACCTCCCGGTCCGGTTTGTTCTTAATAAAATGAATGGTGACCCTTCTCTTTACCTGTGTAGCCCTGCCCCTGGTTCCGCACTCCCGCTACACAGCTGCTTACGATGCCTTCGGTTGCTGTCGGAAAATCAAAACTATGAATATGAGCGATCCAGCAAAGACTACTGTAAAAGTGGAAATACAGAAGCGGGGACACCCGAAGTTGTCGAAATGCGACGTGGGGGGCAGGGAGCATAGAAACCATATCAGCAGCAGATGGTAAAAGTGATGTTTACAACACTTTTTAATTTTGTTGCAGGGTTCGTTTTGTTGCACTTGAAAACCTGACAAATCATATTTACGACTTTCTACCTCGAAAGTAGGAGCTTACTAGGAATACTTGAAGGCAGCATTAATACTTATACACTTGGCTTGTAACTTGATTCTCCCCTTCCCCTCAAACAAATTATTAGTTTTAGTTTAATCCAAATAAAACTCGTTACCCCTAGATTTATTTGTTTTCTACCTCAACATTTATGAAACTTTGAAACTGGACAGCCGCTTTCTCTGCCATTACCCGCCTTTATATATGTAATGTACTGACTCCGTATAGTCAGCAGAGGGCGGAAGTGTACCGAGACAGCGGCTGAGGAAAAGTTGGTTCGTCGCTCTCATCATCAGCGCTAACATAACAAGACACCAGACTGAGAAACTTTCAACTGGGGCTGTCAGAGTTGTGACGGTCACATGGTGGCGTGGGTATAACAGTCCAAACATCTCCAGTGCAGGACTGACTGTCTTTAACTCCGCGGCAGTGAGTCAGATATTACTCCGCGGACCTGTTTCACGCGGTTTCGTTGCAACTTTGACTTTGACAGCTGACCGACTTGAAGTTAGAGTTAGATTTGGTCGCCAGAGGTTGGAGCGAAGACGCAACCGTTGGAGAGAAAATTATGAGAAACCTGGACCTGTGACTACTATTTCCAGTTGACAGCTGACAAGGTGAGAGACAAGGAGCCTTTGCTACTTGTTACATCTATGTTTTGTTGTTTCCAGTTTATTAACGTAGCCTAATGAGGTAAATAGAGGTGTTTTGGCTGTGTTGTAAAGCTACCTATATCTGCAATCTTTGGGAGCACGGGCTGTCAATTGGGTGATGGCAAGGTGGCGTATTAATTAGTCAAATTTTGTTCTTGTAGTTTGTATCATTATAGGAAGCAAAGATGAAGGAAATTGCTAGAAATGTATTTGGAATCCACAACCAAAAAATAAAAAAATCACATCAGTGGAGCATTCAGGACCAATGTTCCCTCTATGCTGATAGTTTGGTGACCTAGGTCTAATCATTTATCACATTGACCAAATAATAATAAATTAGTTAGTCATCAATTATTGCTCAATTTTGTCCCCAGGAATTTAGTCTTTTTGTATAAGCAGGTTTGGTAGTTTTTAGATATTAAATGCAGGGATTTTGCATTTTGCAAGTGTTTTAATAGGTTTTGACAACAATATATAGCTATGGAATACCACCTTACTTTATGTGTTGTTTGACCAAGCTATATATATGTGTGTGTGTGTGTGTGTGCGTGTGTGTGTGTGTGTGTGTTTTATTGTGGTAACTTGGCTGACATCTGTTAAAATGTATTGCAATCAGGCGAAGAGGCAACAGTTTAACAACTGACACACTGGTATGTTATATGGTGTAACACGGACCTGGAACCTACAAAGGGACAGGAAATGCACTTTAAATGGACTTCACCCGTGGAAAACTGCTGCTTTATGTTTCGGCGCTCATGGATGAAGAATTTCCTCCTTTAATTAACCGAGAAATAGGTTAATGCCCCACATGGATGAGCGAGCATTGGATGCCTACCTATAGAGAGAGAGAGAAAGATGTTGCATTCAAGTAAGCCTCGTAAACTCCTAGTCCATGTTTCAAAGTCACAGTACAATTTATCGGTGCATTCACGTGCTTTCAGTCAGAAGTAATAATAAAACGGGCCCTTTAATAAAAGTAGTTGTTTTTGGTGGCGTTTTATCAGTATAGTGCCATTTTGTGCTGTGGTGACTGAATGAAGAGGGGCGAATGCGCATGACACGTATTTTTTTTTTTTTTTTTTTAATCAATTTATTACATGGCGTCCGTGCTCTGCGCCGCCTCAATGACACGTCTCCACAAATTTGGAACACATCCAGTTTTCCAATCCAGGTCGTAACTGTAATTCCTGCATTTCCCACAGCACTTGAAGGCAGCAAGAGACCACACGCGCTGGGCTTGGTCCCATTGACTTCGCGGACAGCGCAGAGAAGAGCTCGCTCAGCTGGGGGGAAATCTCGTGGCGCGACGACGCATTACCAGACAATTGTTTTCTCTCTCTCTCTCTCTCTCTCTCTCTCTCTCTCTCTCTCTCTCTCTCTCTCTCCCCGCAGTTCACTAAACTGTCTCTGTCCCCTAAAAAGTGGATATGCATTAGACCACAAACCACAATTTTTTTAAGACTGTATCCCAACCGGTACCATTTTTTCAAAGAAAGCAAAGTAGCCAACAGCCAACTAAATCAGAACTACAAAGGCAAGTTATATTAAGTTGAATGCCAACTAATAGTATGTGCCAGCTTTCAGTTCTTTGAGGGATGAAGGAGGAGAAAATCTACTTAAATGTCCATAAAGGTTCAATGATGTTTAGATCTGGTGAATCAGGAGGCCATGGAAGGAGCTTCCTATCCTGGTGTTCATGAAACTACTCTTGAATTTGTTTAGCAGTGTGTATGGGAGCATTGTCATGCTGGAATATGGGAATGGTGGGAACAGTGTTTGCACCCTAGGGTGCTCCTGGTCCTCTAACATAGCCTCATATTCCTTGGCTGTTATAGGACCATTCAATCATGATACCTAATGACTCCCAGTAGATGGCTGCCATACCAGTACAGATCCACCAGCATGTTTAACAGTTGGCAACTGGGTGGGTTGAAGGCATCCTTTGGTTTTCTCCAAACATAAACCTGTCTGGATGTAGGAGCAAGAGTGCAAGACGACTCACCAGACCAGGTTACTTTGACTTTGTCTGTTTAATTCTGTGGTCATTTTTGGTCGGACTGTCAGCCACTATGGCCTCTTTGGATCTCTGTTCGTTGTCTCGTGTTGCTTTGAAAACTCACGTTTAAAAGCTGGTACACACTACTAGTTGGCATTCAACTTAATATAACTTGCCTTTGTAGTTCTGATTTAGTCGGCTGTCGGCTACTTTGCTTTCTCACGTTCCTCTGTTGGCACTGAGTGACAGATCAGCCGAGTGTGTGATGGATTACAGTTATATCACATGACCCCCAGGGCTCCCTATTGTAATAAGGAGATAACTCACCTCATTCACACACACGGGGGGGGGGGGGGGGGGGGGGGGGGGTCTCCTAGCAGCCCTAATGGTTCCTGCCTAGCTTTGGTCCAAATGTCAACCTGAGCTCCAACCTCCAATCCCCCCCATCCTGAGAAAGTCCAGGCTGAGCGCTTTTTAATGACTTTGTCAAACACTCACAGATCTGCTGCTGGGGCTTGTGGGAGTTTCACATCTCCTAACCCCAGCAGATTTAATTTGATCCCTCAATGTCATCTGCTTTTGTCACGGATCCTACCTATTTTCTCTGCGCTGCGTTCCCATTCACATCATGAATCAATATTTGATTTACGTTATACCCGAGGTGGGAAACCCTACCCTCGAAGACGGCGATGGAAATGCTAATAAAATGTAAACTTAACTGTACACCAAATTATCCTTGGATATCAGATTGAGATGTAAATCAAAGGCAACTGGATTAGAGGAAGGTCTACAGCCATGTTGTCCACGACTATTAACAGCCTTTGTCTTTAATATTAGTAACAAGCTAACAGCATACCTCATATCCTTAGTGCTTAATTGATTTGGAGATAAATATAACATTAACAACATGAATTAGCTGACTGCTAACGTTATGGATCTGATGTTATGGATCAGTATCATGGACGTTCCTTTGAATTGGACCTTCTCCAATATAATGTTGCCATCTGTTTTGATGCCTTCCAGGTAGGTTTTCCCTCCCCGAGCATGACGCAAATCAAATATGGCCACCATGTGAATGAAGCGAATTGGTACTACTCTGAATGAACTGTGCCTGTCTGGGTGAGGAGGCCTGATTTGAGAGGGTTCTGCCAGTGGTGATCAGTCATGGTCCACGGAGTGCCAAGAGTCTGCAGGTTTTCATCCCAATGAAACGCCACAGCGGCTCGTTTCACTGATGAATTCCTCCGTTTTGGTCTAAGGTGTGTTAATCAGTGAGCTCAGTTGCTCTAGTGTTTTGTTGGGATGAAAACCTGCAGATTCTTGGGCCATGACTGAACACTGCAGGGCCAAGACACTGAGGATCATCAAGCTCAAGGTTGTTATCACACATGGTCAGACACGCACGGCGAGGCAGGCAGGCAAGAAGACAGACGGTGAACCAAAACCGAACAAGTGTGTGTGTGTCCACTGTGGCTCTAGGAATGCAAAGGAGACAGTCAGAGCTCTCACAGCTGGTCAGTCTGATTTACAGCACTAGAGGGCAGCAGTGCAAACACACGCACACTCTCTCTCTCTCACACACACACACGCAGGAGACTCCTGTCCTTTCTACTCTCCATGTGTTTCAGTCATGAAGGATTAAGTTGATATTGTTCATACACTGAACACATTTCTCAGATACCTCCAAATTAACTACTTTTAGAGGTAAAGGTTCAGAGTTGTTTTTTGTTTGGTGAGGCACGCGCCCCTCCCAACTCCCACAATCCTCCTCTTGTGTTCAGAACCAGCTAGACATCATTATCACAAATGTGCCATGGGACCGGGACATGGGACAGCAACCTGTGCTTGTTGTGTCCCAGGTTTAAGACTATTTAACATGGTGTGGGTAACACATTCAGTGAGTCAAATGTGCCTCTTTTCTTTTTGTCTTTCCTCTTCTCTGTCAGTGGGACATGGAGAACAAGGCCATGTATCTGAGCACGTATGAGGAGCGAGAGAACGGCTCCATATATGAGGAGGCCTACGACGGACACAACCTGTCCAAGCTCAACCTCTGTGACGAAGGTAAGACCTGAACTACAATGAGCTGAATGGAGTTGAATCAAGCTACAGTGTGTGTGTGTGTACGCGCTAGCAGAGAAGACTGTCATGGCTTAGTCACAGATTTTACGGAGGATACTAAGATCAGTTTGACAATTGGAATCCTGCAGAAGCATATGCGCTTGTGCACACACACACACACACACACACACACACACACACACAGATGTCGGTCCTGGACGTTCCTGGCTCTCTCCGATGAACGTCACAAGGGAGTGAATGCCAAGTGGTGACAGCATAGGGTGTGTTGGTGTACCTGACTGTGTGTGTGTGTGTGGACAGGTGCAGCTGAACAAATTCACTGGTGACCCTGTGGTGTTCTCGGGTTTCGACCCTCGGCCGCACAACTTCGGTGGGAAAGACTTAGCGGATATTAACGGGGGCTATTTGTCGACATTTTAACGGGTGCGACCTCATCCGAGCAGAGCCAGAACACATCAGAGAGACAGTCCTCATCCAAGTTCACTAATGTCAGGGCATTTTCACACCTAATCCAATTACGAAGACAATATTTCCCCCCTCAGTCGGGTTCATCTCAACACGTGAGAACACAGCAACCGGACAGAGAACCAAACCAAACCTTAATATAGAGTGATCCTTGTGGCGCTGTGCATTATGGGTTAAACACGCTGGGAATTATGGGAGAAGGTCCAGTTGAGCCCAACAGGGGAAGTCCTTTCCCACACCAAAGTAGCAACATCCAGGAAGCAGTTCTGGGAAACGTTAGCACTAACAATATCACTGGTGTGAGATAGCCACCAATCGTCTCCACCATGGTCTCATTTGTTTACGATAATTACACCAAGGTGTCACAATTAATTTGACAATGATATATTGATGGTTGAAAATGATACATGTAGCACCTTTTAAGACAGACATATTTGAAAACAGACTTTCCGTGCACACAAATGTACTAATGTCACTGTAACCTGCCAAATTCAGAGACAGTGTCAGACTTTTATGGACTCCGACCCCTTGCCAAGCACCATGTGTATCTGATTTGGAGACTCGAGGTAAAAGGAACAATGCTCTGCTTTTCTACGGCCCTTGTAAATTCACTAATCTCAACAGAAACAGCCAAGTGCACAAACCGTGCCCGTAATCGACTCACATTGGCCCTCGTTGAAATAAACAGGATACGTGTCAAAATGGGTCCGATTTCGAAATTGAGATTTTCTGCTGCACTTCCAAATTTACTAATACAAAAAACACTTCCAAGTTTGTTAATCTCCCTCTAATCTGTCAGTTTCAATTGTCTGTCTCTGCTTCCAAACACTACAGTATGTTGATGCTGCCACCACCAGACAGTGACTCATTGCTGCACACGTGGCCTCAGAACAGCGTTATTCATGAATGTGTCCACATGGTATATTGTCCAGGGTGTTTACAGCCACTCCATGCCTTAAGATTTGAGATTCTCGCTCCCACCAGTTGGAAACGCTTCACGGCGCCAAAGAACACCTTTGAAATTGCAGTCGCAAGCAATTGAAGTTGCTTGGAAGGTTTTGTCATGCATTTCGTTGGGCTGTTTTTTTAGTTTCCCGTTCATTTCCCACCCCCCTCTGAATGTGTACGGTTGGTTTTTGTTTTGCTTCTGCCCTTCTGGGGCTGCAGTTGCAGCTGCAGCAACTCATTGTTTTATGTCACATTCATTTTCACCCTGTCGCGGATTCCTGTACAACCCCTCTTGGTTTCACTTAAGTTTCAGATGGCATCTATTTTTAGCGTTTTTGTCACTTCTACCCTTCGTACACCCCATCGCCCTTTAGCCTAACCAGGGTCCATATCCCACCGCCACCTTCATGCTTTTTCTGCTGTCCTCTTCTTTACCTGTGCAGTCTTGTTTTTTTGCTAGTCTTGATTTTGAAGCACTTTGTATACAGTATTTTAGAAAAGTGTCATAAAAGTTATTATTATATATTATTATTCTCATAAACATGACTAAGTAGAGGCAGGAGAATCAAATGTTAAATGAGTCACCCTGAACTCAACCAACAACTCTGGGTCAGTCTTGCATTGTTCACAAAGTATGAGAGTTGATGTTTCATTACCACACAAAGTTAGTTTACTGGCCTATAGAGAGATATGTCATAAAAATGCTGTCAGATGAAAACCTTGCATCTTCAAAAAACTTAAAAACAACAGCCATCCATTGTGAAGATTTCATCATGGGGGTTTTGTATGTGTTTCATACACCCTTTGGTAATGAAACCATAAAGAACCATTATAGGTAAACTTTCAGTTCATGTGAAAACCTCAAAATCACAGCAATTGGAGTTACTAGGTCTTTCCAGAACAGCAGCAACATAGACGTTAACATGCAAAGCTGTATAAAACAATAATACAAAGTACAATTTCACAAATTCTCTCAGCGAACTAATCAGTTTCATTCTGCCCTATTTGATGTATTATTAGGTCTTATGCTGAGGCTGGGGGGGGAAATCCTCAGGACCAAATTTCTCCATTTAATTTCTGAATATTCGTTTTTAATGTTTTTAACGTATAATGTTTGTCTGTGTGTTTTGTTGTGCTGTGGAATTAGTTTTGCTCTTTCTTAAAGGATGTTTTGAGGCCCGGTATGTGCTTAACTTAAAAAGCAGAGGAGCTTAGAGCACTGTTTCTATTTCTATACATTCCATCCATGTGACACACACACATCTGAGCCAGCTGTGTTTGTCTTAAGCTGGTGGAGTGTGTGTTCTTCATCATGGAGGGGAAAGGTGTGTGTGCGTGTGCGTGTGTGCGTGTGTGCGTGCGTGCGTGCGTGCGTGCGTGCGTGCGTGCGTGCGTGCGTGCGTGCGTGCCAGTAACATCAATTGTTAAGGTCCAAATGAAACCATGCTGTTGCAGGGCTAGGCTGCAGACTCAAGCTCTATACAACAGGTTGTGCTGTCAATGTGTGTGTGTGTGTGCGTGCGTGCGTGTAAGTAAGTAAATCTTTATTTATATAGCACCATTCAAAACCAGAGTTAAAAAGTGCTTCACAAAACCAATAAACATGAACAAAGCAATCAGAGAAAAACAAAGATGCACAGACAAGAGCTTGCATGAAATAGACAGACAGTAATATCAATAAAAAGCCAGGGAATAAAGCAGAGTTGGCTGACTTGACACCCAAGGGAAGGCTCTTCCACAGCCTAGGACCTAAGAGATCTTACAATTCATAAGTAACCAGTCGAATTTTAAAGTTAATCCTAAATTTAATGGGAAGTCTTGCACTAATTGTAGCTGTGCTGTAGTTGTCTGATAGAGGCAGGTGTATATGGTGTTACAATAATCAAGGCGGGATGAGACAAAAGCATGGATGATTTGATGAAGTCTTGGAAAGATAAAGAGCAAATTTTGAAAAAAACAAGATTGTATGAGTGATTTAACATGCTGTTCAATCTTCAGATGTGGTTCAAAAATGACACCCAGGTTTCAGTCCGCTGTCTTAATATTTGAAGCCAGCGGACAAAGACATGGCCTGATTGTTTCTGATAAATCAGGGCCAGTGACAAGAACCTCTGTTTTATTGGTTTAGGTCAAGAAAGTTGTGCACCATCCAGCCTTGAATCGAAGGCACACATTCATGTAGGGTGATTAGGGCATTTAGGTCATTGGGCTTCACTGATACATAAAGCTGCGTATCATCGGCATAGCAATGATTAAAGACACAGATAAACTGGCAAATGTGTCCTAACAGAAGCATGTATAAGGAAAATAACATGGTTCCAAGAGTTGACCCTTGGGGCACACCTGAACCTGATCGTCAATAGATACAGAAAACTTCCTGTGCGACAAGGAGGAGGAGAACCAATCAAGAGCCACACCAGTAACTATTAGGAGAGCTGTTTCCCTGCTGTGCTGTTGGCTAAAGCCTGACTCAAATTGATCAAATCAACTAACTGAAGGAGTTGCTTACAAACAGGAGCTAAGGCATGTCATATTTGATCTCATAACATTAATCTTGTCCACAAAGAAGGATACAAATGTATAGCAGTCACGACCCGAGGGGGCAGAAACTACTGGAGGTATATTATTAAAACTCCGGTCAATAGGGTTGGTCAGAAGCCTAGGGTTGTGCTTGTTAGCAGTTATTAGATCAGCAAAGGCTCTCACATCTTTTGTTTTTTCATTTAGCAAGGTCAGCAGCTCCTTCATATGGAGATAATGGTGTGTGTGGATTTTTTTTTATAAGAAAATGAAGAGAGCAAGGGAGCAAAGGATAGGAAAGATAAAGATATATTTGAGCTTTAATTCTTCATTGACGCAAAGGCTGACTCAAGCCAATCCCTCAATGCCAGTCCCTCTCAGACAGAAAATATTTCATTATAATCTCATAATATTCCAGTAGTTGTAATATTTATTATTCTGTTTGTGAAACATGGCCAGGATGTTTTCCCAGAGACATATATCTGTCCCATATCTCTCACTTTTGCTCTTTTCTTGGCCTGTTAATTTCATTTTAGTACATCTTTTCTTTTTTCCATCCACTTTATCTCAACACAGCTAGTCAACCTCCGATGGTAGCTGCCCCTGAAATTTGTCGGGACCGCTGGCGTTCAATCTGTTTTTCTGAATGTTTTTAACAATGATTGCATGCATGCATTTTATTCCTCTTTCATAAGGGTCTCCGCCATTTGGTGTTGATGATTGATGCCTTTGCATCTGCATTGGTCTATTTTAGCTAGCAGCCTACCTTATGACAATCTCCTGCCCGCCAAAAACATATTTGAGCTGGATTGCTATTAGCAGATGCCCTCTGAGTTTGCTGAAATACAGCAAGTACTTTGCTCTGGATATTTTTTGCTTTCCAGACTTTGCAGATACAATTACAGATATGGAAGATTCATAGTGTATTAAAATTACAGAGTGCGTTGGTAAATGTTATTATTACAGGACTTCCCCCAAAAATACTACTCCCGTTCAAATACAGCTTAAGGTGATTTTAGGGATGAGCGTGTCAAAAACCAATATTTGAAAGTTTGAGTTAGTTTAAAGTGATCTGCATGATCCTTGTTTTTGAGGTTTTATTTAGTCTTCATCTTTGGTCACCTGTCAATCAAACAGTGTGTCCAGTGCTATGATGCTTTTTCCTTGGATTTTCTGTTGATGAAATTTACATTTCTGTAGGTGGCACTCTTTTCTTTGTCTATTAAGCCATGGTGGCTATCGCTGCTCATGCTATGTAAAACACATTATTTCCTGTTCACCAGAAAATTTGTCCCAGGAAAGACCTACCAGACACTGGGTGTTTAGAACAGCAAATGGAAACACTTTAAATGAACTGACTAGCGGTTGAATCACAAAACAGACATTTGTTTATATGAAATGTTGCAGATTATTACTTTAAGCCATGTGTTAATGTCTCAAGACATTTTGGAAGTAATATTGAATTCCTGTTGGACTTTCATAGACTGGTTGATGACCTCTGTTGCTTATTTCATCTTTTTGACCTGAAGTGAATGTTCCCTCGGTATCAACAGCCTAATCCTTGCCTCCCACACACACACACACACACACACACACACACACACACACGCTTCCAAAACATTTCCATCATGCATAAACAGTGGTGTGTCAGTTTTATCAAGACTAATACCCAAACATCTGTTTGACCCTGAGAGGAGGTTAAGTTTTTAAACATGATTTTATAGTAATAGCCCCTTTCTGTGGGTGTGTGTGTTTTGTGTGTGTGGTGTGTGGGGTGTTGGTGTTGTGTGGGGGGCCAAAAAAAAAACATAGGGGGCGGGGGGGGGCCGGGGGGTTTTGGGAGGGGGCCGGGGGCCCCGGGGGGGTTAGGACGCCTCGTGGAAAAGTCGGGGGGAGATTGTGCTTTTTTTTTGGGGGTTTTGGTGGTTTTTTTTTTAAATTATTTTTTTTGCTTCAAAACATCGGAAATAAACATCCTAGAAACGGGGCCCCCACTTTTGGACTTTAAACTTTTGTGCAAAAAAAAGGTTTTTGCCCCTTTTTCCCCATCGACCCGCGTGGCCGGCAGAGTTTTGTACGAGGGGGAAGCCAAAAAACCAACAACAGTGGAAAATTTCCCCTAGGGGGAGACGAAGGGGGAAACATGGGGGGAAAACGGAGGGGAAATTGGGAAACAACGGAGAGCCCAAGCCCACCTTTTCCCACCTCGGGCCCAGCATCCTTCTTCTAAGTCCAGTCTTTTGGGATAAAAAGGGGTTGGTTGATGTTGGGGGGGAGGTTTTAGTTTCCAACGGGAAATGGGGGGATTGTAACGTCTTTTGTCTGAGGGAAAACCATGGCTGCCCCCGGTTTGGTGCCGGATGAGTCATATGCCCAAACCGGTCCTTCTCTTTTTTTCCGTGCGGATAGAAAAAGAGTCGGGAAAAATCAAAGGGGGAGGGGTTTTTTTCATGACCAACAAAAAAGGGGTTTGAAAACCCCAAGGACATTAAAAACTCTTTCTCGTTCCTGCTGGGTCGAACCGGGAACATCGGGACTTCTATGCCGTCCATTTTTCCCTTTCCCCCGGGGGAGTTCAGTCGGTCAAACCACAGCCGTCTACATCCCAAACCACGGGGGACACCGGGCCTTTAGAAACTATGGGGACCTACATGATGTTTTTAATGTCGGCACCCAGAACAAGCACCCCGGACGCGGCTAGGGTGGTGGCTGGGGATTTTAATTTAAGGGCGAACCTAAAAAAATTTTCTTTGCCGAATTTTTCACCACCCACTTTACGTTTTGCTACCAGAGGGGAAAAAAAACTTTGGGCCCACTGCTTTTACGCCGTTCAAAGAGCGGACAAGGCTTTTCTCTCTCCCTCCGTTGGGCAAATCGACCATGCCGCCTTTTTTCCTCCCTCCCGGGGAGTATAAAAAAGGGAAATAGCACGGGGGAACCCGGGGGGGGGATTGCCCCGAGGGACCGGAATAGCCGGTGGGCTGACCAATCGGGATTTTGGAAGGAAACGGGGTAACCTTTTTTCCTCCCCCCCTTTGGGGCCCCGAACCCGGGGGGAAAACCTTGGGTTTCCCCAATCCAAAAGGTTTTCCCCAAAGGGGACGTTTCAGTGGGGGGTTTAAAACGGGGGAAGTAGTTAAGGGGAAACCCCCCTTCGGGGGGGCACATTGGGCTAGGGGGTTTTACCCACCCCTACCCAACCGGGGGGAAATTTTTAAGGGGTAACCTTTTCCCGGGGGGCCAAAAAACCGGGGGGGGTTGTTTTTTAAATCCATCCCCCGGGGGGCTTGAAAGGGCCCCGGGCAAACTGCTGGGCCTTTTTAACAAAACGGGGTGCCTTTTGTTTTGGGCCAAACTTTTTGGAAAAAAGCCCCAAGGGCAGCGTCCTTTTTTGGAACCAAATTGGGGAAGGGGGGGGTGTTTTTAAAAAGGAGGCAAAGAGGAGGGTAAGGGCCAGGTCCCCCCAGTCGAAAATGGAGCAGCGCGAAAACCCGGGGGCCCCCTATGGCGGGGTACACAAAACTACCACAACCCCCCCAAGTAAACCCTGACCCCCTCCCTCCCCGGGAAAAACTAAACTCATTCAGGGTCCGGTTTAAAATTTTAAAGAAAACCCCCAACATGCTTATTTTCGCCCGGGTTTTCAACCACCTTTTGGGCCAACCCGGAATTTGAGGTTCTTTCGTTTTGGGGAGGGGAAACCAAATCTCTTTTGACCGAGCCAACCAGTGGGGGAAAAAGGGCTCGAGAGGGGAAAAACCAAAACTCTACCAATGGCAACGGGGCTTCCCTTGGCCTGTGAAAAACCCGGGGCTGGGGGGGCCCCAGGGTTTCCCCATTTAACAAAACTCAAATGGGTTTTTGGAGCTTTTGGTCCGCGGGCTTGAGAATATAAAAAGGGTGGGGGGAATGTTTACAGGGAAAATGACTAAGAGGACCGGGTCCCCTTTAAATGGGGCATAAAGGGTTGGGGGGGGGAGGGGGGAAAAGGGACACATTGGGGCCTTTTTTCCCTTGTCCAAGGCCCCGGGGATTGTTAAAAGGGTAAAAAACTGGGGGAAATTTTCTTTTCCCGGGGGTTAGAAACCAATTTTTCCCCAATTTTGGGGAAAGGGGAAAAAGGGGGGGCTTATGGGAGAGGGTTTTAGTTGCTTTTTCACTTTTAAAACCCTTTGGGGTCCCACAGAAGGGGTGAACGGAAGGTGTTTGACGTGTAATGAAAAAATGTTGGGGGTGGTTTTGGGGGATTTCACCTCCGAGGCCCCCAGGGGACGAGGTGGGTGTGGAAATTAAAAATGAAAGGGGGATGGGGGGGTTGGTTAAAAAAGTAGGTAAATCCCTGAAAAAATGGGGGGGGTGTTGGTTGGGTTTTAAAGGGGTAATTTTAATAATTAAGTTTGGGAATGAAAGGGGTTTTGTGGGGTTAAAAATTTAGAGGTTATTTAAGGTGGGGTTGTGTTGGGGTATTGGTGGGGAAAAAGTTTGTTGTAAACCAAAAAAAGGAGCTGATTGGGGAACTTTAGGGGGAACCCAAAACAAAAAGGACAAACCCCACCCTGGGGATTAATGGAATACTGTGGGAGGGGGAGCAGGTAAAAAATCCCTGGGGCCAAAATCACCAAAAATCTAACTGGTTCCACCACACACAGCCCCCTTTTGGTGAAAATTTGGCAGGCAGCCCTTTCCCACCTCGGAAAACTGAGGAAATTTAAAGTCCCCGGGGGTTTCCTTCAGTCCTTCTCTCTGGAGCTGTGGAGAGCATCCTGACGGGGAAGCTTCACGGGCCGGGTTTTTGGGGGCAGACCGGGTCAGGACGGGAAAAAGGCCCTGCAGAGAGAAAGTGCGTTCGTAAAACGCACTATTGGAACTAAAACTCCCCCCCCTGCAGGACTTATAAAACCAGGAGGTGCAAAAACCAGAGCCTGCAGGATCATGAAGGACCCCTCCCCAAACCCCCAACAAGGGAAACTTTTTTCGGGCTGTTTGGGGTCGGGGAAAGCGCCTTCCGTAGTCACCCCTGCCAAAACAGAGAGACTGAGAGGAAATTTTCTTTCCTCGGGCCATCAGGACTGTAAACTCTGCCCCTCACCAGGGCCCCCCCCAAAAACCCACCACTCCCCCTTTTAAATCACACACACCACACCACTTAGGTATGGGATACACATAATTTAAAATTTTTATATTATATTATACAAACAATTTTTCCCTTTTTTTACTATATTTTTTTATAAAGTGCTCTTATTGTAAATATTGTGTTGTTTTTTATATAGAGCTCTTAAAAAACTGTGACATTGTAAATATTATGTTGGTTATTGTAAATAGTGTGAACCTGTTATTTTGCACATTTCTGCTAAGCATTGCCACTTTGCATTTCACTACACACCTCGTGTGTGTATGTGACAATTAAACTTCTTGAATCTTGAATCTTGAATCTTGATGTATGTTTTTGGCCTTAAAACAATAATGTATAAACCATTCCTTGATTCCCCAACTTAGTTCTCAAGACCATAAGAGACACGACTATAAGACTTTGAGGTTTGCCACATACATAATCACTCATAGACGCAATAATTAATATTTTTTCAGAATGTAAGTAAAAGTATTTGAAGTTAACATGTTTTACATTGCATCGTTGTCAGGTGTGCTCTTGACGGTCTATAGAGAGCTCAATGCACTGCAACTTAAGAAAACACATGCAAGTGGACAAAACACAAGCAAATTAAGAAAACATCTTCATTACAGACAACACAACACATTAAGACGACACAACACATTACAGACAACACAACACATTAAGACAACACAACACATTACAGACAACACAACACATTAAGACAACACATTACAGACAACAACACATTAAGACAACACATTACAGACAACACAATACATTAAAGACAACACAACACATTACAGACAACACAACACATTACAGACAACACAACACATTAAGACAACACAACACATTACAGACAACACAACACATTACAGACAACACAACATTACAGACAACACAACATTACAGACAACACAACATTACAGACAACACAACACATTAAGACAACACAACACATTACAGACAACACAACACATAAGACAACACAACACATTATAGACAACACAACACATTACAGACAACACAACACATTAAGACAACACAACACATTACAGACAACACAACACATTACAGAAACGCGCTGCAATTACGCCAAACGACAACGGAAGTGTTTCCAAGAAAACAAGAAAACATCTTCATCAATTTCATAACACACACACAACACATTACAGACAACACAAGACATTAACACAACACATTAAGACAACACAACACATTACAGACAACACAACACATTAAGACAACACATTACAGACAACACAATACATTAAAGACAACACAACACATTACAGACAACACAACACATTAAAGACAACACAACACATTAAGGCAACACAACACATTACAGACAACACAACACATTAAGACGACACAAACCATTACAGACAACACAACACATTAAGACAACACAACACATTACAGACAACACATTAAGACAACACAAAACATTACAGACAACACAACACATTAAGACAACACATTACAGACAACACAATACATTAAAGACAACACAACACATTACAGACAACACAACACATTAAAGACAACACAACACATTAAGACAACACAACACATTACAGACAACACAACACATTAAGACGACACAAACCATTACAGACAACACAACACATTAAGACAACACATTACAGACAACACATTACAGACAACACATTACATTAAAGACAACACAATACATTACTTGATGTATGTTTTTGGCCTTAAAACAATAATGTATAAACCATTCCTTGATTCCCCAACTTAGTTCTCAAGACCATAAGAGACACGACTATAAGACTTTGAGGTTTGCCACATACATAATCACATTACAGACAACACAACACATTAAGACAACACAACACATTACAGACAACACAACACATTAAGACAACACATTACAGACAACAACACATTAAGACAACACATTACAGACAACACAATACATTAAAGACAACACAACACATTACAGACAACACAACACATTACAGACAACACAACACATTAAGACAACACAACACATTACAGACAACACAACACATTACAGACAACACAACATTACAGACAACACAACATTACAGACAACACAACATTACAGACAACACAACACATTAAGACAACACAACACATTACAGACAACACAACACATAAGACAACACAACACATTATAGACAACACAACACATTACAGACAACACAACACATTAAGACAACACAACACATTACAGACAACACAACACATTACAGAAACGCGCTGCAATTACGCCAAACGACAACGGAAGTGTTTCCAAGAAAACAAGAAAACATCTTCATCAATTTCATAACACACACACAACACATTACAGACAACACAAGACATTAACACAACACATTAAGACAACACAACACATTACAGACAACACAACACATTAAGACAACACATTACAGACAACACAATACATTAAAGACAACACAACACATTACAGACAACACAACACATTAAAGACAACACAACACATTAAGGCAACACAACACATTACAGACAACACAACACATTAAGACGACACAAACCATTACAGACAACACAACACATTAAGACAACACAACACATTACAGACAACACATTAAGACAACACAAAACATTACAGACAACACAACACATTAAGACAACACATTACAGACAACACAATACATTAAAGACAACACAACACATTACAGACAACACAACACATTAAAGACAACACAACACATTAAGACAACACAACACATTACAGACAACACAACACATTAAGACGACACAAACCATTACAGACAACACAACACATTAAGACAACACATTACAGACAACACATTACAGACAACACATTACATTAAAGACAACACAATACATTAAAGACAACACAACACATTAAGACAACACAACACATTAAGACAACACATTAAGACAACACAACACATTACAGACAACACAACACATTAAGACAACACATTAAGACAACACAACACATTAAGACAACACATTACAGACAACACAACACATTACAGACAACACAACACATTAAGACGACACAACACATTAAAGACAACACATTACAGACAACACAACACATTACAGACAACACAACACATTAAGACGACACAACACATTACAGACAACACAACACATTACAGACAACACAACACATTAAGACGACACAACACATTACAGACAACACAACACATTAAGACAACACAACACATTACAGACAACACAACACATTAAGACAACACATTACAGACAACAACACATTAAGACAACACATTACAGACAACACAATACATTAAAGACAACACAACACATTACAGACAACACAACACATTAAGACAACACAACATTACAGACAACACAACACATTAAGACAACACAACACATTACAGACAACACAACACATAAGACAACACAACACATTATAGACAACACAACACATTACAGACAACACAACACATTAAGACAACACAACACATTACAGACAACACAACACATTACAGAAACGCGCTGCAATTACGCCAAACGACAACGGAAGTGTTTCCAAGAAAACAAGAAAACATCTTCATCAATTTCATAACACACACACAACACATTACAGACAACACAAGACATTAACACAACACATTAAGACAACACAACACATTACAGACAACACAACACATTAAGACAACACATTACAGACAACACAATACATTAAAGACAACACAACACATTACAGACAACACAACACATTAAAGACAACACAACACATTAAGGCAACACAACACATTACAGACAACACATTAAGACAACACAAAACATTACAGACAACACAACACATTAAGACAACACATTACAGACAACACAATACATTAAAGACAACACAACACATTACAGACAACACAACACATTAAAGACAACACAACACATTAAGACAACACAACACATTACAGACAACACAACACATTAAGACGACACAAACCATTACAGACAACACAACACATTAAGACAACACATTACAGACAACACATTACAGACAACACATTACAGACAACACATTACATTAAAGACAACACAATACATTAAAGACAACACAACACATTAAGACAACACAACACATTAAGACAACACATTAAGACAACACAACACATTACAGACAACACAACACATTAAGACAACACATTAAGACAACACAACACATTAAGACAACACATTACAGACAACACAACACATTACAGACAACACAACACATTAAGACGACACAACACATTAAAGACAACACATTACAGACAACACAACACATTACAGACAACACAACACATTAAGACGACACAACACATTACAGACAACACAACACATTACAGACAACACAACACATTAAGACGACACAACACATTACAGACAACACAACACATTAAGACAACACAACACATTACAGACAACACAACACATTAAGACAACACATTACAGACAACAACACATTAAGACAACACATTACAGACAACACAATACATTAAAGACAACACAACACATTACAGACAACACAACACATTACAGACAACACAACACATTAAGACAACACAACACATTACAGACAACACAACACATTACAGACAACACAACATTACAGACAACACAACATTACAGACAACACAACACATTAAGACAACACAACACATTACAGACAACACAACACATAAGACAACACAACACATTATAGACAACACAACACATTACAGACAACACAACACATTAAGACAACACAACACATTACAGACAACACAACACATTACAGAAACGCGCTGCAATTACGCCAAACGACAACGGAAGTGTTTCCAGAGGACACTTAAAAGTGATGAACACGTCTGGACAGTGGAGTTGGAAAATGAGCTAAAATGTAAGTGTTTTTGGTTTATTTTAACAATGTGATCGCATGATTCAGATATTATTGCAGATATCTGCTAGTGATGTTACGCTTGATACCGTAATTCAAAACTGTACGCCAACCCCGAATCCATTCCTGAAGCACTCCATGGATGAGGCTTCAAACGTCATCGATGACGTAATGATGTTAAAATGATACAAGCCTCAATACGTTCTCGACATGCACTTCGAGGCTTCGGTATCAAGCGTAACATCACTAGCAGATGTCTGCAATAATATCTGAATCATGCGATCACATTGTTAAAATAAACCAAAAAACACTTACATTTTAGCTCATTTTCCAACTTCACTGTCCAGACGTGTTCATCACTTTTAAGTGTCCTCTGGAAACACTTCCGTTGTCGTTTGGCGTAATTGCAGCGCGTTTCTGTAATGTGTTGTGTTGTCTTAATGTGTTGTGTTGTCTGTAATTTGTTGTGTGTGCTGTCAAATTGATGAAGATGTTTTCTTAATTTGCTTGTGTTTTGTCTACTTGCATGTGTTTTCTTAAATTGCAGTGCGTTGAGCTTTCAGGGCCACCGTACTATAGCCCTATTCAGAGGGGATCAGTTTTCAGGACAATGTGCGTAAAGTAGTTACATTAAAGCTAACACAGAACATCAAGTAACATTTTTGGTACTTTTTAGTACTCTCTCCACTCTTAATAACAATGTTTTTTTGCCGCGGTCAGGTTCTGGTAAGCGTCGCAGGAAGCAGGATCAGTGTTGCAGTCACCTGAACTCCCTGTCAGCCATCAAGTACGCCATCGTCTCCCTCTACATCCTGGTTCTCCTCAGCATCTTTGGACTCTGCCTGGCAGGTAGGGGGTGTGTGTGTGTGTGTGTGTGTGTGTGTGTGTGTGTGTGTGATGATCCCTGTAGAGATGTTGGGTCATTGCAGCAGTAAATAGGAATAAGCAAAGAAAAATATAAATAATAGAGCCCTGCAAACATTTTGACGTTGAATAGATAGAATAGAACAGCCTGCACATACTATTTAAAAAAACCTGTGTAGATATAGCGCCAAAATGAAAGTTGAGACGATGTCGGTAGTCGTCCATCGCTGCTACCTACATCATTTTAATAAATCAGGACCTAAATATCTTTCTGATGACTTACATACATACTTACAACATACTGTGTGCTGAAGCAGTTGTGCACAAACATGCACAGATATCCCTGTGTGCAAAAATATGTGAAACTCTTCAGTAACTTGTGGCTCCTCCTTTATCAGTGATGACTCGGAGTAAATGTCTCCTAGAGCCACTGATCAGTATCTGGCGTCTTCCTGGAGGAAGTTTCTCCATGGATTGGGTCATTTTACATGGATCATTGTCCAGATCCTGCCTGAATCTGTCACTCTAAATCTCACGGCAAATAAAAAAATGACAGGTATCTGACATCTGACATCTAATCGGCTAGTCTTCGAGTGTATCTGAGATGTGAGCATCTGTGTATTAGCTCAAGCAACGTTTACGCCACACCGAAAAGACAGTTTAGCCTGTATGCATGCGTAAGCTGTGATATGAAGTGGAAACAATCATACCGGTGCTGTGCTCAGGTCAGCTTTCAGCTCTTGCAGACGTCTTTCCTTGGTCACCGGTCCATCTGGCTTCACTCAAAGAAATGGGACAAAACTAGAGTGGAAATACAGTATGTGAGAGAGAAGGAGGGCATATTGTTCATCTTTTGTTCCCAGGACTCTGTGAAGCTGATGACATCAGCCATCCCTCAAGGTTAACAAGAAATGAAGAACACTGTGGTTCACACACACACACACACACACACACACACACACACACACACACATATATATGCACTACTGCAACTGCTGTATAAAAGCACTTAGTCAGTCTTAGGTAACACTCGGAGATCTGGCCTGTAACCTTACTCCCCTTTCAATCCGAGCAACTGTCTCCTCTGGTTTAGCATTGAGAACACACACACACACACACACACACACACACACAATGACAATAAACAATAATTTGAAACAAGCCCATGCTCCAGTAATGGGCCTGTTGGTCGAGTCAAATTGAGAGTGACTGTTTTATGTATCGTAGACTTTCTTACATTTTCAGAACAAAAACAGAACTTTAACTGCAATATCTGTTGAAAGGTTTGCATTAACAGCCTCTTTTAATGCCAGAAGTAGCACAGGACTCCGTAACTGCTCAATGCAACTTCAATCTATGGAGTTGTTGTCAAACCTTGACCCTGAAAGCAGGCTTTACAAGTACATCTAGTCAGTTGAACTCTGCGTCCTGGTGGTACTGCAGAGTGGTGCACCCGTGTGAGAGGTTTTAAGTTGATTTGCATATGAGGTTATGAAAGCGACAGTGTTCAGTGTTTTGGAAATAAGTATGACCTTTTGCGTGTGTGTGTGTGTGTGTGTGTGTGTGTGTGCGCCAGTGTGCCAGTGAACAAAAAGAAGCATGACGGTGGCTTTAACATGCTGGCTCTCTGCATGGTTCTCATGCTCTCATGCCATAGGAAGGCAAAGCCTCATTCTGACAAAAACACATTCCACTGTACACCGTTTTAGTCCATCGTCATTGCCATTGCCCCTGTGATTGTGTGTGTGTGTGTGTGTGTGTGTGTGTGTGTGTGTGTGTGTGTTTTACAGCAGTAGCCCTGGGGGAGTAGTTCCAGGGTCTTGCAAGGTTACATGCAAGCAGCTGGGAGCTGCCCACAGTCTTATGTATGCTACTGCAATATGCTAACTTTTCCCACATTACAATAACAATAAATGAATAGCATACATTCTACATTACCTGTGATCCACTGTGTTCATGTGTTTGCCTGAAATTTTCAATGATGTTGGAGTGTATACCATTTGCTGTGGGCGTGTCGTATGGATGTAGTCAGTGGCGAGCTGGGATGGAGGAAAAGTACTCGTTCAGTCACCCCCACCCAGAACTGGCAACCTCCCAGTCACAAGTCCTTTTGTCTAACTTTCAGGGCTCTATTTTCTTGACGGCGCAGAGCAGATGGTGGGGTTTTTGCGCCAGCGAAGTGGCAATTTATCCAGGCGCACACAGTTTCTCACCTATGCTCGTTTGGTATATTGGTGACTCACCGTGAACTTTACTGCACCTAAGTAGGAGGAGAGGCCCAGCAGGGGGCATGTCAGTAACAATAAAGCAACGCAGTGCAATTTTGGTGTCAAGGATGCTATTTTTGTGGCTTTACCAAGTGGTGCATGTATATACAGATCCTATTCAAAAGCATACCAACCCATTTTGTGGATCATACGTTGGCAAATTTGACTTTACTGCAGGTAAAAATAAGATACAACATGTATACATGTGGTTGTGGTGTGAATGATTGTCATCCAACATGGAACTGTTGGTATGGTAACACTGAGGAGAATTTTAATATCTCCATAAAAGTTATTTCTTCCATCAAATTCGTACTGATTGGTTAACTAGGCTGTACATTTGGCTCGTGGTGATTCTGCAGCTCCTGCACAAGGACATCAGTTTCCTCTTGGGAGAAGGTTTTGTGGCGGAACCGATCCAGACTGTTCTCTTCCATCTTCCACCAAATTGTCAGATCACTGTCTGCTTTTAATGGGAAGGAAAAGAGGTGATGTGATTGGTCAACCCCATTTCCAACTGTGACCTCAGAGTAGTCAACAGACTAGATATGGAAGCACAAACAACATTTCTTTCAATTGCCATAGTCGTCTGGGGATTGGCACAAAAATGTGAAACTGTAATGTGGAAATTTGGATGTGTGAGTTATGGAAATTGGTATTAGCTGTTGTTATTTCATATCGCTCGGTCTGCTGCGCTGTGCCGTAATAAATTCCAACCTTACACCATTGCAATTCTTTTTTCCTGGTTGATCTGGAAAATCCCCTGGCATGATGCCACAGTCGCCTCATGGCCCATCCAATCTAGAGACCAGTGTGTGAGAGAGCCTTTGGAGGTGTATCAGATTTAATGTCTGTTACCATCAGCAGAGCCCTGCTGGGGCCTCCTTGTAAACGTCAACTCGGTATTATTAGAGGGGAGAGAGACAAAGACAGAGAGGTTGGAAGGAGAGAGAGAGAGAGAGAGAGATAAATTGAGAAATATAGAGAGTTAGAAAAAGAAGGGAAGGACCCAGACAGAGAGTTGTTTGGTTACAGACAGGATCCTGGAGGAATCAACTGTTGCTTCTAATCTTGATTTCATTTCAAGACCACGTCTCCCCCGGCCACTCACTCATAACCACAAGGCTGATGCCATTAAATGCATAGGGCTGTGTGTGTGTGTGTGTGTGTGTGTGTGTGTGTGTGTGTGTGTGTGTATGTGTATGTATGTGTAGAGACGTAGTTAAGGGTTAATCGTTTGGAACAGCTCAATGCCGTCACAGAGGTATTTGGTTATTTAGGACTTTTAGATGAGGCCGTTGTAGAAAGCAATCAAACCAAGCTTTTCAAACAAGCCTTTACTAAATGAAACGCTGGCCATCCAAAAGCTGAGTGGGTAACTGAATGGGAGGCACCTTTTTCACATGCAAACACACGTACATGTGACGCGAGTGCCAGTTTTCTGATTTGTACTCGAACACGGCTTCTACCCTTCATTTGAATTCACACTTGACTATTTAGAGGTTTTTTCAGCTCTGGCGTCGCCTCGGCCTCCTCCCGTCTGCCCCGCGTCTCCCGCGCACTCTGATACATTCATATTTCATCACCAGAGGGATCACGGCGTCACATTTTTTTCCATGCGCATTCTGCATTCATGGCACGATAGCTGCAATGAAGTATTTTCTGTGTCAGCACATCTTTAGTTTTAGACGGTAGAAACAGAGACAGAGGAAGATAAGACGGGAGCAAAATGAAAGATGAAGAGAGCAGTCTTGTGACTCCGAGCTGCCTTATCAGTCCATTATTTCTACAGGCTTATCGCCACGGTGATTGGTGAGTGCTCTGTCATCTCCAGGTTTACAGAGCAAAGGATCAGGAAGTCATGGCGGTGTTTTTGGGGAGATCCTTCCACGACTGGAAGGTCACATGTTTAGTTCCCGTGACAGCCAGCGCCTGTCCCTGCCAGAAGTTTCCTCAAGCGAGAACCTGGAGTCTTATCAGCTTTCAGAGGCGCCTGCTGGAGAAGCTTTTTGTCTCTGGAGTGACTTGTTTTGGCAGGAACGTTTTGTTTTTTGACATTAACGGTGTACCAGGCAACATCACGCATTGGCAGCCTTAATAGCAGAAAAAACATGTAATGTGACGTCAGTACTTTGGATTTCACTCTCACTTCATCACTTCCTGTGAGTGGAGGAGATTTCCTGCCAGGGACCACACCTGACACCAGCAATTAAATTGAGCAAATAGGGTGGATCTATCTGGGGGATGCCGCCCCACGTCCTTGATTTAGGCTGATAGTGCAGCTTTAAAGCTTTGTCTGGTTTTCTCCTAGAGTAGCTGAATTATTTCATTCTTTTGGTTAATTTTGTTTCACCTTAGAGTGCTGTGTTCACACTAGTCTGCTTTTTTTAATAAAAGAAAAATGCATTGCCTCAACCATTTTGTACTGATATAAGAAGATGGCCATGTGATGTGCACTTTGTTTCCATTCCTCAACAGCTTCAGGGTGTCCGTCTGTAAAACCTGCAATGAAACCTGCCTCACTCCGCCTTAAGGAGCTGCTGGGTTTCAATGGAGAGTTTTGGTGTTCCTTGATGGACTAAATGCTGCTTCAGAGCTTGTTGTTTTTCACCCCTGACAAGAATAAAATTCTGGGGGAAACCCCAACAGCAAACAGTGCTTAAGTACAGCTCTTACTGTCTTAACTCTTAACTGCCGATGTAGCATGAATCCCGCCTCCTCTTCGTTGTGACTGGTCGGCCTATATCATGTGCACTGCTCTAAAAAGTTCCTAGAAAGAAGCCATGCACTTTTTCCACAATGGCTGCTTTCCATCCTCTCCCCATTGACATTAATATAAAAAAGGCAGTGGCGGTTTGAAACAAGTGGAATACTGTCAGCATGTCCTTAACATGAAACACCCTGTTTAGGAAGTTTCTCAGCCCTCAGATTTTCTTCTCTAAGTAGAAGTTCTAACGTAGCTTTAAGCGATAATGGATTGCAGAGCAATGCAGCATATAACTGAAATCATGTGCACCTCTTTTGCATTATGTAGTTAGTTTTCATTGTATCTGCATGCATGTGTGTGTGGGGGGGCATATATGTGTTTGCCTGCGTTTGGTCCTGCCGTCGAAAGGAAAAACAGACCGCTCAAAGAAAAGGTCACTGAGCTGAGAACAATGCCAAGTGTAATAAAACTGTAAGAGAAATGGTGAGAGAGACAGACAGACAGACAGACAGACAGACACATTAATCACTACTTATTTCCAATTTAAATCATAAGGAGGGCTTATCTTTTTTTCCAACCGTCCACTTTTTTACTTTTGACTCAGCAGAAAAAACAACTTAATTTAATTCCCTAAGTGACACTTAAAAGAACATTTCTTTGTCAGTATTTGATTGTTTTTTCCTAAACCAATACAGTGAAGATAGACAGGTAGGTGGGAGAGATGTTGCAGCATTACATCGCCAGGATTTAAAACCAGGAATAGACAACCATGTGCCATGGAGGGCCAGGAGTCTACAGGTTTTCATGCCGATCAATCACTACATCAGGTGATGTCACTGATTTATTTCTTGCTCTCTGGTTGAAGGTGTGTTTATCAGCGAATCAGTGTTTGGTTGGAATGAAACCCTGCAGACTCTCGGCCCTCCATGGTGCATGGTTGTTCATCCCTGGTTTAAACCATGGCTTGGCACATGGCGTGCACATCAGCACACTCTGCACAACACAACTCAACACTCTATACTCAATTATCTAGCCAATAGAAGAAATAGACATTTTCATTATTTAACACTAGTCTTTTATACACTAGTATTTTAAAAAGGCGCTAAATCAAACTTCTACAGGACAGCTAGTAAAGTAAAGATCAAGAGCCTATTTTCTAAGCAAGGCACAGAGGTTACATCAAACAAATGAAATAGTGCATCAGAAATCAGTGTGCACCCTGGGCTCTTAGGAAGCCAAAATGCAATAGAATTCAATTAAAATGTTTTTGCAAATTCCACACTCCGACAAAAAAGGAATCTGAGATGGCCGCTTCACACACAAAACACAGAATAATAAATGCACAGGACATAAAAACTCACAGGATTTCATCACCACCACCATTATTTCATGTAGTCTCATTCATTCAATGGAGCTCTAACAACCCTACTGGATTGTCCAATAGGACAATCAGTATGTAGCTGTATTAAGTTGCTTGCATTGTTCGATTGCATTTGGTTGCATCATCACCAAATGCAAGCTTCTGTTACCCCGGGATTTGGATATTAACTCTACACTCCCAGTTGCCGCATGAACCCTCGTCGTGCACGTCGGATCAAACGACATCGCAGCGGTCGGAATCTTTTATTTCGAAACTCTCATTAACACACCCTTGGATTCTCGCAAACTGAGGTGCTCAGGCTGGCAGAGTCAGTTTCATCTTTTAAATCACTTCTTAAAACGTACTTTTATCATAAGGCCTTTCTGTGATAATTGGCTTTTACTTCTTTTATCCTTATTGCCTCGTCTGATATTTATTTATTCCTTTTGTTTTATTCGTTCTGCTTTTACTGTTTTATACCTTATTGTTCTTTCTGTCTTATTTATCCTATTGATCTTTTTTTCTTGGCTGTGAAGCACTTTGTAACCTTGTTTTGAAAAGTGCTGTATAAATAAAGATTATTCTTATTCTTATTATTATTACAGACATTGAATTCAGAGCAGCAAAGCAATTGACTGCAGCTTTGGAGGGCAAACATTTAACAGCATGTTTTTATCTAAACGGGGCCTATGAATTATAATGAAATGCTGCCAGATCAAACTGGCTGTGTGTGTGTGTGTGTGTGTGTGTGTGTGTGCGTGCGTGTGTGCGCGCGTGTGTGTGTGTGTGTGTGTGTGTGTGTGTGTACGTGCACGTGCAAGCATGGCCGTGGGAGCTCTCGGAGTCGGTTCATATTTCAAACGTAGGAAAACAACCAAGATTGGCTGGTGGTCCGCGGGCAGTAATCACTACAAAAACTTTTCTGTCCCCTCTCTTTCCTGTTCCACGAAGTCCCATGTTCTGATTTTCAGTCATTGTTTTGTTATTAGATGTTGCCTTTAAAACCTCACTGGTAATCGCACACTTACATGCACACAAAAGACAAAGGCAACACATGATTTGAGTTATATATGCTGCATTGCTCTCCATTCTACCAGCATGAATGTTGAATCAGGCAAAAAGCACATACACTCTTAAAAAAAGGGTTCTATATAGTACCGGTTCTCTCACTATACTCTCACATGGTTCTACATAGGACCTTTATGGTACTGTACCATGTAAGAATGCATGGCATGTTCTAAATCAGCAGTATTAAAAGAACCACACTAGGTTCTTTATTCTGATTTGCCTTTTTTATTTTTTATTTTAACGAATCGGAGTCTAAAGTTCTACCCTGACCGAAGAACACTTGAAGGACCCTTTTCCGTGTGCATAGTTGGGTTGTTTGCATTTTGACCAGGCACTGCTACAAATAGTCCTGCATCTGGAGACAGTTCTTGGAAGAACAGGTTTGTGTAAAAAAAAAAAAAAAAAAAATCCAACAAACACACCCATTAACTAGAGATGGGCCAATATAAGGTCCTTCAGAGGGAGCTTGTGTTGACGACTGCCTGGGTGTCCAGGAAGGGAGGTTCTAGCAGGAAAAACAGTGGACTGTCATAAAACAGAATTTTTCTATCAACACGAGCTGGTTGCAAGTGAATAGATGCTAGTGACCATGTGACAGATGCAAGAATTGGTGTGTTTTGTGATGAACCTTTAGTGTTAGGGCCTGCCTGTTGAGTGGATGAAATGGGTTTGTGTAAAAAGAGCGAGCTGTGTTTAAAACCCCTGTAGGGATCCAACAAATAGAGACTGTTGTGGTACCAAAGTACAGTGAAAACCCGCTAGGATATTATCCAAGTCTAAAGTATTCTGTCCTAAAACTGAAAGTTAAATAAGATCCTATAGGAGTCACTCTAAAATCCAGTTGACCTTGGGGCTTATCTCACGTCCTTACCATCCACCTGCCAATTGTAAACCCATGAAAGACATTTAATTCACTTTTAACAGACATGCACTATTTTACAGGACCATCTCCCAATTACGTTTACTGGCTTCATGGGGTTATTTTTCCTGCCACATGCAAGAGAACTTAGAACGTGGTCTACATGCCTCAGTTTACCATATAGGTACGTTTGAGTCATGTTTTCCAGTTGAAGCAAACAAGCAACATGCAGCCCGCACGCACGTTTGGCACGGCTATGTGTTTTTTTTCCATGGCCAGTTAATTACTGGAAAACGTGATGGTAGGTTTGCCGTGAAATCTTCCGACAACAGTTCCCGTCTTCCAGTGATATAGTGAGGTAACAGCAATGTTATTGGCAAGCTGTGCCACCAGCTATCATATCTTTAATTGTTGGGCTCTGGGCTTTGAAACAGCTTGGTTTATTTTGGTCTCTGGCCTTTGTAGCATCTTTGGTTTGGCCTTGTGTTCAATATCATTTTCGTATTGGCTTTGAAACAGCCTTTTCAGGCTAACATCAGGAGGCATGGGCGAGGCAGGAAAGACCCACATACCAGTTCTTTGGTCATTCTTTGTGGCAGTTTTTCATTTCAGTGTTGTCTTTGGTTTGGTGTTTGCTCATTTTAGTATTTTATATTATTATATTATATTACTTTGACCTGTTATAGAAATACCCTATGTTGGCTCTGATGAAGACCCTAACACCTAACCCAGAGTTTTAGTTATACAAAAAATTCTCAGAGGCTTGGTTAAATCTCAATTGGTGAAGCCAACAGCTTTTGACCCACAGTTTTTCTGAGTGCAAGTTAGCTAATGACAAAAAAATAACTCTGGTCAAAATATGATTAAATATAATCTAAAAAACAATTATTTCCTTCATATCATGGCCATGCATTCATGATTTTGGAAGCAGGCTAGCTAACTATCTTACATAAGCCTCTTTCAGACATGCACTATGGATATTTTCCAGAGAATCAGGTCCGCACTTTAACCTGAGTTGCCCTTCCACACATACAGCACACCACCGGAGAATGTCAGTTTCGGATGCGTTCACAACAACAGAAAATACTCCGGTTAGTTTAGGCAAGGGTCGGGCCTGGGTAGAGTGTGCGGGAGACGGGACATGACGCAAAAAGTAAGCTGCAGAAATCATAGTGTTTTTTGTTTACAGCACGAAGATGGCGGACGAAGTGACCGACTCACTCAGTGGCCGTTTTTGCGTTGATGTCAATACCCGACATTTTCTCTGGCGTTTGTGTCGTTGTCTTCTTTGTCTGATCTAGTTGCCTTCTTCCTCACCCTTGGATGTTTGTATTATCCTGGTTTTGCGCCAGTCGCATGATAAACACGTCATCAACACGCCCACTCGCTCGTAGAGAATACTCCGGAGAATCTTCTGCCCCATTCACACTTAGGCTCACTCGGCGATAAAATGGATTTTAACTAGGGTGCTGGGTGGGTAAAGTCACATACACATACACAGACACATACAACCCCTCCGAGTAACGTCTGAATCGTTTCAGTTTGTAACAAGAATGCTCTCTAGGCTTCATATTATTTGCTTCCTCCTCTCTTAAGCCTGGTCGTGACTCAGCCACGTTTTTCAGTCGTGCGTCTCTCGCAGCAGAAACGTTTTCATGTTAATCAATGCTGCTGTCCACACCGGCTCCGTTTTGTTGTGGTCTGACAGGACTGAGAACGAGAAAGAGAGCGAGTGCTTTCCTTCTGTTTGCTGCTGGCACTGCCCCATCAAGTGCACAAAATCGATAAATAGAAAGAAATCTTTTAAGGCATTTGTGTCGCAAACAAACAATGGCTTGAATCTATACATCAGCCTATTGTAGTCCAATAGCAACACCATAGGCTTTCAAACGCCCAAACTATACTTTTTTAAGTTTAATTCAGTATTCTATGTGTGTTTATAACCTATTCAAACAAAAACTTCTACAGGAAAAAACGGAAACATGCAAACTACCCATTATTAAGTTTACTTAATAGCATTACTATTAAGTTCTGTTTAGGTAGTGAACGCGCAGCAGAAACGCTACTGAAGCAGAACCAGTGTGGACACCAACATAGGACTCGCACGTAGTACTACTCTACTCTAGTTTTTACGCGCTGCTGACGTGACTTTGCTTTACATCTTGCCTTTTTCATTGGGCTTCAGTCCAATGTTACCTGCGCCGCCCACTGAGGTTTAACTCAACCAACCAATAAGCCTGTAGAGCGGCTCTGCTTCCCGAGAAATGTTTGCATGAGTAAAAAGTCCAATGTGCCAGATGGTTGTGTGCCCTACAATAAACCTAGTGCAATGTAAGTAACCCGCCATTTGAACTCTTATTTGTGGGATGTGCTGCCTTTTACTCTTTTTGAGGATCTCCTACAGATTGTATGTTTTTTTTTTTCCAGCGCTTCTCATGAAGATATCTATTGTTGAAGTGCAAACTCTTTCTCACATCCTGCTCAGGCTCACATTAGGAGTATGGGACATGGACATACCAGACCATTAGAAAAATAAGCTCAGTTTAGCACAACCACCAGCTTTAGATGTCTTTAGCTCCCTTTGAGGTTGTTTAAGAAAGCACATACTCTTTTACAACATGATACAAGATAGAAACCTGACATGAATCTAGACCATATGTGTCGGGCTAAATTTGTCCATAAAAAAACTTGAGAGGGTAAATTTGACACCACAAAGTGCCATTCCTAACAACTTTAAAGGGGAACTTTAAAGGTCTTCAACCACACCCGTATGAAAACAATAAGGATTATATTTGCTCAAGATGAGGTTGTTTCTGATTTTGGTGTGTTTATGTTTCGACACGGGTGAAAAAAACGCTTCCTCAAACACACGTCTGGCAACGGGGGGGGGGAGTTAATGCTCTTGAGTATACCGCAGCCCCAGAGCATCTCACACACACACACACACACACACACACACACACACACACACACACACACAAAATGCATTCATGCACATCTACACACACAGACACAGAAACACACACATAAGCACAAATACAAGCACAGATTTCCACTCAAACATGCACACACACACAGACGACTACACACACATAGACAACGATGCATAAATCCACAAATGCACAAATACATACAGAATCCCACAACAGATGCATACACCCAAACACACACACACACTCATGCACACACACATACAGACATGCAAACCCACAAACACAAGAGTCCTGACACACACACACACACACACACACACACATGGTGTGTACACACTCCCAGAGTCCCTAACTAGAGACTGGAAACATAAAGTCTTTTCTGATGAGTTTCTCTACTGTGTTCAGGGTCCTTGTTGAAGAATAGACTCTGGAGACGTTCCAGTGCTCCCGATAGGCGTCTATAGGAGGCACACACACACACACACACACACACATTCTTCTCTTATGGAGAAAGTCAGTCTCCATAAGAGAAGTCTCAAAAGTCAGAAAAGCCCATTCAGGCAGTCAAACACACAGGCCATTAGCATGTCAACTCTAATTGGACCAGACGCCCCCCCCGCCCCTCTCTCCAAGCTGGATGATGTTCTATCATTATTTTCATCACATGTTAGTGTGCTTGGTCAGTATTTCTACTGAAGGGTTCCTGCTGGCTATGAGTGGTTGAAGCATCTACACAGTCTATGTTTTTTTTTTTCAAATGATGATGTATGAAAGTAGAAAGGCTTATTGGAAACACATACACACACACAAAAAATGCATGCATGCACATCTACACACACAGACACAGAAACACACACATAAGCACAAATACAAGCACAGATATCCACTCAAACATGCACACACACACACACGACTACACACACATAGACAACCATGCATACATCCACAAATGCACAAATACATACAGAATCCCAAATACAAATATACAAACAGATGCATACAGCCAAACACACACACACACTCATGCAAACCCACAAACACAAGAGCCCACGCTTTAAAAGATGAAGTCTTCAAAAAATATTCCAACTTATGTTGCACACATTCATTTCTGCTCTCTGGCAAACAAAAACATTAGACGCAATAAAGCGGGACACTGGGGCGTGTAAATAAGTACAACACCAGTAAAACCAGCAGGCCTCATTGATGCAGCCCTCTGGAAACAGCTACAGTGATTCACTAAATGTGCAGGAGAGGGGGTTTAAAGCTCCAGGGATTTCAAGAGCGCAACAGCAGGCTCCCAAATTAGTCCTTTTTTCTGTTTTAGCTAGCAGACTAATTAAGCAGCAACAGGACTCAAGTCTTTTGCATCCACATACACACACACACACACACACACACACACGAACACACTGCACTGGAGCACAATGTAGCACAACGAAACGTACAATGCAAAGTTACAACAGCTGGCAGTTGTTAGTCTCCAACTGCGTTTGAGTAGAAGATAACGTGGCATGGATGAATGACACTCATCTAAGGATGGGTTAGCCCATCACAGCGTCACAGCATCACTTCGACACTCACAGCACCAAAGATGGAGACATCATAAAAAGAAAACAAGGAACTCACAGATTACTTCTTTAACAAACTGTGTGGAGGTTGGCTTGTTTGGTTTTTGGTTTTTAGCCAGAGGGAAAGGAATCTAAACTAAATTAGATCTGTGATGTGATGAGATGTATTGCACATGCTGTCTAGCGTTGCCTAGCAAGATGTTTGTGTCTCTGCTGGGGGTACTTTCCTGTGTTTCCGTCACGTGAAATGAATCCTTAACTGTTGTTTCCCAACGAAGGCTGAAGCGGGGTTCGATTTCAGGGCTGAAGTAAGCCATGTTTCACCCCTTAGTTTCCACGCACATTTCGGTTCAGCGTGCTGTACTTTTATGGGCGCTGTAAACCAGAGGGTTAGGTGATAAAAGTTTGTGGCTTTGGTGGATTGAGAGGACAACCAAGCACTCAGCTAGGTTTCTGTGAGTTAATACGCCAGCATGTAAGTAAATACGTAGGTCAGTAATGAGAAAAGACAAGATACACTGGCTGCAACTGGACTCAAAAGCCACAGCCACGGTGCTAGGTATGGATAATAGGTAACTAAAATAAACAAATGATTATGAATGAAGATAAAGCTACAGAAACCATGGAGGACACAAAACTAACGATTCCCCTGGGGAATTTAGTCAAATAGTAAAG
Organism: Hoplostethus atlanticus; assembly: GCA_034670405.1. NCBI lineage: Eukaryota > Metazoa > Chordata > Actinopteri > Trachichthyiformes > Trachichthyidae > Hoplostethus > Hoplostethus atlanticus. The sequence goes on along the minus strand of JAXDDX010000011.1, from coordinate 7,754,443 downwards.
AAAGAAAAAGTAGAATAAAAGTAAGAATGCCACTGACAATCATGTCTAGGAAAGAAAGCACAAGAAAGCATGTCAGTCATGAAGTAAGAAGGAAAATAAGTAAGAAAATAAGCCTGTGATTGATTAACTCAGTCTTCAAGAAATTAGGGAATCGATAAGATAAATATGTTTAATATGCAGAATATGATAGATGGTAAGCCCACATTGTTGTTGGTAATGTAGCAGGTTGAGAGGAACTTAGGCCTGAATATTGTTGGTGAGAGTGAGGTGATCCCATTCATTTAAATTCCCCCAGCATTCCTACAGGAAATACTCCACTACCCCATCCAGCAGAGAGCAGGTGCTTTTATCTCACACACACACACACACACACACACACACACACACACATGCAGAGTCAAATCACCATCTCCCAGCAAGAGCCCCACTTTGATGTCTGCCACATCAGAGAAGAGCAAAGGGTTAGAAATCCAACAAGCCCCCACTGCCACCATCGCTTTATTTGGACATTCCTCTGCTAGGTTACAGCTGGCTGTCAGGAATGCTACATAGTAACCCCCACACCGCCCACACCAAGCACAGCGCCCTCTTCCTGTTTTGTGCTGTAAAACAATCCAGCAGATTTCCCTGCCAAATCCGACCTGGTGGCACATAATGTAAAACGCAGTGTAGAGGCCGGGAGAGGCTGCCAGTCTTCTTAGTTATGATCAATGTTAGTTATGCCAATATCTCAAAATCAGGGCTCAACAATAAGGATTTTTTCCACTGGCCATTGGTTCAGATTTTCACTTGCCCCAGCAACATTTTCACTGACCTTGCTGCAAAGATGAAAAATAGCTATTTTTGAGCTATGTATTTCCAAATAAGGCCATGCAAATGTAATTCGCTATTTAACGGTTTCCTCGTGTCACTTTTTCTAAAAAAAACAACGTAAAAAATGTAGTTTTTATGCAGTCCTAGAATAAATTCCTCTACTGGCTTCAAACAGTGGCGGCTGGCCAATAGAGGGCGCTATGGCGCCGCCCCACCACTCCCCACATCCTAGACTTCATTGAATAAGACTTTAAAAATTACTTTTTTTTTTTTTTTTTTTTTTAAATGAGCGAGGTAAATATTATATAGTTAGTGAGTAGAATGTATAATCTGCAATAAAATGTAGATTAAAATTGTTCTACGTTGTCTAAAGTTACTGCTAGGTCACGTATTTCCGGCCTGGGGCGCAAAAATCTTTGCCCATTGACTCTCGTTATAAGTTGTACATGCGCAGTTCGCTCCTCTCAATACAAGAGATAGGAGCTTGGTGGGGCGCAGCTTTCCTGCGCCCCACCAACGAACTGCGCATGTACAAACAGCATTTATCTGAATGCTGCTGATTTACACACCACCAACCACTGGTTGGCAGCAGAGAGCGAGGGGCTCGTGGTACATCTGACATAAAATGCACCAGAATGAGACAATATACTCGGTCGTTTTCAAGCAGCTGGTTTAGTAGGAAGGCTTGGCTAACTGTATGTAGTGACACCAATGCTTTATTTTGCTTTCCCTGCATCCTTTTTCAAACGACAGGTCTCAGACCCAGCATGGATTCAGACAGGTTTAAATGATTTAAACCACATATCAGAAAAATCAAAAGCAAATGTTTGGGAAAGTAAACATAGCTGCTCAGCTTGATGAAGGCTACAGGATAGGGATCTGTAAGCATAATGAAGAGGTTGACAAAAACAGGCACATCCTGTCTAAAATAATAAACTGTGTCAAGTTCTGTGGCGCCATAGAGTCATTGAGAAATCTGCATCTCTCAAGGAGAGAAGGGCAACATTTATGTACAAAAAGTTTAAGCCACAAGGTGGCAAAGTCATATATCTTTGAGCCAATTCACTCAGCGTTTTGATGGCACTGGGTTTTTCAAATGTAATACCATATTAATTTATTTTTTTCTTAAATGTTATTTTCTATTAGGTCTTATTGTGTTCATAATTTTCTGCCATTGTCTCAGGGTTTTGTGTTGTCAGATTTCTGTTGCACTTATCGAGGCACTTTTCGGTTACTTTAGTCTTTCACCATTACATATTGTAGTATAAAAGATAATTATTATAAAGAATTTGCACTAATTGAAGTACCTTAACTTACCTTAAGCACGTTTCATTACAACAAATGTTCATTCAGCTCAGTAAATACAAATAAAGGCCTTTTCATTTATTTAAATACACTGATGATACCTTAGTACATGTTTGTTTGATTTTTGGTATAGCCCCCCCTGGAGAAAAATGCACCAGCCGCCACTGGCTTCAAACATTCTGTCCGCTAAAGACTTGCTACCCCCGGGGCTGTGACAGAGACACAGGAGGTTCATGGACCAGCAGGCTGCTTTATTTGTATCACAACAACATAAGACGACCCGAGAATTCCGCCGGGAATTCAGTGACAAACGTCAAAAATATTTGAAGAAGTCTCGTGCAAACAATGACAATGTTGCAACAACGAAACAACACTGGCCTGATAGGGCAAGTGACTGTCCCGAACCTCTCTCATACTGGCCCCGGGCCATCGGGCCATCCTTATTGTCGAGCCCTGAAAATTAATGTGGTGATGATTTATTGATGCTAACATGTTACATGTAGCACCTGAAACTTTACAAATGGCTCCAGTGAAATAGTTAATAAGTGGATTATGTTCTTCAAAATTTTTTTATATGATGATATGTATGATTGGTCTATAGGGCCTGAGGTGGCTATTTTGGATGGCATGGAATATTTACTGTTGACTGTGCAGTCAATTCTGATTTAAAAAAAATAAAATTATTCATGCACCTTGGAAGTAACTACAAGGTTGCGACCGATATTTTCTTTTGCCAGCAAAACATGTATTACCTAAAACAATTCCAACTTTTATTGTGGAATGCAAACTTTTAAAACTCTTTAACCATTTGCATTATCTGGCGGTTTGGCTACACTACAGCAACACAGAAAAGTATGTTGTAAAAGACCACGACCAGGCAACAATCTGCTGTAGGCAGGCTTGGCCAACATTTAAACAACTCTCTTTCTCCAGTCATCCCCTGTATAATGAATTTATCCTTCTGGCCTGCAAGACAAACAAACTACCACTACTAAACAAGCAAAGGGACATTCCTTCACTGCAGCTGGTCCGGACCGCCGGAGCTACTTGCAAGCCAGCGTATGTTGTTGTCTATTATTGGTAGTAGTGTGTTTATTGTACTGTCCCGTATCTCCACTGTGGCAAACCTATTCCCTCAGAGTCATTTCAGTTTCAACAGAAACCAGGCCTGTTACGGGTTTGAGCAGGGAGCACAAACAGAATCACTGTCACATTAGCTACAGTATGTTTCCATTCAGCTGTCAAGCGAACCTTTGGATATAGCGCAAAAAAATCAAATGGGAATTGGGTCGGTTTCCAGAGAATAAATAGACTTTCTGGATCTCAAAAATACACATCCATAAGAAACATGGACAGAGTCTTTCAAGAACGAATGCCCGAAGATGAAAACAACAATGTACAACGTCATACAACCACGATGGGCATGTAGTAGCTGCAGCGTCTCATGTTGTCTTCATTACTATAGGACCACCGGCTTGGTTTTATGTTTGTTTTCAATCTGCGACTCCACTCAGTGTGGTCTTGTTTCCCCAAGCCAACAAGACGAGACGCCAGTAATGAAAATGCACTAAAGGTGGAGAGCATGGAGGCTACAGTCTATTAGAGGTGGTGATCATTTTGGGAAATTACCGCAGAGGGGTACTGGATTTCTAAATTTGAGGCTTTGGCATATCCAGGTTTAAATGAGGAAATAGTTTTTTTTATGAATTAACTTGTTATTAATTTGATGTAATTAATGCATACCGTACATGTAGCCCTGTTTATGCTGCTTTTAACTTCATCCTCCTCTCCGCAAGTGTGGCTGAAGTCAGCCTCACATGGCTGCTTTTCTATTAAGATAACTATTATGACTTTCCCATTGATACTGTATAAACTGTACACTGGTTACATCTCATGTCTTCTCAGTATGTATTGCATATATCCTGATACTTTTATAATCCTTCATTTCTTTTTTATATTTAATGTTATCATACATATTTCTCATTAATTTTGTGTTTGGCTCGGTGTGTTCTACTGCTGCTATTGTGCATACATATAACATTATATTATATTGTGCAATTCACATATATTTATATTTTTCATCTACTTAATACATTGTAGGGTTGTAATTGTTCTGTTACGTTTAATACCTTCCATTTGCTCTATTCTTATTTATATTCTATGCTTTTGCTGTATCCCATTACTATTTGCTGCTACAGCGACCCAATCTATCCAGAGTATTCATTAAAGTATTTAAAGCCAGTTAGTGCTGAAACAAGTGAAGCTGAACTCCGGTCACAGATTCAGCATTTCCTCGTCATCTACTTGAAATGAAGCAATGGCAGCCTTTTAATGAGATTTTCAAGGAAAGCAGGTTGTTCGCTTTTTTTTAAGAACCTGCAATTTCATTAATTCACCCTGGAAGACTCCCAGGTCTGCAGTTTTACAAAAAGACTCTTTTCTTCTTTGTTTCCTTCCCTCCTTCCTGCCTCTGGCGTTCCCTCAAAGTCAAGTAGGATGTCGGTCAGGTTTTGTCTGGGTGAAGGTGACTGGTCTCTCGCTCTCACACACACACACACACACACACACACATACACACACATAAACAAATGCAAACACACTGTAGTGACAGATCTAGGTGCTCTGACTTTGTGTTATTAGAGGGCTGTGGAAACGGTTGCCATCAAAGTCAGAGAGTTGGTGTGTGTCCACTGTAAATAGAAGTTGAGATGGAGCACACACAGCATTGTAGGTTGATGGAATTTGTTTTTTTAGTTTTTTTCAGAAAGAAACAGTGGTTTTTGATCTTTCTTCAAATGCCTTTAACATCGACCTGTTATTTTAGATTTACATTTTATACTTTATACATTGAAGTTGTTTCAGCCACTTCACTGAGGAGAGGAAGGTAGTTTACGGTGCTACATCAGGTGTTAAAAAAGATTACCAATACAACTTGGCTATTGTAGAAAAATAAGCCTCAGTGAAAACACACCTCAGTTTGATCCCACTCATCTGTTCATCCCTTAAGTCAAACATCAATCATTGATCAGTCAATGAAGCATGAAACATTATTGTTCACCCACTCACCATGTTAAATAATTTAATTGCATCTTAACAAAGATTAAGCATAATTTCCCAGCCTTGTTCTAGTTAGCTGGACTAGACGCTACAATAACAGAACAAGAACAATAGATCTGTGTTTGAGTTTGAGGATTGGACAGGCGACAAATTACTAGCCGAACGCACACAGCTCCGAAACAGCAGTGAGCAAGCTAGCGTCTTCACAATCGCTACAGAAAGCTAAGGGTAGTGAAGTATACAAAAATACAAACACTGCCACTGGGGGCCGCCAACGACTACATTACAGAAAGTTACATAGTGCAGCTTTAAGCTACCACAGGTCAAGTACATCTTACTGCCTTTGTTAGAATGTTTATAGACTTGACATTTCCTTTGTCATTTTATTACGAGTTCACTCTTTTCATTGTAGTAGTATAGTAGTATAGCTTCCTTAAAGGGAAATTGCAACACTTTAATGATTATTGTATAACAGTATTGAACACTTGCATTGCAAATTGAGTAGTTTTAAGGTTAAGCACAAAATGTTTAAATGTTTTATCTACACAAACATTATGGTTTCTATATCCAATTTTACATTCATTACATACATTCCAGTTAGGGCACTGTTAAGTAAGCAGTAGTATTCCAGTTAAATGGAAGATTAAGCTATGAGTTAGGTACTAGCCACTACTAGCTATGTGCAAATGTGCCGTGAGTTTTATTTTTAGATGTGGAGACAGTAAGAAACGGTGGTGACTACGGGTCCCCAGAGCAGCCAGTCTCCTACTGAGGCATGTGCACTAAAAAAAAAAAAAGTAAATATTCCCCCAAAGTGAAATGTCTCTTTTAAGGTGGTATTTCCAGCTCAGGCATCCAATAAGTCTGTTTGTCATGGCAGAGACCATCGGGGCTAAATGAATCTGCTAATCATTTCACAACCCTTCCCTTGGTAACATACACACACACACACACACAGAAACACACACACATCCTATTAAGTAACTTTATTAAAAAGCCTGTGAGAGAGCTAAACAGGGAGATTAGTAACCATGGGTGCAGGGCCAGAAGGCAGAGCACCGCAGGACGTTTGACTTGTGCAACATCCTTAACAAGACACAGGGACGAATGATGAAAGGCCTGTAATTTAGCGGGAAGGAGAAGGTCCACAATGAGAAACCCAATTAATACACCCGTCTCTCCTCCCCGTTGGTAGAAAGAAAAATGCACTTAAAGCTGCGATCACATTCCAATAAACTCATCATTAATTAGGTCTGTATGTCACTATACTCGTTTTAAATAAAGTAATGTTAGTTTTAGGATGAACAGCGATAGAATGTGTTCTTTTTTTGAGGCTGTGGTACATCGTGACATCGGAGGAAATGTCTCGGAGAGTTGAGGGGAAGGTCTTGGGATTTACTCCGTCACTCCATGCAGCCCTTTTTTACTGCAGCCCGAGTACAAGTTAACGCACTGTTTAATGGGTACATGACACACACACACACACGTGTGCAGTATAACGTGGACCAGATGATATAAGTGTCACGGCTCACACTGGAAATCTACCGCCAGAACCACTGGTTGCCTGAGAAAATGCACGCGTACACACACACACACACACACAGCAGATAAAGAGATAGATGAAGGCACCATGTTGTCTTTGACTTTGCCCACAGAGGAATGCAGCTCTGATAGTCCTCCCTCTGTCTTTTCTTTCTGCCCTGACCATGACACTGTCCAGCTGGCCTGTCTGCCCCACTGTGTGTGTGTGTGTGTATGAGAGAGAGAGAGAAAGAGTGAGAAAGAGCTGGAAAGAGGTGGGGTGAACACCAGCCCCAAAATACTAAATACTAAAAATGTGCAATGAATACACAGCAACCCAGATCCCATATTAACCAGGTAGTGAGACACACACAGACACACACACACACACACACACACACACACACACACACAGTCCTACAAGTGGAAGAGAGGTTTATTGTTATGTACTAGTTATGTATTTTTATGATTTTCATTCAGTTGTATTTAGATGCTTTGGCAAATACTTTTCATCTAACATTCATGCCAATAAAGCAAGTGAAATAACTGAATTGAGAGAGAGAGCATTACAAACACACAGACACACACACCTTACCATACAACACACACACACACACACACTCCACCTACCATCCAAATACACACATACTGGTACTGCATACATACTAAGAGTTGTCATATTTTAAGTTTATACAGGCATACAATATTACAGATGTACTTTAACAGAACAAAATAATCCAGAATAATCACATGAAACCAAACACTGCCAGGCACTCTGTTCCACTGGTCAGTATTCATCTCTAGTCCAGAAACTGTGGCATAAATATCACTGTTGTCGTATGAAAACCAAACTCCAATTTTGGTGATTTTCATGTTTTAACTTCAGCTGAAGGATTACATGCTCCTGGGTTGAGACAATTTTCCAACCCTTGGGCTTATAAAACCCTTTCCAAAACCATTGGATAAACTCCAAAAATTCATGGCGGTCAATATAAAACATTTGCAGCAGTGTCAGCTGCATGGCTCTCCTCACCTAATACTGTTTTCATATTTTTTTATTACCTTTCAGGGCTTGGAAGTAATTCTATCACAAAACTCTCTCTCTATAACAACAATCCTATTATACAGTAACTAGACCAACAGACAGAAGCAGACGGGGCAGTGTTAGTGTCTTCCTCTGACTTTGAAGGACAAGGAGTGTGTGTGTGTGTGTGTGTGTGTGTGTGTGTGTGTGTGAGAGAGTGTGTGTGTGGTCCACGGTGGCTGATAACGGACCGTTTTGTTGTCCTTGGCTCAGACAGAAAACCAAACAGCCCGGCGTCTGTTTGCTGTCAGAACTCCAAACCCAGCCTCCATGTTTCTTGTCTTAGCATCTCTTCGTGTCTCTGTCTCAGTGGTCCTCTTTCCACCTGGCATTTTAAATGCGTCTCTGGTATAAACATCAAAGATCCGCTGATGTCACTTCCTCTCCTAATATTTCCATCCTTAAAACCTGCCAGCAAACGCCTCGTCTCGCTTGTTCCCCATACACCAATATCCTGACAATCCAATTTTTAACAAGTGTGTTACTGTCTTATTGTGAATTTACACCTGAATGTTGCATTTTTGCGCCGTCCCATTACATTCTGATCACTCAGGATGCAGGTTATTATAGCTGGAAAGGAGATCAATCAGGGATGTGGTGGAGGGTCAACTCATCTAGACAGTTAAGATGAGAGAGATGAGATGACATGGGCCAGAGTTGACATCACGGTTACATGGCACACACCATAGTGATGAGCCACCAGTGACGTCCCATCCAGTCTCTTTTTAATTCCATCAGTCAAGTGACCTGTATTTGACTCCCCATTAGGCTAGCATTGTACCTTTATAATCCATCATACAATGGCAATTTTAAGCCAAGCAATGTCATTGGTCACAGATGCTTTCCCGCCACGCTGCATCCGGGTTAGTCGTGCTTTGTCACAAATTGAATTAGTTGCTACTCTAAATTTCAACTGGAGAGGTAGACAGCAATCAGGAGAAGTCAAGTTTATTTATAAAGCCCTTAATCAGTTACAGTCTCAATCAGTCTTGCTTTGTTCTGTTTTTGACTCTTTGAGGAAAACGTTTCAAACAAGGCACATGTTAGTGATGGTGTATAAAAGCCATAACACCTGAGAGCTTCTCAAAGTGGGGTCTGAGGACCTTCGGGTATCCTTGAGGGGTTTCCAAGGGGTCCCCCAGCAAAATGAAGGATAGTGATTTAACTAACCAGTACAAGATCCCAGTAAGAGACTATTGAGACTAAGGTGCTTTCAGACGCAGCAGTGGATAATCGCAAAGTGCTCCTGTAGAGAGAAAGCTCCTCTCAAAGGGGCACATAGGCAGGCGATGAACTTGGAGATTCATGGGAACAAAGTCGCCATAGCAACATAAACAAAACCGTACGGCATGCATAAAGAAAATGGACCCAATGACAACAGCAGTTTTCAAGCGGCACAATGAGTGGTAGAGAACCAGTCCGCTAGCTTGATTGTCTCCTGCATCGTGCCCACGCCTCAACCACACACCCCACTCAACGAACACCCCTGCCTCGCTCTCGCTGAAAGTGAATAGCAACTAGCTCTGCTGCTCCATCTGACAGTACTGAGAAGTACAAGACAGTAGTGTTTCACTCTCACCACTATTATCTCCCCACATACAGTGTGCACAGCTCTGCAATTCAATACTAAATCAAGAACTCCATCCATCAAGAACTCTTTCCATATGGGATAAAATCGTATCAAATGGCTTCTCCCAACTATCAGTGCTTCAGTGATGCAGCGGTGATGTATGAGGCACAGTTGATTATACCAACAGTGAGAGTGAAGGAGGCTTGCAGCTGGTCTAAAAGAAACACTATACTGTGGATTGTCTCACAGTAATTGTCCTCTATGGAGATACAGATCACAGTGTATTTCTCTCTTATTGAAAAAAAACTTGACCCAAAACGAGTCCAAAACGACTACAACAGTGTGAATCAATTGCAAACGTGCGTATAAAAGAGAGATCTGCAGGTTGGACCGTTAACGCGGGATCCAGTCACATTACATCCTGCAGCCCAGCTGTTGGCTATCCCTAGCCAAGGTCCGAGCCAGCACACATGATAGATGGATGAAGTGTCCGCTTCTCCCCGCTGGAGAATTCAAATACCATGAAGCTGTGAATTTGGGAATACAACTAGTCTGGTTTGGATATCGCTGCCATCACACCATCAGCACTGTGTGTGTGTGTGTGTAAAGGAGAGAGGAAAGAATAGGGGGAAAAGGGAAGAGAAAAGAAAAGAGATGACTTTCCCATCCTGCGGAGCTGAGCTAGGAGAGGATCTAAATGGATTTGTCAGGCTTATGGCTCGTCTTTCACCCCGTTTCTCATCACCCTCTGCCTGAAATCACAAAACACACACCTTAAAAACTGATCCTCTTTCTAGCCGTCACTCAACGACCGCATGACATTATGAGGGGGTGATGACTGAAAGAGAAGTGGCCCTCCCTGCTCTATCGTGTTTAAAGCCCCGGGACAGCGGATTTGAATAGCCTTTATTTTCCTCTGGGTGTCTCCCAGGATGAGAGAGAAAGCTAAGCAGGTACTGGCCTTAAATCAACTCCCCCTTCCTATTCTCTCTTTCTCTTTAATTGACCCTCTTGTGGCCGTCCATCCAGCTGCTGTTGGTTTTGCGGTTCTTGGCTTTTTTCCCCTCTCCTCCTCCTCCTCCTCCTCCGAACCTCCAGCCCATCAGGTTCTGGTTAATTGCCATTAGGCCTTATCTATGTGTGTTTGCATGTGCGTTCGTACGAAAACACACTGCCTTTGACAGACCATCATTTAGCAATTACGAGCTCTCTGAAGTGGAGAGATTTCGGCTTATTTAGTTTTTCAGATCATTAGGAGTAACCCTAACACACATAATGAGTGGGAATGTTGATGGTTTGTGTGGCTTTGCGCTGTTTTTCTTGCACTGAAGTCATTTCAAGTGTTTCTTGGCCGTGACGCTAGCACATGTATGCCCGCACACACACTTCATGATCACTCTTAGATACATAGAAACACAGTAACACACACACAGAGTCTAATATTGGACTCTTAGGGGTATCGGTGTGTCGGAGGGAATTGTCTGTTTCCTTCTATTTCCCAGGTATTGCCCTCAAAAGGGCAAATTTGAGGAAATTTGAGGCAGCAGTCGTTCTTTTTTCCCGACCACATGGTCCCCTGCTGTCCGGCAGAGTAGGATGCCGTCATGGCGTAGCGCTAAGGATTCCATTTCAAAATATCTCCCGGGCTATCGAGCCGTTACCACGCAACGTGTCCTCAACAGAACATGAAACTGAAGGCCTTTTTCTCATTAGGCACGGTCGAGCAAAGAGAAAAGAGAAGTGGCCCTTTATGCCGGAGCCAAAAACAAGACAAGAAAGGGTCACCGCCAATATGTTAACTGTCAACAAATGTGATGTTGCATACTCTCTCTCCTGTCCTAATATTCTCCTCCCACTGCAAATTCTCTGCACTATATGCAACATGGTGTTTGTTTCTTCTATATTTCTACAATTTTTCATCGACCCCCCAAAAAAATCCTCTGCACAAACTGCACACACTGAGCGCACTTTTTAGTGTGTTTTTTCTTAGCATACTTTTTAGGCCAGGCAGAAATGAAGCGATGACTCACCAAGACTACGGCAACAACATCACGGGCGTCAGTTAGGTATGGCATGGCGTGGCACTTCACCAAAGCGAATCCAAAGTTGATTTTGTTCCATTATAATGAAGTAAAAATTGCCAGAAATGTATTGGAAGCCAGATCTACAAAAGAAATCCACATCTGGGGAGCATTCAGGACCAGCAAGCACTTGACAAACAGTGACAGGAGGAGGCCATGTTCAACGTTGCTGTTAAAAAGTTCACGTTAAAACAGCTTTGGAAAGTGTTTTAATATCTGTTTGACTGATATCAGAAAGATATTTAGGTCCCAATCTCATAAAACAATGCGGGTAGCATCTGACTCCAGATGTTGCCTCAACCTTTAATTTTGCCACTGTATGTACACCAGTTTTCAACATTGGTGCAGGCCGCTATATCACCATCTGTTCAACGTCAAAATGTTTACTGGATCTAAGCTGATAGTTTGGTGACCTTCGTCTAATAATTTATCACATTGACCCAATAATAATATGTGGTCAGTCATCAGTCATCGCTCCACTTTTGCCCTGGGAATTTTGTTGATGTAAGCAGGCTTGGAAGTTTTGGTGCCAACTGATATTAGATGCAGCCACAATTTAGAGTTCAACACTCTCTCTCTCTCTCTTTCCCTCCCCAGTTTCTCGTTCCCAGGTTTCTTCCGAACGGCAGGAGGTGCTGATGGAGAATGTGACCCGGATGTCGGAGCGCTCCCGGCTGCTCCAGCAGACCCTGGGCGAGGCGTCAACGCAGGCTGACCTGCTGGAGAACATCTGGAAGCTGGAGAACCTTTTCCAGAACCACAGCGACTGGCTGCAGAGGCTGGAGATCCTCATCAAGGTACGGCATTGGCACATACAGTCAAGGTAGGACACGGCCCTCAGAGAAATGGGGTCCAAGGCTAGAAACGGAAACAGGACCCGAGTAGAGTTTGGTGGCGATGCATTATTCGCTAACAGAAACATGTCAGCGATCAATCAGGTCAATCAAAAAAATAGGCCCTTACTTTTGTCATCACTCCCCCTAAATATCACATTGAAGTTTGAATTGTCCAAAAACTCATTGAGCAAAATGCCTTCCCTAAGGTGAAGCATTCCCTCTATGTGGCGAAAGGATGGCAAATATAATGTTGCCAATGATAAATTCTGCAAAGGGTACTAAAGGATCTTTCAAATAACACGATGACATCATCTCCCGAATCCCTCTGCGTAAACAGCATCTCAACACCAAGCTTGTGGCGAAAGACAAATCGGGCTTGAAAGGACGAGCAGAAAGCTGCCAACAGCAGTTACAGGCAACAGCGAAGAATTGCCGAAGTGCCAAAATGTCTGTGGACGTGTGTGAAACTCATCAGGATTTTAAACGCTTACATTTCTTTCCTCTGACTGTGCTGCTGTTTGCCTGCCTGCTTTGCTGAGCTGCTTGGTTACCCTGGTCGTTCACACAAAAACACATACAAGTGAGGTAACCGAGTATCCTGATGCAATCGTCCACTTTTGGAGGTGTAATAGGAAAGTAATGTATTAATGGGCGTAAGGTGTAATTAATTGTAATTAAAAGTGTAGTAACAATTAATTGAGTTAATAACAAGTAATGAGTACTGGGTTGCTTTTTTAGAGTAACAAGCCCAATACTAGATCTGAAGTAGAACGAGACTGTACAGTGCCATTCATTGACTTAAAATAGAAGTCATATAGTTTCCAAATTAACTGTCCCTCCTAAGGGTGTTTTTGCTGTTGGTGGTGATGCTGATGATGATGGTGGTGTCGAGGTTAAGGATGTTGACAATGATCGCAACGGTGATAATAAGGATAACAAAGGATAATAGCTGGCATAGTATAGATGACTTTAATGATAATGAGACAGTAATGATCAACTGCAACAATTGGTGTTTTTTTATTTAAACATATTTATCCAGGGAAATATTGATTAAGTACACATGCTTTACACACCCATTCATACTGGGAGCTGACCAGTCCAACCACAGTCTTCTACTGTCAGCCACTGAGCAGCTCCACCAGAGCAGTGCTTTGCTCAAGAGTAATGATGCAATGATGAACATTGATGATAGCAGTGGAGATGTTGGTAAAGCTAAGCTCTAACCCCCAGGGCCTGGAGGCGGAGCTGAGGAGCATCCAGACCCTCTCTCTTCAGTCAGAGGGCTACCTGGTGCAGCTAGACGACAAGCTGGCCTCTCTGAGCAGCTCCACCAGCAGGAACCTGACAGGCTTTGGTGCAGAGCTGGCCCGAGCCTCCACCTGGCTCCGCGACCAGGACCTCCTGCTCAGGTACACACAAACAACCCTCCTATGCCAAGAGATTTAAGAATGAAACTGAATGATTCCCATGGGGAAAATGGGTTATTGCAGTAGCAGATGGTAATAGGAACTCTACATTAAAATACTCAAACTTACTGAAACTTTGATGCATGCATGCCCACAAGATAAACAAGATAAAAAAATAAAGTCTCATTCTGTTTCTGTTCTATCCCAGGGAAACCTCAGGACAGGTGAGCGGGCTGAGAGAGACGCTGGAGGAGGTTAATTGGACGGTGGGAGCCGTCAATCACACCTTCAGCAGTGACATCAGTGTTCACCACTTGAAGATACAGGATCTGCAGGTCAGGGGTTGTTTCACTCTCACAGTTGAGTTCACAGCTGCCATGAACCCTTTTATTACCCACCACATATTCACTATCTTTACATTTTGGTCATAAAATTGAGTGTCTTAAACCCAACGGCGTAGAGGCTTTGCAATTGCGTCACCAATCTCTTATCAACCACGTCATCATCATGGAGGTCCATTGGAGAACTGGTTGTACACAAATCAATTGAGTAAATTTGGGGGAAATGATGCATCTCCCCACTGCAGATTGGGGCATTACAATTACACGGTGGCATAATCGTTATTGGTTGGCCATGAGGGGGACTGCATTATTTGTGGGGGACAACATGTTCACTCTTGCGTTGTATTATTATTGCTACTGTACAATTGCATGACACTGGTGAACTACTGCTTACACACTGACACTGTCCTGTATGCCATGCTCCTCAGATCCAGATCAGCAACATCACAGAGGACACCACCAGCCTGTGGGTGACCCACGTCCACACAGAGGCACAGATGAGGAACGAGATGGAGATCCTCAACACAATCACTGAAGACCTCCGCCTCAAAGACTGGGAGCACTCCATGACTCTGAAGAACCTCACCATACTAGAAGGTCATCCATCGTCTTTTCAATGGTTGAGACAGGTTCAGGTTCATAATTTCCGTAAACAAATGAGGCCAGGGTTGAAAAGATTGGTAGTCCCTATCTCATGCCAGTGGTATTGTTAGTGTGTTTCTCAAATTGAAGACCACATTTCCTTGCAAATGCGGCGCAGTGGCACAGAATGTAAAATGCAGTGTAGAGGCCAGTAGAGTGTCAGGGATAGCAGTTTGTGTAGGACCCAGAAATGCAGACCAGGACGATGGAGTAGAAAATAGCGGTTTTTAATAGTGAAGCTGGTGAAGGGAAGGTGGGGGGTGCAGAGGCTGGGCTGGATGGAGCTGGGGCAAGCAGGTGAGGCTGGAGCAAGGGAAGCAGGCAGGCTGGTGGGTTACGGCGAGGAGAC
Organism: Hoplostethus atlanticus; assembly: GCA_034670405.1. Classification (NCBI taxonomy): domain Eukaryota; kingdom Metazoa; phylum Chordata; class Actinopteri; order Trachichthyiformes; family Trachichthyidae; genus Hoplostethus; species Hoplostethus atlanticus. The sequence goes on along the minus strand of JAXDDX010000011.1, from coordinate 7,739,438 downwards.
ACAAGGGATAAGGCGTACAGGGGATCTTGGGAGACAAGAAAAGGTAGTTAGAACAGCCCGGAGGCACACAAGGGAATAAACTCTGATTGTAGCTCTAGAGCGGCCGAGAGAGTGACTACCACGGTAGTTAGCAGAACAATCTGGCGACGAGTGGTTGAAGAGCCGGGGTATAAATGCTGCAGGGCTGATGGCTTGATAGGCGGCAGGTGTGGAGGAGAGGCAGGGCCGGGAGAGGAAGCCACACCCACGCCACACACACACACACAGACAAACATAGAGACAGACAGGGGAGGTAAAAACATAGGGAAACCCTGGGGTCGGGGCTAGAGCCGTGACATAGAGGCTGGCAGTATTCTCAGTGATGGCCTCATTTGTTTTCAGTAATTATATTAAGATCTCTATTAATCTATATTAATGTTGTATTGATTTATTGATGTTTAAAAACTATACATAGTTTTAAAATACTTTACCATACATAAAATACATACCATACTTTTAAAATGATAGAATCTCAGGGAATGGGAATACTCAATGGTAATCACTGATTGTACTTTATTTAGCCACAAAGTTCTGTTGAAATTACAAATCAGGATCAATGCAAGCATCAATGACAAACGTATCAGTTAGTAAGGCAACAACATACAACAATGTATGGAACAAAAATTCAATGAAAATCACAGAAAAGGTAAGTTCAAAGATAAAATTGACTACATCAGTCCTCAGGATGTGACGCACACCCAACATTTCTTTCTGGCTCAATTGTTCTGAACCAACATCTGAGCATGTTTTTCTGGGAAGACAGAATGATGTCAGTTCTGTTGCCTGACATTCTTCATGCACACAGTCCATCAACTACTGTAGGAAGGTAAATACTAAAGAACTTTAGTGTTACCTAAAAGATTATGATGATGATTGATTAGCGGTAACAGGGCAAGCGCTGCAAGGTCAAGAACCTCAACCTGCAAATTTGTCACCAAAACATTCTGGCAAAACCGCAGGGTTAGATGAGATTTTAATGATCCCTGTGGGGAAATTGGGTGTTTGCAGCAGAAAATAATATGTCAAAGAAATTGTATAAGAATAGAGGAAATAATAGAGGATAGAGGAAATAAGGGGACACTAGAACAAATTAAGTAGAAATGTATGAATGAAAAGTATGAGAACAGCAAAATAAATAGAATACACTGAGACAAAGAAAATACATTTCAGGTATGTACAACTTCAAATACAAAAAAATGAACATGCAGTATGAACATGGAAGTGCAAGTATAAGAAGTGAGCAAATATGAGAATATCATAAGAGCATGAGAATTGTAGTTCTTAGTATAATTAAATCCTATGGGTGCCACAAAAAGATCTTTTACAAAAGCTAGTCTCAGCCAATAGCTTTTGCAGTTTGATTGAATGCAAGTGACCCTAGCATGCAAACGTGATTTTTTTACACCCTGGGATTACTACCCCGGGGCATTGAGCAACTCAGAATGTTCTTACTATAATCCATTCGGACCTGATTAGCCCTCGACGTGGTTTCCCTTCCTTGGCTTGTTAAAATCAGAACAGGAATGCCGTGATGTCATGCTGGCAGGGGACGCGGCCCGGGTTGATTGATGGGAATCTAAACCGAATGAGACCCTCGATCTTGTGTCTGCTTCACATGTGGGTGGGACACTGTTTCTCTTGAACCTGGAAACAATTGCGGGTTAAATTTAGACGCTACATCCAGAGTGAAAACCTAGCCACTCGGGTCTGTCATTAGTTTTAGCTCCTCGGCCCATTTGTTTGTCGTTAGCTCGCAGTCACCTTAGCCAAGAGAACTTTTACATCTTCATTCTTCTTCTGTCCTTGATGGAGGATGCTAAAATGTTAAGTGCTGAGATGATCTCGACGACAAATTGTGTATATAAGGTCATCATTAATTGATGCATCATCAATATGAGTTTTGAAGGTCAATACCAATACCAATATTTCTGTATTCAAATCTAAATTATTCAGTGTTTCTCTTTGACTTTTATTCTTGTCAGGGTGGAAAAGCATCTGAAACAGCATTTAGACCATGATGGGAAATTCTCCATTGAAAACCAGTAATAAAAACAGATTCACTAGCTGTGGTCAGGGAGGAACCTCCATCATATTGGAGGTAGACGACATCTGATATGGCTGATATCGGATTTCTAATAAACAGCCAATATCAGCCTGATGCATCAGCACTCCATATATTGATAACCCTAGTCTCATCTCTGATGCTGAATCACAGAATCTTCTCTAAGCAACTTCCTGGTAGCGTACAAGTGGTAGTGTGGGAGGGAGGGAAGAGTGATGGCAAGTTTTTGGGTGCATTTTTCTCGCTTTGCTCTACTCTCTTCTCTCCTCATCCTCTTCAGTACCACTTCTCGTCTTCAACTTTCCTCCTCTTGCCTCTTTCATCACTCTTTGGATCACAAAGATCCACAAATCACTCCTCCTTTCCTCCACTCCACTCTGTGACACGGAAACTGATGTTAGTGTCGCCATGTTTCTTGCTGTCTCAATAGTGGAGGAGACGAGAGAAGCTGCTACTAAAGTCTGACAATATAGAATATACATATAGATTGCTTATATCCATTTGTTGTATTTTGACCAGCTTACTTTTTATAGCAGTTTTGTAGACCTATGCCTTTTTCGCCAGTATATAACGTGTGTGCAAATGTACAAATACCATCATCATCAAAATTATTAAGAGCATTTTTCTCCACAACCAGTTTTTTTTAACTTGACCATGCACTTTTGACTTTATCCAGTTGGTTTTGAAGGACAAAGAATTATCTCAACCCATAGAGGACCATGTAAACGTTGTACAGCGGGTTCTCAGGTGACCAAATGTGTCATATTGGAGGCCCTTAGCTTTTGGTCAACAGTGGCTGCATTCAATAGACATGTTTCATTTCTGTGCTGTTTTTCACTGGTGCGTCTGATTGAGCATCTGGTTAACTATCACTTCCCTATTGTTAACACATTGATCTCCGCACTAGCTAACGTATCTATTAAAAGCTAGCATTAGAAGTGGCTGCTAGTCGCATGTTGACATTAACCTAGCTAGCTAACAAAGTGGAAAAAACAGCTGTTTGTTCAGGTGAACTGAGCTGACTCTTTTTTTTGGAGTAGAGACTACAACTAAAGGCAAGTGACTGTGACAGTAGCCTTGCCTAAATTTAGAAACAAATCTACCTTACCCCACTATTCACTTGTGATGCAACTGCAAAGCCTCTGTTGAAGTCAAAATATGAACATCTACAAGACTGGGTTTTCACGTGACAACAGTGACGTGTGTTTCTCAGAGGGTCGATCTCCTGTTGCTGAAAGCTGCTGAGCCAGGCAGCGGCGGTGAGTTAGTGGTATGTGAGGAGTTGATTTGAGCAGGCATGGAAACATTTACAGCCTGTAACAGTCTGATGACCAGTAATGTACATCTGAGTGGCATGTTTGCTTTACTAGTGAGGGGTCCCCTAGCTCATTCTAGGCTTGCATACACACACACGCACACATGCACTATGCACATACAGTATAGCCACGCACACAATTATTTTGCAGTCATACACTGTCCTGACTCAAAAGCAAATTCACTTTTTATTTGAGTAAACACTGATTTAGCTGTACACTGTCTGTTTCATGATTGTCTGTTGCTTGCGGAACTAAGGAAAGTTGGCTGCTCTCCAGTCTGGGTAATTTAATAAATGGCTGTTATGACCTTGTCTCAATATTGTTTTGCCAAGGCACTTCTTCAAGTGGTTCTGCCCTAAATCCTCTATCAGAATGGATAGCTTTTCAACACAAGACATGTCCTCTTAGATTAGGAAAATCAATTCAACATTTTACGCTCTTTTTGACCACAATTATGGCCATCTGTTTTTTGTTATAATGTACTGTAGCTTCAAATAGCATAAACACTGATAATGCCTCGTGTCATCCATCATATTCACAAGCTTCTCTGTGTGCTCCTCGTCCACCCTCATAACGAATGTCTATTTAACACATCATGTTGTTTTACACCACAGTGTTATGATCCGTCCGAGAGAACGCAGCGTGGTACATATGCAGCCGTCGTCAAAGAAAAGGCTGGACGACTGTTGCTCCACACCCAAGAGGAATTGTTCAGAGAATCCCACGGTAGATTTGTAATGCAGAATAGATGCAGGGCGGCGGTGGGGGGGGGGGACTGTGTCTTGGACGGAGTAGCCCTTGCTGTCAAACGTTTTGAGGCTGAGCCTGGAGGCCAGAGGGCTTGTTATTGTTGAAACACTCTCAGTTGAATGAACAAAAAGGACTCTTGAGGGCCAGGAGATTATAAATGTGAAACTCCGCTAAAACAAACCAACTATTAACGAGGACGCATTTTGTTCAGGACCACCGGGGTGACCTGTCTTTTCCAAAACACACACACACACACACACACATACACTATTACTATACTTGTAAGGACCTACTACTGACTACGTTCATTGCCTAACCTAGTGGTTCATCTGCCATGGCGGCCCAAGTGCATGCAGGTTTTCATTCCAACCAAACACTACAGCAGCTGATTTACTGATTAACACCTTCAACCAGAGATGGGGGTTAATCAGTGAAATCAGCTGCTGTAGTGTTTGGTTGGAATGAAAACCTGCAGACCCGTATTTGAGAAACACTGACTTATATATAAGTAGACACTGTCAACCAGGCTCTGCCCACTGGCACGAGTGAAGCCAATTTTGCTTACTATTTCCCATAATTCCCAGAGTGTGATGATGTCACTGCAGCATTGGTAGGATTCTGGGTAAGGGACCCGCTCAGCCAATCAGATGCTGTTGCACGAAAGCCAATCAGGATCCAGTTTGCGTCAAGCCAAGATGGCGTCCCGTTCATTTTACAATGGCGGTCTATGGGGAAAGAGGCCTTACTGTACTAATACCCACTGGCCAGTTGTGGTACTGCAATTTTGTCACAAATGTGATGTAGGTACTGGCATCGGAATTAAGACAACTCGGTCCTAATCCCCAACTGTAACCTTAAAGATGCACTAAGCAATATTGCCCCAAATGGCAGCGAGAGGTAACTATTTGAATTTTTGTCTTCAATACCCAGAAATCCTGTAAGGAGACGTCTTCGTGTGTGGTGTGGGTGGAATCCTAATTCTAACCTAAACCCTAAACCCAAGTCCCAACCCTAAACTAACCCCAAAATGTCCTCACTTTTGCAGCTTTTCCTCATCTTTCTATCCTTGTGTGGGCATTTGGTCCTTATAAGGATAGTACCAGATCACACACACACACACACACACACACACACACACACACATACATGTCCAGGTCCTTTCATTCACCGAGTCAGATGACCTGCTGTTGCCAATTAAGCGGGTGTGGTTGCAGAGCAGCTCGGGGCAACAACAGGTCGATCTCAAAGCCGCTCAGGAGCCTCCCGGCATCCGAAACTCACAAATTAAGAACATTACAGCTCTGAAATATCAGAACCGGTGGACATGTGCTGGACAAAAACAAGCCCCGTATTTCTAAGTATTCCCAAAAGCTGCATTGTGGTCCATCTTGTTAAACATGTGGTTCCCATTGTGGCCAGACCTCTCTCTCTCTCCCTCCCTCTCTCTCTCTCTCTCTCTCTCTCTCTCTCCAGAGGAATCCAAGTACAACAAACTTTTGGACTGGGTCCTCAGACCAGTTGTAAGGCCCAGTTTGGCCTCCATATTGGCTGCTAATGCTATTGGCTCGCTATGTGTGTGCATGTGTGTGTGTGTTTTAACCATAGGGTGGGGAAGTTATGATGAATTTAACAATATGACTTCTAGGATTTCATGACCTGAATAAAATCATTATCTGCAGGAATTAAAGGCTTATGTATCATATCAGCACCACGTATCACTGCCTGAAATGGATTTTGGTTGTCCAGATGTAGCCACTGTAGAAGTGACACTTTTTACTATAAAGCTGCACACTAATGCTAAACTGCTGCTACAGCTCCTACCCTTTGCCCCAAAAGGAATTCCTTGTAAAGTTTGAGCTTTATTCACTTTTCAGCCAGTGAAAAAATACACCTGGTGTGATCAGGAAGTGTTATGCCTATTTCTTTGTATTATTTCTTTGTGAGTCAAGTGACTCCGTTGCTGTCCACATTTACCAACCCTGCTTTGTTTTCGTTTTTTTCTTGCAGGGCCTCCAGGTCCAAAGGGAGACAAGGGGGACGCTGGGCCACTAGGATCCCCAGGGGCCCCGGGCTTGACTGGCATGAGAGGTGGGTATATGTCCAACCAGACTACCGTTCACAGCAGATTTGATAGGTGTCACTCACTCGTTATTGATGGTTACATGTGAAGGATATTTGTAGACAAGCCTAACAGGGTAAACTGTTGTATTTGTTGGCGTAAATATCCCAAAATGTTGTAAATTCATATTTTAATTCTCAAATTGTCGCATTTGAATCAATTCAGGTTAAGGGCTTCCTACAGACAACAAATAGTATTTATCAATTATACAATAAATATGCAATCAAACCAACTGCATCATATCATATCAGAGGTGGGCGACACTAATCCGTGAATCCAATGGATAATCAGTAAATCATTTTGTTCAGTATTGTATCATTTGTGAATGGATCTCCAAAAAGTTTTTCAAAACAAATCCAAAAAACGCTTTTTCTTTCAGATTTATTCGTTGTGTTTTTGAAGTTATAGCGTGGTTTTTGGTTGGGTTTTAAGTGCCCAAGGGTCATGAAATTGACTCAGTCCATAAATAACCATGTAAATGCCAAGTTTTTTCACGTAACAGCAGAAGGCTGATGCTTAAGTGGCATGACCGGTGAGAATCTATTTATCTTTCACACAAAACAGATGTCGGCCGGTATCGGTTAGGTTAGAGTCATTCATAATGCAGTGAGAGGAGGGAATAAAAGATCATGTAAACCCAGTTAAAGAAACAAGGTACAAGGGATTTATTTTCAGATAGGGTGTGGATAGGGCCTGTGGGATGGGCCATCTATCATGGTGTCCCAGGTAATTCCACTAAAACCCTCCAGGACGAAGGGGCACTTCTTTCGGAATCGGAGATGCAGTGTGGTACAAACAACACCAACATGAATCCAGATGTTTTGGGACCCCCTTCCAGCTTGGTACCCCCTGAATCATCCCCAACCCCCCCCCCAACACACACTTTATGCACTCTGTCATCATCCACCCCACATTCCCTGGCAGATGTACTGTAACTCTCACATGACATTTCCAAGACACATTATCTTCCCCCTGAAAATGAACCCCCCCACTGACATAGTTCCAGGAAAAAGTAAAGAAAAAAATAATTTCAAAGTGCGGAGCAGGCAGAAAGAAGGCTCATTTATTAGTTAGAATGAAAACACAGCAAACTGAACGCCCAAGACCGAAGCGGAGCAGGCCTAAACTTCCATTTAGCTATTGTCTTTAGTGAGAGTGGTCATTTCAGAATAGGTTATCTTCCTCAGTAGGGTTCAACTGTTTTTTGAAGGCTCATACTGATAACAATATTTTTAGGATTAAAGCTTTGAGCATTTTGAGCTAAAATTTGAAACATACCAAAACATTCCCCAGTGTTGCTTGTCCGGGTGAAACAGCATTTAGACCAGGGGACATGCAAACTCTATGGACACCTAAGGGTAAAAAAAAAAAGATTCTAATTCTGAATTCTGCAATAAATGTATAAATAAACAAACTGCATCATATTAGAGGTGGGTGAATTTTAATAAAAGACCAAATATCGGCCCCATATATTGGTCTAAACCTACATCACTTCCTCAGAGCGCCTTGCAATGGATCCAACAGTAGAGTAAGTTTCAATTCTTAGATCACCAACATTACAAGCAACCAACAGTAAGGAGGTCAATGGTCAATGTTACGCTGTCCTGGCAGTAGATGTAACTAGACTGCCTGTGTCCTTGAGTGTTCATGTATTATTGAAGAAGCGCTAGGTAAAGAAATAAGGGAGAAACGGTTAATTTTATTCTATGCGTTGAGTTATCGGTTTAGTTGTAGATCAGTTTAGGGATACGTAGACCGATGTGTTTGGATGCAGTGTTTTGTAAATGTTCAAATCATCTTTAAATATCCTTTATTTTGGTAACATATCATAAGTACATTGTGTTTGATAATCGTTATAATCAGAGCATGATATAAAAAACACAAAGGGGGTTGAATACTTTATGCGGCAACTGTATATTGAACTGAATGTCATTTTCTGATGTTGCAAGACAGGTTTATCCATGCTTCTATTGGGCTTCTGATCTGCTTGCAATGCCTCAGTAAAGTAAATAAAGTGTTACCAGATTCTCATACAAGCCAACAACATCCAGTGGGACCTTCAAATTGAAATTATATCCAGTAAGTCAAACTAAAACAAAATCGTTTTGGGCTGTTTTTTAAGAATCTAACAATCCAGTTGGACTGTCCTGTCAGATGCCAAATGTGCTTACGGACTGATTGCCAAAATATGATTGATGAGATTTTCCTAATGGAGTATTGAGGAGGGACGTCTTGACCATTGGAAACAGTGCTACAGAAAACCACCGAAAACATCATTCATCATCAGTTTAGTTTGTGTTTCTGCCTCTGATGCTTGTTGATCCTCTTCAGTAAAGCCAAAGATGCCAGGGAGGGGGAGCCCCCCACAGGAAGCAACGGGGTTTATGGGAAATGTGGTCTTAACTTTGAGAAACACCGCACACTGGCGCGAGAGAGAGGCCACCAATCAGTTCCACCACAGTCCCGTTTGTTTACGGTAATAATACCAAAATATCACAACTAATTTGACAGTGATATATAATGTTTAAAAATGCTACACGTAGCAACTTTAAGGGATAATTCTCATTTTTTCATGCAAAATCTTGACGTTAAATCCAAATCTTCAGCCAAATCACTGCAAGTCAGTTGAAATGGGCAGCTTCACTGCAAAACCATGTCTTGATATGTTGAAATGAACAGCTCCATTACTGCACTACGGGCTAAGGCCAAAGGAATTAAAGGATTTCAGCTAATTGCATGCCAAGGTCACAACAGCTGCGGCTCTGCAAATAATATGCCTTCAATGGCCGAGAAAAAATAGTGACGACGGCAGGATGTTATGACCACAGAGGTTTTACTACTGGAGAGAACTCAGCGAGATTAGCTTGTTTTCTTCCAGATAAACACAGACCAGATACCCTGTTTATTGAAATCAAGGCTGTGTGTGTGTGTGTGTATGTGTGTGTATGTGTGTGTGTGTGTGTGTGTGTGTGTGTGTGTGTGTGAGACAGGGTTTGCAGGGGAGAAAGGTATCCAGGGCCCTCGAGGTATAAAAGGGTCGGTCGGGGGCGACGGTACTCATGGAGAGAAAGGAGACAATGGACCTGTTGGGCCTAAAGGTATGTCTGTTTGTCTGTCTGTCTGTTTGTCTGTCTGTCTGTCTGTCTATCTGTCTCTCTGTCTGTGTGTAGGGTTAGCTAGCGTACCGTATGTCTCTCTACATTTGAAGCTTATCTACAGAGCAAATACAGATGACAGATAATTGCAGATGTAGGCTCATATTAAAGCTTCAATGTCTATCTCACTGTTTCCTGTTATTGACAATATGATTGGCTAAAGCCCAGTGTCCACAGACAGAGTCCAAAGGTCCATCTTTATTTAACCGGGTTAGTCCCATTGATTCCCTTATCGAAGGAGACGAGACAAGAAAGCAGCATCAAGACAAAGTTGCAGAAACATACAACAATCTACAAAAGTACCATGAAACTCACATTCACCACGTAAAATGTCTTGTAATGCTGTACTTGAAGTGGTGCTCATGAGGCATTATAAGGCACCATAAGCCCATTGCAAGCACAATGTGGAAAAAGGCGCATTATATGGAGATCAGGAGGCTGAATACATGGGGCAGCTATATAGTCAATGATTTGATTTTCAATGATGTATGATTATTTTGTAAGAACTGTTCTTGTAATGCTTGTAATGCGTCAAACTTTCTCCATAAGTGCTCCAATAGACGACAGTCCAATATCAAACCAGCATGCTCAAGGGTCAAACCTCTTTAAATGTAAACAAAGGAAAGCATCCCTGCATTGAGTTTGCCTTCATTATGAGGTGAAGCTCACTGAGAGAGACCAGCTCTGTCAGCGTTAAATCACTTTACAGTGAATTCTATGTAAAGGGAGAAGAATACATGAAAGCATGTTGCCTAACACACACCCTCTATAACGGACTGGACAGACTCCAATATGATAATGCAATAAGAAGAAAACAGTGTGCAGGCTGTATTTCTTCATCGGACCATAGCAGACTACTACAGACACGAGGGCTTTGCAAGGCGTTCCCAGCAAAATGAGGAATAGTTAAAACATCATGTTTTTTCAGCCTCCATCTTTGTCTCTCAGCCTCATCACTGTGGTGTTTCTGCACTGCACTTCCCAGAGATCACCTGTCAATGAAACAGTGTGTCCAGGACTGTGACGTCTTGGATTTTCTGTTGATGGAGTTTGAGTTTCTGTAGGTGGCGCTCTTTTCTTTGTCTGTTCAGCCACGGTGGCTATCGCTGCTCATGCTAACTACCCAGTTCTTCTTCCAAACAAACCGGTTATACTGTAGGTCTCAACAACTGAAATCTTGAAATCTGTGTTAGCTGGGGGTTTGTGACCTGAACACATTGAAGGGCCTCTGCTCTGTTGGTTTAAATATCCCTGCCCACTCTTCATCCACCCATCTAGCCATCGCTCAATCCAGCCGCTCATCCATCCATCCGTCTAGTTTTTTCTCGTTCTCGTTCTCTCTCTCTCTCGCGCCATTCTCCCTCTTCCTTCCATGTTTTCCTGCCTGGCCATTTGTGCATAAATCCCTGGGGTGTGAATGTTTCTCCTCTGGCATCATCAGCTGGACAGTGCCAGTACTAATACAGACATTCACAAAGACACATAGATATTGCACTGCAGTGTCTTATCATATTTGTCAGGGATTTCTTTCTCCACAACAGAGCTTATATTTCTGTGTGTGTGTGTGTGTGTGTGTGTGTCTTAGGCCAACAGCTGTTGCCGATCAGAATTGGGTTTGGCTGAAATGTCCAGTGTTGGAGTCTCACAGTCTCTATGTTGGCCAGTAACGCTCAAAAACTGGACCTGTTCTGTTTTTTGTGTGTGTGTGTGTGTGTGTGTGTGTGTGTGTGTGTGTGTGTGTGTGTGTGTGTGTGGTTGTTAACATATGTATCTTTGGATGCATATAGTCATGTGGACACGTGTTTTTGTTTGTGTGTGTGTGTATCCAGCTTGGCTGACAAGGCTCGACACTCTGCACCAGACTTCACTGCAGTTCTACTTGAATTGGCGTTTGGAAAATTTAAAGTAATAACCCACAACATATTTTCATTTAAATAAATGTCCATTTTGCTTCTCCTCTATCTGATTGATATACCACAATATTGATCCAACCTCTAGCCAGTTCATGAAAGCTTTACTGTTCTAAACACCCAGTGTTTCCATTTGGTTTGGAATCAACAGAAGAAGAACTGGGTGGTTAGCATGAGCAGCGATAGCCACCATGGCTGAACAGACAAAGAAAAGAGTGCCGCCTACATAAACTCAAACTCCATCAACACAAAATCCAAGGAGAAAGACATCACAGTACTGGACACACTGTTTGATTGACAGGTGATCTCTGGGAAGAGCAGTGCAGAAACACCACAGCGATGAGGCTGAGCACCAAAGATGGACCAAAAAAAAAAACACAAAAACAATCTTGTGGATTACCACTTTAACCCACAACTAAGACGTCAAGCCTTCTACACTCTAGCAGTTTCCACCAACGTGTTTTCACCCATCTGGGGCCTTGAAAACCAGTGAAGGTTTGGAGAGTTTTCAAAGCCTCCAAACTGTACAGCAACCCTGTGGAGAGAGCAGGGATGCTCAAAAGCTTGTTTAATCAGGACTGTGAGTGGGGAGTGTATTCAATCGTCGGCTTCACCGTTGTCCAGCTTAAAGTACACAGAGAGAAAAAGACCCATACGGAATATATGTAGTTATAGTATTTCATTCATTTTTGGCATATATTTCAAAATAAAACCACACATTTTTTGTCAGTATATTCTTATGTGCTCTTACTCCAAAAATGTAATCTTTTACTCATTTTAAAAGTTATATTTTACTCCCTGGGAGCCATCATTTGTTACACTGGTCTTTATATTACATTTCTGTTACACCCCCAAAATAGGCGATTGCATCCTCTTATACCCTCTAAAATCAGGATAAGTCAGTTCCCTCTCCTGTGAATAATCAAACCCTGTTTATGTCCGATGTTCTTGGCATCATTTTATTTGATGAAATCAAAGTACTGGAAATATTTCCACCTAGAAAAAGGACTTTTTTACCATTTGTCATCTAAGCTAACTCTGAGGTGACAGCGACTGATTCTAAGGGAAATCAATCATCGGACGGTGGTGGGATATAGGTTTTGAATAAATCAAATTCAATCGTATGTTTTGGCAGGGTGATACTAAAAGTAACAAAAAAATTTGATTGATGACTGTTATATTATGACAGAGAAAGAGAGACACTGGCAGAGATGGTCTAAAAGTATAGGAGGAGGACTTTTTGACTTTTGGCATTTTAAAGCTGCACTAGGCAAGATTTCTATGTAAAATCCTCTATGAAATCCACCCCTGTTATCAGCCTTAATCAATTCTGGTGTCAGGTATTGAAACTGGCAGAAAATCTTCTCCACACAGGAAGTGACAAGAGAAAGAGAGAAAGCAGGACTCACCAGCGTTAGTTCTTTTTCCTCTCTCATCCCTTTTGGTATCCTTTGGTATAAAGCATCACAGACCAGGCCAGGTTGGTCAACATGAACGTGCTGTGTGCGGTTTACTGACGTCATGTTATGAGATTAATGGGTCCTGAAGGCCTTAAATTTCAAACAGTTACCTCTCGCTGCCATTGTGGGCTGTCAATGTGTAAAATAACTTTAAATCGGCTCGTCTGTTGACTCTTGTGGGTCAGCAGTAGCTTCCCAACGTGTCTGGGTTTTCCCTGTTGAGGATGTGGTCGAATGTCAGTGACACCGACAGCTGAGGGACACCACAGGCAGGATGCGGTAGGCTGTTAGCTGTTAGCTTCACTACTGACACACACACTACACATGGTCGGTTGCACCTCGGCTGGCATCTACCCCGCAATCTTGGATGCAAAAAAAGCCAAATTAAAGGTGGGATAAGTGCCGACTTCAAGCTGATCCTCTTATAATTTCATGCTGCGTGGCAAGAGCAGACTTGTGGTTTCGAACCTCCTGGCTGAGGCACGGCGTTCCCACCGAACGGCGCTAAAAGAGACTATCCCCGCCTCACAGGTTATTCTGGGCAGCTTGGAATGGATTTGTATTTTGAAATACAAACAAAATGAAAAAATGGCCGTATCCAAGGGACTGATTGGGGGGAGGTGTCGTACGTAAACATACTGTAATGCCACAGCCAATCTTTAAACCACAAATGAGCAGAGTTTTACTTGCAGTCATCAAGCGGTTTTGCATTGCATGAGTTTTCCAATGCTCAAACATGTAGACTAAGATACAGAGGTTACCTTGGTAGGAGATTACCTACCTTGGTAGGTAGATTAAAATCAGTTTTTCTGTTGACTGCAGTGAATGCGCCAGGCATATTGTTGTTCTTGTACCCTACCTTTCTCTCTTTATCGCTCCTCTCTCACTTTCTACCTCACTTGCCCCCCCCAGAAAAAACCATAAAAACAACTTTTAGAGGTGAATTAAGCACCACGCGTGGGGTTATCCTCTAATTTGTAGGTCTAATGCTCAAATTACAGGACAATTGCAGGGCCGGCTATTTTAGAGGCTTTAGCTTAATTTACAAAGATTACAAAGGACTTGAGAGGAAATGGATGTGGGGGAGAGGAAGTGTTTAAATATTAAACTTGTGGATGGCTGAGCTGTTTTTAGGCTATTTCTAGGCACTTGTGTTACTTCAATCACACACACACACACACACACACACACATTTCACAGTTGTGTTACTCTGTTGGCCCCTGTTATCCACGGTAGTATATTATCAGTCAGGCGAGTAAGCCTCAATGCTCTGACCATAATCTCATTTTAGTGGGTGTATTATATTAGATTACTTTATTGTCTGTTTCCAGTAATTCCAGGAGTTGACCTGCCTCGTCTACTTCTACTTCATTTAGTGATTTCCTGCACTTCCCAGTATGCCTTTCAACAACCCCCAGAGAACAGGCGTCAATTTGTTCCATTTTGCTGTAAAGTTCGCTCAGTATTAGATATTCTGTGGATATTTGTTTTTTCCACCTTCAATAACGTGTAAAGCAAACAAGTAAAAGCACATTCATGAATGTATTTGTGATTACTGGAAGAGGAAGAACATTTTACAACCACTTTGAGAAGATGCTTTTCTTATGTGATCTCCAGTTTAAAGTAGCCTGTTTTTTTTACACTTTTGATTTTATTGCTGCTCCTGTAATGTCTACATGGGTTTGTCTGTCTGTCTGTCCCTTCCTTAGGTGATAGAGGAGAAAGAGGGATGAAGGGTGAGAAGGGAGACCGAGGAGACCGAGGAGAGAAAACAGGTGAGAGCTGACACTTGAACGGATATGAAGGAAGGGAGGCAACATTCAGTCCAAAATATAGAAGAGGAGGTGATTTTTCACTCTTCCTCAGCTGCTCTTTAATAATCTGTCCTGTTGGCCTCAGTTATAACATTAAAAGGTGGTAAAATAATGTGCTAAAACATACAACCAATATATAACAATGGCCAGTCACTACAGATCAGTGGTTCTCAAAGTGGGGACCAGGGGTCTCCAGGGGTCCTTGAGGGGGCCCCAGCAAAATGAGGAATGATTCGATTTCACTGTAACTTAATTCCATAGAAATTATTACAATTAGAGAATGTACAAGAATGACTGTTATAATCATAGGTTTCACTCTCACCACTATTATCTCTCCAAATACAGTTGTAACCTTAGCCTACTTTTTCATTTAGCCTGCTACGTTATATGCCCAGCTGATGAGGCAAGTTGTCAGGGGTAGCAGTTGGTGTAGGACCCAGAAATACAGACCAGGATGACGAAGTAGAAAAATAGCGTTTTTTAATAATGAAGAAGGTGGGGGGTGCAGAGGCTGGGCTGGATGGAGCTGGGGCAAGCAGGTGAGGCAGGAGCAAGGGAAGCAGGCAGGCTGGTGGGTTACGGCGAGGAGACACAAGGGATAAGGCGTACAGGGGATCACGGTAGTTGGCGGAACAATCTGGCAAAGAGTGGTTGAAGAGCCGGGGTATAAATGCTGCTGGGCTGATGGCTTGATAGGCGGCAGGTGTGGAGGAGAGGCAGGGCCGGGAGAGGAAGCCACACCCAAGCCACACCCACGCCACACACACACACACACACACACACACACACACACACACACACACAGACAGACAGACAGACAGACAGACAGACAGACAGAGAGACAGACAGGGGAGGTAAAAACACAGGGAAAACCTGGGATCGGGGCTGGAGCTGTGACACAAGTATTATTTTGAACATGGAAGCAATGTTGTCTATACTTCCTATTTCTTTATAAGCTAGCTTGTGCGTGCTTCAGGCAGTAGGGAGTTGTATGCTAAGCATGTAGCTAGCAGTATGCTAGTTTTCACTTCACCGAGAGGAATTGTGGCCATATCTAGAAACGCATTATTTGATGCGGCTTCCAGCCTTTTAGCACAAATGTTCCCGTTTCAAGGTAGCTGCATAATCACAGAGAAGAACGCCCTCCTGGGTATTATTGCTATAATCTACAGTGTGCACAGATATCGGTAACTATGAGCTGAAACCAACAGTTAGCTGTAGAGGCATCTAAAATGATGGGCTGATGATTTTCTGGGCCTAATGCATCTCTACCCTGACATACATAGCGCTATGGCGAGTTATAGGATCAGTAGGATCTGCTTTTCATTTCAGTGTAATTACAGGGTTTCTGATGCACAATGAGTAACCACATGGCTTACCGTACATCAAAAGGATTTCAAAACCATATGTGTTGTGTTCGGTCCCAGTGTTTGACTGATGTGTGCATATGTGCATGTACAGTATAAGTGTGTGTGTGTGTGTGTGTGTGTGTGTGTGTGTGTGTGTGTGTGTGTGTGTGATCTTGTAGCGGTTAGATGATACCCAGTGAAAAACCACCAATCTGTTTTCAGGTGGAGAAAGGAAAAGCAAATGTACCCAAACCACGGTCCATTCTTTCCCCGCTGGCCACAAATGTTATTCTTCCTCTGTTACCTCATTATCATCATCATCACCGCTATCACCCTTCTCCCTGCAATGAGAGATGGTGTTCGCGTCAAAACGACAAGCAACATCTGAACCCTATTTCTCCCCATTAGAGTACCAAGAAAGATCAGTCCTCCCCTCAGCATTCAGCATTTACAAGGGATTGAGGTCTGGGTGTTTTGGAGTGTGTGTGTGTGTGTGTGTGTGTGTGTGTGTGTGTGTGTGTGTGTGTGTGTGTGTGTGTGTGTGTGTGTGTGTGTGTGTGTGTGTGTGTGTGTGTGTGTGTGAGTGAAACCACATGTCGCTGGGTGTTAGAAATATTGAATCCCCGTGTCATGGACTTTCTGTCACGAACATAATGTGGCTGACTTATAGTATGATGCATGGCTCAGATCGTTTTACTCTTCAAAGCGTACAAAGCATACCTGCATGATCATTCCCCAGAACAAGCAGCAGGGTGACCCCAGATTGCCGAAGGTTTGTCCGCAGGGAAAGTGCGAGTGTGTCGTACATGCTGGGTGTCAACACAAACACAAGCGCAAAACAGGACTCTCTTCAGCCAAAACATTTCTCAGAAAAGAAACCAAATGGACCCCATAATGTGGAGGTTTGTGTGTGTGTGTCTGTGTGGGACCATTGGGGAGATGTTTGGTCTGTTTCGGACCATTTCCTTCTTCCTTATCTGGACTGAGGTTAGTCCAGCAACATCTGGACTGATGTCAGTTGACAGTAAAGTCTCCCCTATGTGGCCACAGGTAGCACCGGGAGGGAGAGATAAATATTTAAAGATAGACATCAAACTCTTTAAAGGAATACACTGAGTTTTTGAGAGATTGTCCCTTTGGTCAATTTACCTGTGGAGTGAGAGTAGCCTCTGTGCTAACATTTTAGCACACATTCACACACAAGTGTTAGCCTCCTATAGTGTATGCTGAAGTGTTAGCATGTAGCTTACTATCACTCAACATAGTGTATGCTAAAGTATTAGCATGGAGCCTCCTATCCATCATGGTTGTATGTCCATTAGTGGATGCACTAGAATATGACCAACATTTTCTGACACTAAAGAACACTAACAACCTGCCCTATACTAATCAATTCCTGGCACATTCTTTCCATTTTTCTATTGGATGTGTTTTTTTGACATTCAGGAAACCTATTTTTATTTGCTTCAGCCCAGCTGATGG
This sequence comes from Hoplostethus atlanticus, assembly GCA_034670405.1. Taxonomy (NCBI): domain Eukaryota; kingdom Metazoa; phylum Chordata; class Actinopteri; order Trachichthyiformes; family Trachichthyidae; genus Hoplostethus; species Hoplostethus atlanticus. Next base: position 7,721,982 of record JAXDDX010000011.1, on the reverse strand, counting down.
AAACATAGCCAGTGAGACTGAAATCGATACTCACACACACACACACACACACACACACACACACCTCTGGTTGTCAGAGTGGAGGCATCTGACAGTTTCATAGTTAATCCCGCGGGTCCAACAGAAAGTGTAGTGGATAGTGGTTTGACATGTTGTTTTTACAGTGGGCTGCTTCAGCTACGAGGATCCTAATACGGTTCGGCAGGGGTTCTTTTCAGCCTCAGACCCTAATGAGAAATTGACTTTCGCCCTGGGATTCAGGCTTGTGAAAATATATTGTTATTCTTTTCATGTGGAGACCCACCAAAAGCAGGCCCCAGTTATAGGCTCTGTTTGGTGTCAACCTGGGGTACAGAATGAGAGTTCAGTCGTTTAAAGTGAACTATAGACAGGTGTCTACAGCTTTGCGCATTTATTTGTAAATTCACATATGTATTCATAGTTTTACTTTCATATTTATATTTTTACTGATTGCTGTCTGCCTTGACATCTTTGATTGAGGTATAGTCCTGTTCTTTCTCTAATAATAGTTTGTTCTCCTTGATTTTTAGATGTCTATAAAATGATTTCTTCCTCACTGTTTTCCTGACTGATAGGGACAGCCAACCACACAACAGAAGTTGACCATGGTGTTTTCAGTGTTGACAGCAGCAAGTCAGACTAGGCAGTTGCACTGGAATTACATGGTGGTCTCCCAGTATGGCTGCTTCTGCAATGCCTTTATTTCTCTGTATCTATTTTTTTGCTGTATCCTGTTACTTCTTGCTGGAATGACCCAGTTCCCACACAGGGATAATTAAAGGATAGTATAGGAATTCAAATTTCCCTCTATATACCTACAGTATCAGATGAAAGATGTTTAATGAAGACATTGTTCAAATTTGATTTTGTTTGGTTACGCAAACAAAGTTTGCACTTGTTCTTGATTGGCTTCCCACAGTTGCTAAACTCCTTCCAATGAGGCAAGTTTGCAGCATTTGAAATGACAATCTGCAATATGAAACTGAAGAATGCACCAGAAATTAGAAAAACCTTAGCGACAGATTAGGGATTTTAGGATTTGTCAAATCAAAAAAAAAACCTAGCTAAACAACTATCAGCAGTATATGCTCTGTGCACCTGAGCACCATTATAGGGCACGATACTATAAATGACTGGTGTGCACATGAGACGAGTATATCAAGCATTAGTCTTCAAATTCATTCAATAAATACCCTTTTAACTAAACTACATTTTTGTGGAAAACATCATGAAGACCTTTAAAGGTTTATTCAATCTAATCTAATTACAATTGCACACACCTTCTCAACTCAGTGAAATCTATTTTTCTTTTCCTATGATTCTAAAATTTCATTTCATATCTACATGAAATTAGAGTGCATGTTAGATTGGCCCCAAATCAAATTAGAAACAAAGAAATACAGAAAAAAGAAGCAGAGTAGAAGAGAAATAAAATCTGACTTTCTAGTGTTATGAACAGACTGAGCTAGTTAGCTGTTGTCTTTATGCCATGCAGTCCACTTCAGTCCAGCACTCCGGCCCAGATCCTTCCTGCCTGCCAGATAAACATTAGTAATATCACTCAAAGTTCTGGCCTCCTTTCCTGTACTGACGGTACGATGCTGCAGCACCGCTGGCCTCCGAGGCCTGAACCACTTGGACGGCTCCCGAGACTTGGAGCTCGTTCGACAAAAACAGTCATCATTTCACATGCATTTCGTATTAATTTCTCCCCTTTTTGCAGAAAAGGTACAAGGCTAGGCAGGAACGTCAGGCTTTTCAAAACAATATGTACAAATTAGGCAGTGTTTCTGGTTTAGTTTGAGTGTGCAGCACTTTGTCTGAAGTGAATCTGAGAGCTGTCAGGCTGTGGAGAGATGGGATCAATTAAGAGACCGGGATCCTTGACATTCTGCGTCATTTCTCAAAAAGGTTTTCGGTTGCTCGCTTTTCTTTCTCTGTGAGTGTGTGTATGGTCGTGAAGGTATAGGCAAGTCCTTAACAAGTCTGGAAAATTACATGAAATCATCTAAATCTAAGGCCTTAAGATTTAGATGAGGTCTTAAATCCAGTTTTTACACATCTTAACTTATTTTCTTTTGTTGCATTACATTACTTGCACCTTACAATTCACAGTAACTTTGTTTTGCCATATAAAGACGAGCCATAAAATTGTCTTTCTGAAACCTGCAGATATCCTTTATGTGTGTGTTCACGTGCGTGTACATGCACTTACATTTGAACCTCTATGCATGCTTGCTTGACTGTGTTCGTCAGCGTATGCTTGCATCATCAATATGTGAATCAGTGACAAAAAAACAAGGCAGAATGGGTATCCTTTTGGTCCAGTTGTGTACCCTTGTTTCTAGCTTTCAGAAGTTGCAGTGCTAAAGGTCCCCAGCCACTTAAATAAAGTGATTGATTTACCTTAACTTTCTAGTGATGCATCTGCCGATTCCTACCTGATTCTCTGACAAAATAAATCAAACGCACTTCCTACAGAGAGAGCACATATATATCATAGTCCAAGTTGGCTGTCCAGCTCCCTGAGCCAGGGATGTGAATGCCTATGAAGTATGATTGTATGGTTCTGATTATTCCCCATGACTAGCGTGTACACATTCTGCCTTCATGCAGAGTTTGTCCTCTCCTTCCTCCTCCTCTTCTCCCCTCTTTCATTTGCACAGTGGGGCGCCTCGGGCACTTTGGAGGGAGGATGGGAGGGAAAAAGACAGGGAGAGATGTGGGAAAGTGGTGAACCAAGTCTCAAGAGATGTACATACATGCATAGTACAGGGCCGATATCAGCCATTGATGGATATGATGCAGTTGATTACATATTTATGACATAATGCAATATGCGTGAATATGGTTTCCGCCCTGCCACAAATAAAATTGTGGGGAATTTTTTTGCATGAAAATGGTCAAATTTAAAGATAATAAATATATTGTCACAAATATCGGCTATCAACAGCTTCAATTCAGAAATATCAGTATCGGCCTTCAAAATCCCATATCGATCAACTTTAGCACGCAACTGACTCCATGGGTTCAAAATAGGTTGGGCATTTTCTTTTTATGTCACAATAGTAACAAAAGTAAATTGTCATGATCAACATTTTCTCCCAACATAGCAACTTAAGTTAGATGCTCTGAAATTACACCAATAGGCCATATACAACATACACAAAGGGAAGGGGAAGGGAAAAAAACACAACCCTATTTTACTATATTTGAGCCAAGTTCTTGTAATGTAAAACAAGCATATCTACAAGTTCAGGGACCAAGCAGTGGAAAACACTCCCTCAGTGGGCAGAGAGGTGGCAGGCATGCCAAGGACATCAAGTCTCTGGAAATGCTTTGGTTGGTTGGGAAAAGGGTTTTGTTTAAGTAAAGCGGTTAATTTAAGTATCTCTTTAGAACGGGAGTTCTCCTCAAAAAGAGTGTAAATCACTGTGGTGCTTTCGAGGTGGGGCCCTCCATCTTCAGGCCAGTCAAACAAAGTAGTCTGTTTCTACCTAACTGACCACATCACTACATTTTACATAGGGACTGTTAACCAGAGTGTTTTTAGTCAGGAGTTTACACATCCAGTTCAAAACCCAACAACTTCATCTTTCTTCTCTTTCTTGTCCTGTCTGAAAAAAAGAGCAGGATGGTTGCATGGTTTGTATGCTATAAGGATATGGTTATATTACATGTTAGATTACATGTTATAGCAGATATTAAATTATGATGGGCTAGTGAGTACTAAGTACTTCACTGTATAAAGTTAAATGATAAATGGCTAAAATTTATGATGGTCTGATGAGGCTAATATCCTGTCTAGATAATGTGTCTGGCCTTGCTCTCCAGTACTTTGTCATTACAGCGTCTCAGTCAGCACACATATCTTAACACCAAACAGCCGTCCAAAATACTGGAGCTGAACTCGAGTGAGTGTGTGTGTGTTTACCTCTCTCTCTCATTTCCTCTATGCATCCTGTGAGGTGATAAGTCAAGTGATTTATATTCAGCTGCTGCATACTTTCAGCAATACGTACTGTGGAGCTATAAAACGTTCTCTCTAATACTACTGCTACACAAACACAATTCAGTCTGATTATATGTATGTGCCTCTAGGATGAACACAGTGCCACTGAGCAAGGTAGTCCAACCATAACTCCAGCAGTCCGGGTCATACCAAAGACTGTGAAAATGGTACCACCCAGACCGTCACATGTTGACCCCCCCAAGAACTCGTCCTTACCCACCTTTTTAACCGTCGAATAGAGCTGACACACAGTTTCAAGCTGTCAAACTTGGATTAGCCTGATGTAAATGACATGAATATCAGGTCTTCTCTCATCTCTTCTTCTAATCTCATCTCTTCTTATCTAATCTCTCCTCATCTCATTTTTTCTCATCTCTTTTCATCACTTCTCATCTCAACTTTTCTCATCTCATTTAATCTCATCTCTTCTTCTCATCTCATCTCTTTTCTTTTCATCTCATTGTCTCTTCTCATGTCTGCTCTTCTCATCTCTTCTCATGTTGTCTCATCTAATCTCATCTCATCTTTTCTCATCTCTTTTGATCATTTCTTATCTCAACTCTTCAACTTTTCTCATCTCATTTGATCGCACCTCTTCTTTTCTCATCTCTTTTCTTTTCATCTCATTGTCTCATTCTCATGTCTGCTCTTCTCATCTAATCTCTTCGCATCTCATCTCTTCATCACTTCTTATCTCAACTCTTCAGCTTTCTCATCCCATTTGATCGCTTTTCTTCTTTTCTCATCTCTTCTTTTCATCTCTTCCCTTTTCATCTCATCGTCTATTCTCATGTCTGCTGTCATCTCTTCTCATCTCTTGTCTTCTCATTTCAACTCTTCTCAACTCATATTTTACCTTCTCATCTATTTTCATCTCTTTTCATTTCCTCCCTCCTCTCCTCTCCTTGGCATCCATATACAGCTGCTTGTTTTAGCTTCCTATTAAGGTGAGTGGATAAAAGCTTGCAGATGCATACGGTGATGTTCCAGTGGAGGAATTTCAAAACCCTTCCACCAGTACGCCGTCAGATCCTCGAGCCTATTGCCAGACTGCATGTCGTGATGTTCAAATGATAGTCAGCAATCACTGAAAATTTACTTTTGGACAGAACTTCAATCCCCAAGTCGACTAACCACGCTACGTTTTAAAGTAGGAAGGAAGATAAATTCCCCCGACTCATGGTGTAATTTTAATTTTTCTCTCTTGCAGAATCAAAGACAATTTTTTGTGGTTTGTGGAAAAATTCTACAGCCTATTCATATAAGTTTGTTTTCATTTTGCTTGGATTTACAAGGCTTCATTAAACTCATAAACTAAATAATCGATTTAGTTCATGCCAGTAAATATTGGCTGGAAAAAAAGTCATGTGTTCCCTCAATATAATGATGTTGGCACAAGTAATAAATACTCTCCTTTTTTGTGCAAACTTGGGAACATGATTTCTCATGATGCCCACATGTCCAAGCATGGACGTTTCAATAGATGAACAAAGCCTATGTGTCTACAAACACATAGTGTACAAACCAATTCACATGTACATTTGCGTGCAGATAATGTTAATGTGTGTTTTTGTGTTCCAGTGGAGGAGACCCTGGTGCGGCTTGTGAATGGGTCAGGTCTTCACGAGGGCCGCGTGGAGGTTTATCACGAGCGCCGCTGGGGGACGGTGTGTGATGATGTCTGGGATAAAAAGGACGGCGACGTGGTCTGTAGGATGCTGGGATACCGAGGGGCCACCGAGGTCCACAAGACTGGACGCTTCGGACATGGTATGAGAGGATGGATGCGCACACACACTAACACACGCACACGGCTGGGGCTAAACTTTATATCAACTAAATAAATCAACTTCAAATTTGGACTCACTTAGACTAAGGTTTTGCAAGTACCATACCTTGCCATTGCTCAACTGATGTCCATGATACACTGTAATGAACCACAACGTGATAAACTGGATGGTCCTAATTTGGAGTGGGATGCTAATCTACACTTCAGAGTGCTTTAAGAGTATCACTGGACCATCTCATTCATAGCGGAGTGAAAAAAATGTCTTACACCCCTTTTACACATAAAATCTGGAAATATTACATCATGCTGATCTGTGTCCATCCTGTATAGGAGGCAGTTTACACTGAGCCTTTTACACGGGACAGTCCTGTACCACTACTATTCACAATTTTGAGCGTTGTACTGTAGAATTAAGCGGACAAGTCATTCATTGGATTTAATTCTTTAGAGATCAGTGCTGGAATTAAATCAATGACATCTCAATCACAACAGGAATTCGTCGTTTTTCCCACAGAACATACCCATGTGGATGGAAGTCGATCAGATTTTTTGCCATTTGCTTTAATAACTGCACTGCTTTTTTTATGAGCGATATTAATTGCACAGTGCTCTAAAATGCTTCAGGGATTAATGTTTGATTTTTTTACGGGGAAAGCCATACGAGCCAGATCCCGTCATGTAAGAGTCTCAGAGGTCATATCCATCTCTCTCCCTCTCTCTATTTCCTTCTGTCTCCTTTGCTTTTTCACTCACTCTCTTTCAATTCATTCACCAATCACCATGACATCATTCAGAGCCTCCGTCCAGGGAGAGTTGTTACCAATAAGTCTGGAAAATCGGTGAAAACACCCTTTGGTTCCAGGGGACAAACTCCAGACATCAACATTGACTAACATCGTCGCTGTTGGCAGTCCGGTTTGCACGCCACAGTTATTCACGGGATTCGGTGTAAATCTTTCGCCGGGTTAGTCTCATTAATGGTTTCGCTTATGTGCTTTGAGTCATAATATCTGCAAACTCAGACTTGTTGTTGCATGTTGCATGATACAGGGGCATAGGAGATCCAGGGAATGAAGGCTTTCTAGCTGAAACATGTTTGCATTTTGCAATGATTCTTTCTTATTTTTGGGATGTGTTGCATTTTATTTTGGAGGATCTCCCATGTGGTTCTCAACCTTTTTCCAGTCACCCATCAGGATAATAACCTTTTATATTGTAGTTACAATACATTTATTTCCTAGGTGGGAAAAACAAAACAAAGGATGCAACTTAAGTTCAGACTGAGCCACTTATTTCAGCTTCAGCTGCTGCTATTTGTGTTTACATCAATAGCCAGATTTAATTTTTTTAATAAAATTGGTTCCTAATGTTCCTAATGTAACCATTGTTCGCACAAGTTAGTCCTCCAAGCTCCACTTGTAACCATTCCAACAAATGCAATAGTAGCACATTTCAGCTTGGTTTTTATAGGTGAACCTTTACTTTCATCTCCCATAGCTAGAAACAACAGCACACAACAGTTTGTCTGTCTTCATAATCTGTGAGGAAACGCAGACATAAAGCTCAGAGGAGAATAAGTTGCAAAAGATAGGAAAAGTGGCCTTCAGCAGAATCCAGGACTTTCTCATTTTCTTTGGATAAGTTTGGATTTGTTTTTGGTATCAAATTTCCATCAGGCTCGTTTGGGGATGGCGAGCAGCTCAAACAAGCAGCGTATCAGTCCACAAAGTCAGCCTCCTCAAAACTTGTTCAAAACTTTGTTTGTGAAAACTATTGCAACGTGTCATACATTCGGTGAGAGTGGACATAGCCCAGCCTGCAAACGGCACTGTAAATGTGTGTTGAGCTGCAGAGTAAACGGTTTAAAGGTCCGTGTCCATTAAAGTAAACCCTCAGGAGGCACGGAGGAACAGCTGGGGTTCATGTACAACAACACTGGGCCTGGCTACTGCCCCGGCACCATGTGCACACTCCCAGTGTACACCTCATTTCCACCCTGTGTAGGCCTGCCTGGAGACATGTGCGCTCCGTGTTTCACGCTGTTTTCAACATGTCAACGTTCACACCTGTAGTTCTTTGTTATGTTACGTTGTGAGAATGTTGGAAGTAGGGTTAGACTGATATATGAGTTTGCAGATATAGGTGTTTTTAAACATCAGATATCAGTTTTGTTATAGAGCTGTATTGCAGTGCCACGCTTAGACAAGCAACACCTAAGTAACCTAAGTAAGTAATTGATGAGGTTTTGGTCAGAATCAATCATTATGATAGAAAAAGATGGGAAAATAGGGTCCAGGTTGACTTATGCTTTTAGTTTTAGTGTCCCATGATGGTCTAAATGCTGTTTCATTTTTTTGGCTTGAAAAAGGTCAAATTTAAAGATATTGAATATACAAACTATCATCTAAGGGCAGCTTCAATCCAACAATATCAGTATCGGTATCAGCCTTCAAAAGCTCATCATGGGGTTTTTGAACACGAGCTGGAAGCTCCAGCGGAGGTTGTTAATGTGGTAGAAACCAGGCTGGGTTGAAAGAGGCAGAACTGGAAACGCACCAGTTCTTAAACCCTGGCCAGCACTCTGAGGGAACATATTGCTCACGATCACACACACGTACACACACACACACACACACACACACACACACATACACACATACACACACAGCAGATCGCTGGGTGCTGTTTCCATCAGCCAGTGTTCCAGTTCTCTGCTGCCGATGATTGTAAACTTCAATGGAAGAGAGTTAGGGATCTGGTCTTGTTCCTTTAAAGCAAGAAGTAGTTATCCTCCTCTAAGCATTAACTTATATATAAACCACTTACATCAATAGAAGGAAGTACAGTATAAAATAAGCCCAGTGCAAAGTTTTAAAAAAATATTTAAAAAACTATACATCGGCCACATGGCTCATTTGTTTGCGCTTTTTTGAGCTTTCCCAAATGTGTAGACAGTTTTATTTGCCAGTGAAGTGAATTATGTCAAAAAATGGGGTTTCCATGAATCTCACATTGCCTCAAATGACTCATGCAAAACCATTCTTATTGTTATAACTTTGATTGATTACCTTGAAAACGTATCAAAACCTGTGAACTTATTTGTAAGGAGTAAGGCATAGTAGTGATAATATACTCGGAAAGGTGGTATCGGCGGTTTAAGAGCACATAAATGAATATGACTGGGAGAGTGGGAATTGCGAAAAGATCTCGAAGGTAGGAGCTTACGAGGAGCACTTGAAGGCAGCAGTACTTAGTGGTGTACTTAGTGTCATTAGTACAGCGTAGTGCAGGTTACGATCTCACCATGTCGGTCTCATTTCAATATTTCCAGTTAACCCGCTAATAAAGTAAACTATGGCTGGTGGACCCTTAGAATAAAAGAATAAAAGGTTGAATGTATTATTCCGAACATCGTCAACATCGCACATGGAGAACAATGAGATCTAAACTGTTACATTCTTGTAGTGTGCCTCATTTTTTCAAATGGCCCGAACGCAGCAATAATTTACAATGAAGTAGTCTTGATCTTGACAAGGCCTTAAAATGACTGCCAGTTGGAAGAGGAACATAAAGTGAAAGACTAAGAGGATGGGAGAGAGGCCATCTGAGCGTGCTTGGAAAACATTACAGACAGTGACCGAACAAATATGAACTGTGGCAGACTCAGTAAGGAGCCGTCTTTTCATTGTTTGCTCCAGACTTAAATGCTGTAGGTTTAGCCCCGTGTGGCTGCTGGTTTGATATTGGTCTCATGGCTTTTGCATTGAAGATTTTACTTTGTTCTCTGTTTTATGCAACTTTGGTTGTATTTTGATTTTATACGTTCCTCTTTTTTTTGGTCTTTGCTTTAATGTGATCTTGACTGTATTCTGACTTTGTCCATTGTTGTTGGTCTACTGTTTATGCTTGTCTTGATTCTGCTTTCTTGGCCAGATCTCCCTTGAAAAAGAGATTCTTAATCTCAATTCACGTACATACTATTTAGCCATTTAGTTAATTGTAGTTGAATTCAATTTGCAACTAAAGAACAATATTGCCAAATAAAAAATTACATTTTTACATCAAATCAACATTGCTGCACAATCAGCTCCTCCACCATACACTCAGTAATCTATATGTAATCTACTAATGGAAGGAAGTTATCATGTTTGTGCAAAAATAAAGATACCATGTGAATGACTGAATCCACTGAACAACAAACAACAACAACTGATTCTTTGATGCCTTGTAAGCAAGTGTCACAACTCACATTTCCACCCTGGAACTGTCCTCTTTACCTCTGTCGGTGTGATATGTGCCTCCTAGCACCATAACTGGGTTGAATTTCCACATGACAGCTCACTACAACTATATGATTTAGAGCAGAGCAGCAGACTTGATGGCTACCTCCCCAGTTACAAGACTCCAGATGCTGCTATTATGGCATTAGCACCGAGTAGGCCCCCTCGGCTCTCCTACGCGGCATAAACTCTTGAGTCTTTACATTGTTGAGTATCAGGGTCCGAGCACAACCAAATGTTACTCCATCACGCCGTTATTCCCCCACAGCTGAGTAGCATCTCCTCCACTATCACTCCGCCAGAGTTTCATCTTAAACTGTTGCAAAATTGAAGGGTCCGGGACTTTCTGAAGCCTCCAGTGATTCCGTTTTTTACTGTCAGGAACTAAAGTTTATAGCTAAACAATGCTGCCAAAATCCCTGCTTACCAGCTGGAATTTTGTATTTGTTTCTGGACACAGTATTATCTTATCGACAACTTCATGAGAAAGCATTGGGAACTGTTGCGGCCTCAGTGACAGGACTCTTATCGATAGACAGCTCAGCCCTCTCCTAATGATGTACAGTCCTTTAGACTTCACAATAACTACGACTCTTAACTATGTGGATAAGGGCGTCAATGTACTAAGCTATAGCCTACATCTGCATCTAATATATCCTTATATTGATGACATTTCTGGGGACAAAGGCTAAGGTGTGGCAAGTTCCACACCTTCCCATACCCAAATGATGATGTATGTGTTTGCTGGATCTAAACCAGTGGTTTTCAATTGTGGTCTTCAGGGTCCAGAGTACTGCTGGTTTTCTATCTTACCAGGTAGTGAATTGCATTCACCTGGCATCCCAGGTGTAACTCAGTTTCTGATTGGACAGCTGGGCTCTGGGCCTCGAGGTACCAGGATTGAGAACCACTGATCTAAAAGACTACAAACTAAATCAAATATTTCTTCATTATTTGTACAAAGCCGCTCTTAATTTTCATTGTAAAATGCTGAGCTCTCACAAGGTTCGTCAAAGGTGTTTCTCACTACCACTCACTTGTTCTTTCTCTCTCTCTGTCCAGGTACTGGTTTGATCTGGATGGATGACGTGGCCTGCACAGGGAACGAGGACACCATCCACCAGTGTAAGTTCTCCGGCTGGGGCAAAACCAACTGTGGCCATGTGGAGGACGCCGGTGTGACCTGCGCCCTTTAAAACCTCCATGATCACGACACTGTCGCACCAGTTGACCATCTCCTCAAACACCGAGTGCCTCTAACAAGCTACAAGGTGGACGACTTCTTGAGCCGGCTTGTTACCCACCACTTGACCCACGGGTGTCATATTAGCGGTACACTGCCTTTTTACCTGCAAAAAGTGCCACACCACCTGATGAACCCTGTACGTTGACGTTAAAACGAGCCACTAAAATCTGCAGCCTTGTCAGTTTTCTACTAAACACGTGACCATGTTAACCACAAGGACAAATCTTGCGGCTATTTTAAATACACGTGCACCACTAAGTGTGAGGCCATTTTGAACTCCTTGAAATGTTTTTTCCATTAACACGCCAGATGAGCTGACAGATGGCAGGGTGGTCGCACGATGGGACTCAACCTGCTTCATCTGAAGACTGAATCAAAGAGGTCATCTGTCCTCTAAGAAGGGTCGAAGATGGACATTCATAGGAGTAGGGTGAAGTTGCCCTCAGAGGCTTATCTATGGTCAGTTTTGCTGTTTTATTCTCCAAGACAGGGGAAACTGATCCTCAGTCAGCCATTAGGGACAACTTCATCCCGGAGCGGTTACATTTGTCAGCCGTCATCTCAAAGTTGACGTAAAGAAACTTGACGATTTCTTTGACAAAGTGATCATTGATTTCTGGGCAGCTGCTCTCCACAGTATTATCGTATGAATAGCTTTTGAACGATGCTAAACGTACCACAGTGTTGCCTATTCATATAGCAGGCTTAACCCTTAATTGCTTAATTGCTTAACACTTAACACTTAGCACAAAAATGGACTGAATAAGATTCTGTGACTTGGGAAAAAAAAGGTTTCCAGTCACTGCAGTTGGTGTGTTTGTTGACGGATGAAGCGATTTGGAAGAGGAGAGAACAGATGAGTATCAACAGATGGATGCCCTGCAGGATTTATAACTGTGGGTCTGTCGGCGTTAACTGTCTCTGTCCACACAGCCAAAAGTTGGGTTGTTTCAGCATTACCGCACGCACACACACATATTCACACAAACCAACCACAATGGACAAGCTTTTCGTCAGGGTTTTATGCCTCTCTCAGTGGGCCCTAATCTTTACGGCTGCAATCAATTCCAAAAAAAGCTGGTGTCTCCCATGTGTCCTCGCTCACTTCTCCTTCGTAGACCTGAGCCAACAGGAGACATCAAATCCCAGATTGCAATACAGTGAAGGCAGTAACCTTTATCTGGACCCAGTCATGTTATATATTTGAAGAGGGGTTTGGAGAGGAAACATCGTTTAGTGCACTCCAAAAGTTGGCCATATCTGAAACCTCAAATATGAATTCCCTCGTGGAGGCTGCAGTTAAATTCCTCTCTGCATGTTGTCCTAGTTTAAACACATCAAAAATAGCCTGGCCCATTTTTATGAACAGCATTCACTATTGTCACTATGTACATTGTCCTTTTGAGACCCTGTGCCCACGTGAGAGGGAACAACCTTTTTGGATGGGAATTTGGCTTTTCATGGCAATGCAGCAAGAGCTGACTTTTTTACCTCTTGGCCAACTGCAGAGGTGGTTGTCAAGGCCAATGCTCGGTTTATGTATGGAAAGCATGACTCTCACCACGAGAGGGGACAGATTACAGAAAGAAAAGGGGTGAAGAAAGTCTGGAAACAGAGAGAATGAAGTGATAAAACAGACTCAGTGGACTGAGGTATCTCACAGGAAGTGCAAGCGAGATGTATATAATATGGGTAAATTTAAATTTAAATTACATTTTCTGCATTAGCAAAAGTTAACAGGAATAATTAATTAATTCTGATTTTGCATCACCAAATGTAAGCACACATCAGAATCAGAAACTCATAAAGCTGCACTTGGCAAGATTTTTATGTAAAAATACATCTGCCTTATCAGCCTAAATCAAAGTGAGGCTGCAGTAGAGAAGAGCAGCCCATCCCCTCTAAGTGAGATGCTGTAGATTCACCCGTTTGCCCAAATTGATTTCAGGTGTCGGGGCATTATCGACTCACCCCCATGTCAGTGGAAACTGAAGTTCGTAGCACCAGCAAACACACAGCAGGTTAGCCCCCCTAGTTCCATCCGAGCCTTCTCCCAAACCATCTTTTGTAGCCAAAAAAACTGGACTCGCCATCGATGGCTGATTTTCTTCCACAGCCACCAGCCACTAAGAAGAAGACATTTAGGCCCGAGGAGTGCCCAATTTACCGACATCACATTACATGATGATTGGGTAATGAAGTCCTTCAAACTTTCAAAATTGATTCTCTCACCGACACTTGGGGCTGGTGCTGCTGTAATTACATTATCATTCAAATATGATAAATATAGAGGAATTTGCCTTAGTGACAATAGAGATATTAACTTAACTTACAGAGTTTCGTAGTACATTCCTACACATACTGGGACAATAGGACTCCACATACAGTGCAAGACAGACAGTAGACTATGCAAAACACTTTCTCTCAGTATGTAGATTAAACATAATAACAGTGTGGCATTCAGTATGGTTTCATCTGTATGTCCAGTAGTGCATTACTTCAGTGTACCATGAGGTAAAGATACTGAGTAAAATCAATGGCATGAAATAAATTGAGCATTATGGAACAAAGAAATAAGGTGTACCGTCCTGATATCTCTCATTTATCTTGTGGAGGTGTCACATTCAGGAGTTTGGCTATGGAGTTGCTACTTGCTTTCTAAACCAGCAGCCAAAGATAACACCCAGTACTCCATCGGTATGATTTCACTTTCCTTATTCTTCATCTCCTCTTTGGAAAATAAACCTTCTTTTCAACAGAGTGGCAAACAAAATATTATCGATTGACATTCCTCTGAAAAATGTTCTCAGAAAACAATCACGTATTTACACAGGTTTTGTTGAAATATGTATTCTGTTGTAGACACACAGTCTTTGTTAGAATCCTCTATGTGTACAGTATCCCACTGTGTTGATACCAATATAATGCAATATTGTACAAAAAAGCAATGCAGAACTATGGGGTGTTTTGAAAGGGACATATAGAGACCCATATAATACAATACAGCTGTGAAGATTTGGCAGTGGTCCTCGCTGTTCTTTTTCATGCCTGTCTCTGTCATTGAAGAGAGATGGTTTATGGACTTCACCCCCCCATTTCCTCTTTAACTTATCAACAAAAGGTCTATGGGAGAGGCAAAAGAAAATGTATAAGGGATGGAAAATGATCATTGATTGAAACATTCACTTAAATAGCGAAATAGCAATTGTTTGGTCTGTACTAATCTCACTTCTTGCTATCTTCATAGTCCATATTTGCCAGCAGATTGGAGTTTTAGTCATACAAACAGTGGAGGCAGAAATAATCTCATTGGTTAGGTTAAACCTCAATAGGCAGAGCTAAAGAACCACAGTTTAGTGGTTAGCTAGCCAAGTTTCCCTTTTATTTTTCTCTTTATTTTATTTATAAAGTAGATTTTGTACAATCCGATGCAGTGCAATGCACATCACATTAGAGATGAAAATAAAGTGCATAAAAAACAATACAATTCATAAAAAAAGACAGATAAAAGGGAAATTAACACTAAAAACAAGAGATAAAAACATTAAAGGAATAATAAAAAAAACATAGGGAAAATAAAACCGAAAAGGAATAGATAGAATAAGAGGGGAAAAGCAAGGCTATAAACATAGGTCTTGAGCTTGCATTTATGGTTTCGCTGCCCTGAGATCTGCAGGGAGAATGTTCCAGAGGCTGGAGGAACTGGAAGCAGCTTCCCCATAATTCTTTGTCCTGGATGTAGGTACTTCTAAAAGAAAAGAGTCAGAGGATGTGAGGGTTCTGCCAGGAACATATTTATTGAGCAGGTTGTTAATATACTCAGGGGCGATTCCACAAATAGAGTTAAAGAACAATAGAAATATATTAAAATCAATTTTAAAATTGACTGGTAAGCACTGTAGATACTTTAACACAGGAGTGATGTGTGTTCTCCTCCTGGTTCTAGTTAAAACTCTGGCGGCAGCAGCGTATAATTTGTAGCTGTCTTCTGTCTTTTTGGGAAGCTCAGTGAGAAGTGCATTACAATAGTTGAGCCTGCTGGTGATAAAAGCGTGCATTAGTTTCTCTGTGCTGTAAGAAAAAGTCTGACCATGGCAATGTTTTTCAGGTGATTAAAGGGAATTTTAGTTACAGTCCTGATATGTGGAACATATAGGACATGTCAAGGAAATGTCAGACATAACGCCCACATTCTTAGCCTGAGTTTTAGCTGTGTAATCATGTTCTCTTGTGTGGTCTAATAACCAGAATTCCAGTTTTATCTTTGCTTAACTGAAGGAAGTTATGCGGCATTTATGTATTAATGTCTGTGATGCAGCTAGTAAGGGTATAAATAGGACTGAGACCATTTGGCATGACTGAAACATATAGCTGGGTATCATCCACATAACAGTGGAACCTGATGCCATGCTTGCGAATGAGCCCCTAGTGGGAGCATATACAGTTAAAAAGATTTGGGCCCAATATCGAGCCTTGGGGCACACCATATGTAATACCAACTCACTGTGAGGAGTGGTCACCCAAACAGACAAAAAAAAAATCACAATTCATTAGGTAGGACCTGAATCAATTTAAAACTGTGTCAGAGAGACCAACACAGTTGCAGTATTTTGCTTAGCAACATCAAATTGGAGATTGGCCTGTCATTGCTAAGAGTTGAGGAATTCAGATTGGTCTTTCAGCAGTGGTCGTAGAGTAGCAGTTTTAAATGCAGAAGGAAAACATCCAGTTTGGAACACATGGTTTAGCACTTCATCTGACAGTCTTACTCACAACTTTGCAAAGGAGATCCTCCTCAATCTTGATAAAACATTCTGGAGTGCTCTCTGGTGGTGATGCAAGGTCAGTTAAAATGCATTCATTGTTCACTTTAGAAGATAGATCAATCCTAATGTTTGTTATCTTGTCTCTGAAAATTAAGGCAAATTCATTACATTTTGATGATGGTGTAAACGTACTATCAACAGGGTTGATCGTACAGGGTTGGGATTAAGCAGCCAATTGAGAATAAAAGCCTGGGATTGTCAAGATTGTTGGAAATCATTTTGGCAAAGTAAGCTCTCCTAGAAGCTCTAATACTCGAATTGTAGTTTCAAACTGCAGATTCATCAAAATGGATCTATCTGGTTTATCTGCGAGAGAGAATACTGCCATACCATACTAGGGGCACATAGGTGCATTTTTGAAGTTGCATGTCTAGTGTAACCCATAAAAAGTCTGTGGTATGGATATACTGCAAAAACTGGTTATTTGGCTCCGCCCATTGAAGTTTACCTAAACCAATGAGATTATGTCTTGAAGATGCTCTACCTCTGAAAAAAAATGTCAGACTAAAATTCCAATCTGCTGGTAAATATGAAGGTAGAGAAAAGTGAGATTAGCACTGACCAAACAGAGCAGGAGCTTATTTGCTTTTCAGTGAGGACACACTTTGGCCAGCACCGACAGATCCCAGCTCTTCTTGAGGTGCTCCGTCCACCTCCGAATAACTGCCTCGATGATATCAGCGTGATGAAATTGTTGTAACACGACTTTCCTGATTGGCGACGTCAGATCAATGCTTTGTCATCATTGGGTCAAAAAACTCAAACGCTTTAGATGTGTCTTTGAAGATGTCAGGCACCCTGATGCCACCCCTTTGAAAGTGAGACCACCGCATTGCAAAGCCAACTAAATCAAGTGCACTTAACTGCTTCGATATACTTGACCCAGAACTGATTTTACAGTTGTTTGATTGCTTTTTAATGCATTCTTGATTGTATGTCAATCAGATTACAAGAACGGCTCCAAGCACTTCTGTATAAGTATATATGTTGCTGTGTTTTTTTTACATTGTGCTTGTCATAACACCCACAAAGGCTATAGTTGGAGGTAACATAAATCATGCAAAATAAATGTGTAAATCAAACATGACTATATCAAGAGAATATTTGATACAGTATTTCACATTTGCTTAAAAAGAAAATACACAAAACTTTTTACTTGATATGTTTTATTGATTTGTACCACTTAAATGCTGTATATGCACTGTTGAAATAATAAAAATGTAGATTTGTTTAAACAGTTTGACTTGGTCATTCCTGATAACATTGGAGTAAATGGAGAGAGTTGAAGTGAAATCAGACATGCGTTAACTCAGATGTCAACGGAGCAGGTGAGGAGAGAGAGAGGAAGTGACTTAGGTGTGTGTGTGTGTACTTGATTGACAGCTCTGAACAGCTATGTATGAATGTTTCCACATGTGGTGAAGCGGATAGAGTGATTGGCTGAAAAAAAAAAACACCCGATCTCCAACACACACACACGGCTGACAGTCAGAACAAAGGCGGTAAAGCCGGTGTGACTCGGGGGTCAGCATGGTTTCATTTATCCTGCCGGATGGCAAGGCTTCACTGTTTTTCACGGTAAAACACACAGGTATGTAGGTGGAACTCCCATAACACACGTGCAGATGGTCGGACAGATGGGTTTGGGCAGGGGGTTTTCAAGCGTTTTCATGTTACGTGCACCCAAAATAGACACCCACTGGATCACTTTTATCCCAGGGACCCACGTCGAGAGAGATTTTCGTCATAGTTGTTTTACTCTTGAATCGTAAAACCGTCTGTACACGAGGATATAATAGTGGTGAGACTGAAACCTATGATTAGAATCTTAGTATACATTCTCTAATTGGGATCCTTTCTAGTGAATTAGATTATAGTGAAATTGAAGTATTTCTCATTTTGCTGGGAACCGCCCGGAACCGCCTCAAGGACCCCTGGGGGTCCCCGGGCCCCAGACAACCAAGATTAAAGCCTATTTAGCTGACTCATTACCATCAGAAAGAAAGAAAGAAAGAAAGAAAAAGAGGAAGAAAACAATATAATAAGCATAGGTTTCCCAAAGTGCCCTTTCGACTACTGATACATATTCTGCTTTATTGTTTTGTTTACACTCCCTCCTCTTTGTGGTATATTGTGGATTTCTGCTCAGTATCAACCCCTCCTCTTATTCCATCTATTGGAGTCTATTGGATTTGGACTGGCTTTGAAGAGATTTTTGCTCTAGTGTTGTACCTGCAGGAGACGGGGCCCAAAGCTAGAGGAGAGGTCAGATTCTGCCTGCTTACAGTACAAAAAAAATATATACTGTATAATGGGCTGGAGTTCTGCTTGAGCCCAGATGTTAAAAAAGGCACATTTTTACCAGTGTAACCAGGGCCACAGAGAGAAATATATCAATGACTGTTGACATGGACATCCTGTACCACTTAAAGTATCGTGGGCCCTTTGAAAGAGTCTGAAAAAGATTGAAATTATCTGGCCTTGAAATGCAGTTGTTACAGGTCTTGTTTTGTTTTATCGTGTAAAGACAAGTTTATTTTTTAATTATATATTGTTTTAATTAAAAGTTTCATTTTTATGCAAATTTTATGAAATTAGAAAGAGGTATTGGCAAATTCTTTGCATTCAGCGATATTTAGTCAAAGCAAAATTGGAACATAGGGCAAACAAAATGAAATTGTCATGAATTGTGAATGGGACCAGCAGCAAAGCTGCTTTTATAGTTTCAGAACTTTCATTAGCAATGTTCAATCGAAAATAGTCTGGTTTTGATAGATTTCTGTCTCTTTATTTTGGTTTTTAGACTTTAATTCACTTCTAGGCAGCATTAAAAAGGTCTCAAAAAAAGTCTCAAATCTGAGTGTGGAAGAAGAACTGTGGGAGTCATTGAGTGCTGGGATGGAGACGTTTGGTATCTATGTTATGTAACAACATGCAAGCTTACAACATGTACAGGTGCACATAGGTGAGCATTTTAATACTCTAAAAAACATTTACGAGACCCAGTTTCCAGCTAGGGGGTTGCGATGTGTTCAAGAGCAACACGGTACATATTTACCGACTGCTCTATTGATAGTAAAACATTCACATATCATCATAAAGCACAAAGCACAAACCTGCTGCAGGCTACAGGCCTAACAGCGAGCCTTATTGATTTACATTGTATTTGGCACTTCTAGCTCTTTCTTTGTGGTTTAACCAGAAAGTAACCCACCCTTATTCAATAAAGGACACCACAACATGTGGCAGCAGAGAGCCCACAAACATGAGCTCATTTCCCTTCAGGGCAAACCAGGAATGGGGGCGAGAGAAAGCAATGTTCCCAGTCTCCCCATCTATACCCGTTTGTCACCAAACCACATTCCCACTCTTCTTCATAATGAAACGGTTATCCCGCCATACAATGAGGAGTCCAGCATTGGGACCATCTGCTTTGAGGCGAAATAGATGAAACATAATGGGGATCGCAGAAGTCAAGGTTGAGGTCAGCTTCAGCATCCCAGCAAGGAAATTCTTCTGGACAAGTCACTGTGACATTTTGTGAAAACAGAACAGGCAAAGGCAAGAATGAAAATACCGCAGATCTATTCATACTCTCAAAATTACCCACACTCATTCCTTCTATAACAGTTTCAAATCACCACACAATTACCAGGGATTCCCAGAAGGGGGGTTGGGAAGGGATGGAGGGGCGGGGGGTGTTGAGCCCCTCTCCCATCTGATGAACACATGTCATATCCTCACACAAGCTCGAAAAGCAACAGTGTGGGTAATAGCATGACATTGACCCAGGCAGAAGGCAGTCATTGTACTCTAGAAATTTAGGAAGATTTCCATGTGACACTGGGTTTGAATCCGGCCTGGGACCTTTCTTGCATGTCATCCTCCCTTTTCTGCAGCAGTCTAGTCTCCATCAAATAAAGATAAAAACATTTTTTTAAACTTTTTGGAAAGGTATTTAAGATGGATTGTCTGTTTGTCATGATGAAGGTGTTCAGCCAAAATGCTTTGGTAAATGTGTTCCTCCTTTCTGAAGATTTAAATCGAGCAGCATAAAGTGTTCAGTGCTTTAAAACAGGCCTGCAGTGTAAAACAGTGCAGTGGTTTTGGTTTGCTTTAGCCCTAATGAAACAAACACACACTCACATACAGCATACACAAATCCTTGCATATGTCACAGATCACATTAGAAATCCACATCAAAGAAAGAAACCGAAGAAATAAATAAAAAGCACACAAAATTACTATTGGTTTGCAATCGGGAATGGAATTACAGGCCGAGAGGAATTTCATTGCTCTCACGAACACACACACACATGCGCGCACATGGACGCACGGATAGTCTATTTAGCATACCTTTCCTATCACACGGCTGACCCCTACTGGAGGGAAGCCGCATTGCACCTATACATGAACTATTTGAACGAAACGATATCGTCACAAAGTCATTTAAGTCTGTTTCCGCCTTTTATAGCTGATGTAAAAACATGCAAACCTCATTTTAGAGAGAGAGAGAGAACGGCGTGTTTCTGCTGTAAACTCTAGTATCAGTCCAACCGCACGAAAAAGCTCCGTTTGTTCCTCCGCGGCGTCCGTACATCCTGTCGGGCACGTAAACAACAGTTTGAAAGTTCGGCGCGGTTTCACTGCAGCAGTTTTGTTGTGGTCAAAGTCAACAAAGACCGAAACGACAGGTTGGTAGATAAATTCGATATTGTACTCAGACACGTACAAACAAACAAATGAATAACGTTGAACTGCCGCTACATTAAGTGACGTCAACTTAGCTCTTTGTTAGCTATGTTTGGATAACGTTAGGTTTTGGTAAAGTAGCTAGCTAAAGTAAATTCTTGTTGAGTCGTTCATCCTTGCTATAGCTATCAAAAGTTGGCAGGACTGCTTAGCTTAAAAGTGTTACTTTAAAACAACTGACTTTGACAATTGACACCCATACGTGCCTTTATGTTAAGCCAAACTTTTTGAATGCCAATACTGTGAACCAATTCACAAAGTTGACATTTGATTGAAATAAAGTGTTGCTTGCTGGGTCATTTGTATGCCGAATATCAGAGTGTACCCCAGCGATTCAGGAAAAGTCTTGAGTCATGTTCTACCAGGTATATACCACTGCCGATAAGCGAGGCCACTTTAAACTGTCATATTTGTGAATTGCGTTTGGCGTGATGTTCTCCCCGTACGAGAGAACGGCTGAGATAACTATGCTTTTGGTAAGTTCGCTACAACTATCAAACGCTCAGAGTATAATGCTACTTTGAAAACAATTTACTCCATCCCAGTTTGAGTCTTCCTCTGAAATAATGGATTCTCCTGCCACACTTGGCGACGAGGGCTCATTCAAGACCCCCAAACCCGTCCGGGTGAGGGGCTCCGAGTCCGGGAGCAGCGGGGGTACCCCCATCACCATCCCTGCCTCACCTTTCATGAAGAAGCTGGGCTGTGGCACTGGAGTGAACGTTTACCTCATGAACAGGTATGTTGGCTTTCTAATTTAAAAGGTATGTTAAATAGCTTTACCCTTCACCTGTCATCTCTCCATTCACCCCCCTCATTCAGTTCTATTCCCTTGCAACCAAGGTTAACAAAGCGTTGTTGAACTAAATTGTTCTAGAGCAGGTAAGCTGGACGCATCGCCCTGGGCTGTCAAGAAGATCAACAGTAGATGTGCCGCCAAGCAGGTGAAGGTTTACCAGCAGCGACTCAACGAGGAAGCAAAGATCCTGAAGGGAATCAAACACCCAAACATTGTTGGTGAGACATGACGGCAACCTCACATTCTCTGTAATACGACACTTGAAGGTTTTCTTGATGGCCAATATCAGTCATACTTCTTTTTAGAATAACAAAAAAAGGAGAGATGAATCCATCACAATGCCATGTTAATGTTGTCCTAACTGCGATCATGTTTATGAATTGCTCTTGTCTTAACCACCAGGTTTCCGTGCCTTCGCCACAGCCAGGGATGGCTCCAAGTGTCTGGCCATGGAGTACGGAGGAGACCAGTCCCTCAACGACCTGATAGAGAAGAGAAGAGAGGACGGCCTCCAAGCTTTCCCCCCTGCCACCATAGAGAAGGTGGCGCTGCATGTGGCTCGAGGCCTACAGGCAAGTCATAGGTCGCCTTTAACCATGTCATTAACATGCATCTCGTATTCCGGACTGGGTCTAGATTTGATTCAGATGGATTAACATTTACACCTGGCATTAAAATCCGCCTGGTATACATATTGAAATTGGATTTCTCTTTCCCTTGCCAAATGCTGATTGTCATGCATTTCTCTTCCTGGAATATTTATTTATTTTAACATTGACAGGAAACACCTTGTTTCACTTCTTCCCCATCTGCAAGTATCCTGACAATCCATTTTTGGCCAGTATGTTACAGTCCGAGCTGCCCAACTGATTTGCACATGTTTCCAGGTTGAATCTGTGTTCAAAAGTTGATTCTGTTTACATAGTTTGTTGTATGTGGTTTGGAGATGAATTTATACATTGTTTATGTCTCCGACCACCTCTGGAGGTGGTTTGGCTGTTTTGGATCTTCAGTATGACTATTTTCTCATTAAGCGATGAAATAAGCCGTCCAGTTAAAGAGTAGTATAATAGATTTCAAAATGGTAAGGTAACATGAGCAAATATTGGTCATGTGCTTAACATCGCATAAAAACTCAAAATCAAAATTTGCCGTTTACATTTAGCTATTCTAATTCCATCCTAATTCACATAAAGATACTGGGATGGAAACCCAGCTACTCTACTCTGCTATCTGTGGCGGCTTGTATTATGTTCTCTTTTATTATAGGAGTCACCCACAGATTAATTTTCACAACCTATGCACTCGTAGTGATGATACTATATATACAGTATATATATATAAACCCATATGGATCCATCCTCCAGTATTGTGTCACTGTTATATTACACATTCACAAGTTATTAAAACTCAAACATAATCAGTGCAGGAAGAAGAGGGTGCTCTCTTTGATTCTTAATATAATTATGATAAAATAAACTTGGTGAAAGTCTCTTTGAGAATGTTTTCTCTGTCCAACATGACTCTTTTATGTCTCTCCTCTCAGCGTCGTCCATCTTTTAAATTAGATTTTAGAAACAAGAATCACATGACGGTACAAAGTAGATGGGATGGGAGTTAAGACACGAATGACACGCACGTTTTGTTTGTTTCAGTACCTTCACAATGAGAGTAAGCTGCTCCATGGCGACATGAAGTCATGTAACGTGGTCATCAAGGGCGACTTCGAGAGTGTCAAGATCTGTGACGTGGGCGTGTCCCTCCAGCTGGATGAGAATATGAGAGGTAAAGAGCGATGTCGATAAACTGTCCAAACTCCAGAGACATACCATTATAAATGTAACTCCGATTTTACATCATCCAGGTCCTTAAAAGTTTGGGATTTGCCCAAACAAGTCTGAAAAGAGTATGGAATGTTGTTCAGGGATGTTGTAGAGAGGTTTCATAATGTCCTACATCTTACCTATATTTTCTACATTTTGAAACATTGCCCATAGCGGATAAGAATCAAGCCTACATTAGTGATTGGTGAGAAGTGCTGTCTAAGGCGGGACTTCTGATGGGAACAAAGAAGTGTAAGCAAACATGGTAGTGGAAAACCTGGAAATTCATGGAATTCAAAAATGTGTTTCCCAGGCCTGGAAAACATGCATGTAGTTTTGGAAATTTGTTGATCTTTTTCCAACCAGTGAAATGTTTAATGTGAAGCTTGGCTGCTTGTTGATCCACCTCCCTTTTTGAAAATTTGACCTTTGTAACATAGACTCTGACAAATATTAGTCATGGAAATAGTGCTGTATGTCATGGGCCAGTCTTGGAAAAGTCATGGAATTGGATGAGTGAAAAGTTGTAGGATCCCTGGTTACGTTAGCATTTGAGGTATTTTTTACTTTTTAATTTTCAGAATCCGACATTGTTTAGATGCTTTGAGTGTGTGCAATGATTTAAAAACATTCAAATACAGTTGAATAGGAACTACTCTCACAAATAGATTTTTTAGCTTTTTATGCTTTATTAGGCGAGTGTTTGCACCTTTTGTAGACGCGCACATCTCCATGTTTGGAGATGAATGAGTGCTGTCAAAATCCACAGGAATGTTTAAGAAGCAGCAGCTCAACATTCACCGTGGCCAGAGTTCTCCTTTAAGCAGCACATTCTGGACCTGCTGCATGGTAGATTAATTGTAGACTGATGCTGCAGCAGTACGTTGCATGATTTTCCTGACACATGGGTACATTTTTCCTGTTAGCGCTGCTGTGAAATGATAATGCTCATTTTACTGGGAAAGCTCCGACATTCTCTGAATTCACGAGGTCTGTCTCAAATGTGTTGCCAAGCAGTGGGGCAGCTCCGGCTTGTTTTCCCTCGGTGTCACTACAGATTTCTTCCTTCTCTGGATTAAAGCTTTTCATGTTGACAAAATTGTGGTAGTGAACAGTGTTTAGACGTAGCTGTCATTGTATCCAGGAGCACACAAGTGTATATTGGGGCTCAGCCAATATCGATAATTTTGGATTGGCGCTGATGATATTTTACAAATCTTTAAATTTGACACTTTTCATGGAAAGTAGTCAGTATATTCTTATTGAGGTGGAAAAGTCAGAATTTAAACCATGGGACACTAAAACTCAATATACAGCCAGTGTAGTATTGATCAATTCTACAATAAATATGTAATCAATCAAGCTGCATCATATGAGAGGTGGATGATACTGACTGGACCAGATCAGATTTTTAATTAAAGGCCAACTAATATCGGTCTAACCCTAGTGTGTATGTGTACAAGTGGGATTAATTACAGACGGAGACGCACAGAATTGGCAGGGACATTAAGGCGGATACGACTGTTTACAGCAGTCGAGTTACTTTGTTTCTCTGCCCAAAAGCACACAAATTATTTTTTGCTATGCACACACGATGCGAGCCAGCGGGTCTCTGATGTAAATTAAATGTAAACCTATTATTCTTGCTTTTGAGCTTTTTTTTTCCTGTTGAATGAGAATTTAAATTGCAGACAGACAATGTTGACTTTGTGATTAAATGACTATCCAGCCTATTTATAAGATCCATCAATAATACCTGTGCTCTATTTCCTTTCCCTCTCCTCAGTGTCGGACCCTAAGGCGGACTACATCGGCACAGAGCCCTGGAAGCCCAAAGAGGCTCTGGAGGAGGGAGGGGAGATCACGGACAAGGCCGACATCTTTGCCTATGGCCTCACGCTATGGGAGATGATGACCCTCGCCATGCCCCATCTAGAGATGCTGGAGGACGAGGAGGAAGAGGACGATGAGGATGAAGGTTTGCACAAAAAAACGAGTTTACACGGTGTGAGATGTCGTCTTGTCTCCACAGGCAAATATAAACCTTTCCAGATTGCCCTGTAGCTTCCAGAAAATGATAACATATAGATACAAGATATTGATTATTGGCACAAAATACTGGCATTCCAAAACCTGCATCGGTCAAACCCTACAGGCAGCCAATAGCAAGGAGGGTGAATCATAGTGTGTCCCTGAATCTCGCCCCCGTGTATCAGATGGGTCGGAGGAGGAGGGTTTTGACGAGGACGCCTACTATGAGAGACTGGGGACGAGGCCGACGCTGGACACCGAGGCTCTGGGTGCCCCTTACCAGAAGATGGTGGAGCTCTTCTGCCTCTGCACCGAGGAAAACCCCAAGAAGCGCCCCTCAGCCGCCCAGATCATCCAGGCCCTGGAGAGCAACGCCCCGCTGGAGAAAGCACCCAGCGCGGTCATTATTATCGACTGATTTAGACACGGGGCTCCTTTCTCTCTGTGAGCTAGTTTAAGTTGTGCTTATCTAATGATGAGATACTCCAATGATGCCACTCGGCCGCCCCTAAAATAGCACATTTTTGCTCTTAGGTGAACAAAATCTGGTCACACGTGACATACTTTCAGGGATTTATTGAAGATTTCAGTCTTTGTCATACATCTTTATCTGTCACTTTGATGAATCACTATCCCATTTATGTATGTTGTGTTCATGCAAATTGTTTTTTTCCCTCCTGTATGTCAAATTCTTATTGTTTGTGTTTACTTTCATATCAGATTTTTTTTTTAACCTCTGTATTTTCTATGTATGTCTATCAATAATACACTTAACATGTGAAATTCTCCTGTTTAAGTTTATTCGTCTTCATCTGGCTTCTAAAAGGATAATTCTGGTATTTTTAAACCTGGGCCCTATTTTTACATATTTTGGGGTGTAAATGTCTAATAGGCACAAAAAGTTTTGGAATTGCTCCAGTAGATCACCTCAGCCGGCAGCCGTGAAACAGGCTGCAATGGCTGCAACGTAATCCTTTGGGGCCACTGTGCCCACTAAAAGTGCTTGTTTTTGCCTCTGACAACATTATGGAAAGGATCCCTACAGAGACTTTTGTTTAACCAGAAACAGAAGGAACTATCCTTCACAGTGGGTGTCCCTATATTAGGATTCATTCAAATAATTGTATTTGGGTAGTATGTCCATGGCTTTTTGTAGGGTGTTTAGTCATGGGTGCTAGGCTAAAAGATTGTCACAAAATGAGTCCGCTGCACTCAAATGGTAGAAAAGGTTGAATATGTTGCTGATAGTGTGACTATTAGCAGACATCAAAGGTACATTTCCAATGCTATTTCTTCAGAATTAGATGCTAATCCGTTCAGTTAAACAAAAGCAGTTTTATCTATCTTGCAACTTGTCGGCACCATTTAAGAGAAATAAAAATAAGCCTGGTTTCATAAAAGAAATGTTTATTAAAACAATTTACAAGGTAGAATGCATTTAAACATCGACAACATCTACTTTTTAACAGATCATTGTCTAGGAAAATATATTCCCTCCAAGTGTCCAGAAAACCTGAAGCTGGTAGTAAGGAAAAACAAAGATTAACACGTCTTAGTCTCATTAACGCAAACGTAAGATGCAGATCCCAACAAAGACTCCAATTCCCATGATGCATTAGGGCAGTCAACCTGAGGGTGTATTCTCAACAGGGAAACATTTTCAGATGCTTTAGGTTTGGGCTCATCAAGCAAGATGTAATCACAACTGCACAAAAACCTTTTACATATATACACAACCAGAACCTTTCAACAGCAAATGGGGCAGTTCTGCATCTTTATAAATAAGACCACTAACTCTAGACCTACTTTATCCTGAACCGAGTTTGTCGTCCTTTTACAAAAGTCTGGCCTGTCAACAATACGCATGAACAACTTTGTCTTGATTAGTTATAATAGCTCATTGAAGCATAAGTCAGATAACTCAGCCAATTCTTGGGTCTCTCTAATCCACTTATTGTCCAAGTGTTGAACTATACCGATGATGTCAGAGCTCCCGGTTTCGTTCATGCAATGAAATTGTAGACGAGGAAGGTCGGCGTGTTGCAGTACTTGGTGGCAAACAGCTTGCCGTCGGGCGTCGGGTCGGAGAAGGCCATTTCCTCCTTGGTGAGGTGACTGCCGTACATGAAGGTGCTCCTAGAAAACACAGGGAAAATCCAGATAATGGAAAGAGGAGGGCATCTTTACTCCTGTGTTCCATACCTCTCCAGGTTTGATTTATGGTCTAACAAAAATGTGGGTCCTTGTTTGTCCACATGCATTTTAATCTAAGCTAAGAGCTACATACACATTTTCCATTTCTGATTAATTTGTTTCAGCAGCCTCAAATGGCATTGTTCTCACCTGGCTAAACAAAGCAAAAAGCAAAAAGCTCACAGTTCCATTAAACCACTGCAAATATGCTTGGTGTGAACCACTTATTCAACTCTCAAGTGTTTGAGAGTTGGACATGAGGACATTTGACTAAAATGGTCCCTAATAGTTTACTTAAGAGCATAGTAAAACATATCCTCTATTTGGCGTTGTACCTGACTGTGTCTAGCATGCGGGTGGCGATGCCCTGCCGCCTGGCCAGGCTGAAGACCCAGACCCGGCTCACCCCACACAGGGCCTTTTCTGGGACGGTGGAGCAGCACCAGGCCCTGTGGGGCTCCATGAAGTCCTCCTTGGTCAGGTCCTTATGCCGAACCGGCTGCTCCAGGACACGATACGCCTGGAAGGGAGGACACAATGTGGATGACTCAATACAAGATACTGTTGAAGCAGAATTTAGAGTTTAATGTCTATGTAACACCAGATAACATGCATGTTTTTGCTTCTTTTCAGATATATGGCAGTTTTGAATGGCTCGTCTCTGGTGTCTTATTAAATGACTCATGACCTATGTGACATGGGTCATGAGCTGTACTCAATTTTTTTACAAGTAGCGGAAGAGCGACCAAATCTAGAGACCCTTGGCCAACCACTGATTCTGTTTTCTGCAGAGGGGATATACTCAAGTACATACAATATACTCAAGGGAGGCCACCTTGCCAAGAATTGTTCCTTGTTGATTCAATCCCAACCACATCCCATCCTCAAGCTCCAACTGGCCTGTAGCCATTGGGATGGCGTCACAAGTAGCTCACAGGCCCCAAGTACTCAGTTTTATTTTTGTATCTAGTTATTGCTAGTGGCCTCCCAGACCCAGAGTTGACAGTTGATCCTCACAGAATCTACCACGGTGTTTAGGGACACCACCAACCAAAATGGACTAAGGAACAGGACCGCCACCCACCCGCCCCTACCTGTCGTATGTGCTCAGCGATGAGGCAGCCCACCACCATGCGGTCTGTGTTGATGAACAGGTAGGTCTTGACCTGCCTGGGGCAGCTCAGGGTCACCTGCTGGAAACCCAACTCGTTGTCCGCTACATGACGCACATCCTCAGCCTGCAGAACACACACAATATCATTTTGGTGTGGGGATCCTAATAAATTAATTTGTATTACTATATTTATGAGGACCTTCCTTGACAATTATTCTCTAAACCGTATGCCTTACCTTAACCCTTCCCATAACCGAAATTGTAATCTTTACCCAAGTCCCAGCCTTTTAAAAGAGGACCAGAAAAATGTCCTTGCTTTGGATGATTTTCCTCATGTTTGCATCCTTAGGATGATATTTGGTCCTCATAAGTACGGACACACACACGCACACGCACGAGAATTAAGCCAAAGTGCATCCAGTGCTCGGACCCACCTTTTTCAGAGCGTATTTGGGATCTTCTGGTAGAACCAAGAGGATTTTTCCGTCCCAGAACTCGGCCACCACCCTCTCTTTCTTCCAGCCCTGGCAACACAATAGACAGACAAAGCCACAGTTAGAAGCCAACACATTAGTACTAACACGCCCCCCGTTAAAAGAAAAACATGTAATTTAGGCACTAAGATGTTTGTGAGTTCACCAATAAGCTGTCTGACAAACCCCATAAAAGAGGCTATAGCCTCAAACCTATTTAATGTTGCATTTCATTTTATTAGCATTATTTAGTCACTATTATTTCATTTGACCAAAAGAATAAATAAATGCAATTGTAACCGTTCCAAAACAGGCCAATACTAGGTAGCATGAATGACTATAAATTGAGTAGTACTGAAACTGGTATCAGTGTCACCGCTGGAGAGTGTCAAGAGAGACAGAGACTAAAAGGAAGGAAGCTTTACCACAAATTTGATCCGGTCGAGGAAGCGCTGGTGGAACTGGGTGTGCTGGAAGTTGTCCTCTGGATTGTCGGCACTGTACACCATGCCACAGGAGCTGCAGGTAGTCGCTCCAAACTGCTTCTGACCTGCATCCTGATGGGGAAAACACACTAAAAAATTACTCTTCACACACACGTACAGAAAGACAAAATAAAATATGACAAAAGGGAGCCAGTTCACTTAAACTCAAATGTGTTTGTATATCAGTATCAAAACCCACCGAACCCAAGCCAATAACATTAAGATACTGATGTAGATGTTGGGTTCAGTGTACAGTGAAAAAAACAAATCCTGCTCCTCCCAACCCAGCTAAACACAGAGACAATATTAACATACGATGATGAGCTGGTCGTCATCCTGTTTCTCCTTCTTCCTGCGAACGCTGCGCTCCTTGGCTGCAGATGCGTGGGGCTGCAGCGTCACCACCGGGCCAGAGGGGGTGCTGCAGGACACTGGAGGCCGCAGAGACGCCTTCCTCTGTAACCTACAGGACAACAAGCAGCAGCACAAATACGGGTTATTGTAGTTATGTCAATGGGAGATAATGACATGGCATTTCAAGTGACAAAGGTGCTACATGTAGCATTTCTAAACATCAATATATCATTGTAAAATTAATTGTGACACCTTGGTATAATACCGCCAAGGACAGACCGTGGTCGAGACAATTAATAGCCTCTACCTCGCGCTAGTGGTATTGTTAGTGCCAGAAAATCTTCAGCTCCATTAGCCCTCTTCCTGTTTTGTGCCATAAAGCAATCCAGCAGACTTCCCTCCAAATCAGACTCGGTGGCACATAATGTAAAACACAGTGTAGATGCTGCATCTTCTTGCTACCAGTCTTGTTGCTTTTGGGTAGTTATACTATACTATGTCTCAAAATTAACTTAATTATTTACTGATGTTAAACTGTTTTATGTAGCACCTTTAAAGTGGTTATGACTACTACTTATGTTTTCTCACCTCTTGGAGGCAGAGCCAAAGATGGGATACACTGCTGCAGATTCTGAGGAAAAACAACAGGTGAAAGCGTTAATAGAGCAAGTACAGGGGACATGTACTGATGGCGGTGTTCAAAACCAGATACACCAGCCAACCAAACTCAGAAAAAAGAAAAAAAACAACAACAAACAACTGAAGGTGTGATTGCACCCTTACAGTGGACTGGATATGGTGGCAGAAATAAGTAAAGAGAAGCGAATATCTCCCAGTGTGTACCTGTGGGTGGGCTGGAGGCAGCAGTGGGGGGGCTTATATCACTCAGGTCAGAGATGGGCTCAGAGCCACCATCTGTCAGAAAGTCAGCCTGAGACAACAACAAACAAAAAATAATACTGTTATGTACAAGAACTCGTACAAATGGAGGTTCAGTGCAAAATCACTGGTCATCAAGATTCTTATTCAGCACAAACCAGTACCACGGGCCTTGTTGGGCCGTTGGGGAAGGACACACACACACACACACACACACACACACACACA
Source organism: Hoplostethus atlanticus (assembly GCA_034670405.1). Classification (NCBI taxonomy): domain Eukaryota; kingdom Metazoa; phylum Chordata; class Actinopteri; order Trachichthyiformes; family Trachichthyidae; genus Hoplostethus; species Hoplostethus atlanticus. The sequence continues at coordinate 7,690,677 of JAXDDX010000011.1, read as the reverse complement.
CACACAAATGTTATATGGTGTATTAGTATAAAGTAGAGTTGGTGCACATATGTACCAGTAGTAGCTGATGCCATACATATATGCCATGCTGTATCTGGTTCACACCAGATACTGATGCCACCTGGGAGACGACTTTGGGCCCGACATAGAGAGTCTCCAAGTTATCAGTTTCCCCACACTGTTGTGTCTCTCCTACCACCTTTATGACCTGAGCTAATCCGAAAGGGGTTTTGTGTAACTTGTACGTATAAAAGATCCTGCTCACTCTTAGAGGGGCAGAGAACTGCTTGATCGCTGTTTTGAGCTGGATGCTGATTTCTCTCCATGCTGCAACACGATTAAATGATCACTCTGCTTAAACAACTTTCAGTGGCAATTGACTTCTTTGACAAATTTCCACGACACAATAGCATGTGCTGAGAGACAGGAGCTGCTGTACACCACCAAGTGAACTTCTTTAATGCATGTCTGTCATTGTCCCACTTTAATAACTTCAACCAAGTTGTCAGCAAACTCTTCCTGCATTAACGTTTGGCAGAGATGAGTACTGAGAAATACATTGACAATAACATAACTGAATTTAAGACACTTTTAAGACATTTGCAGATGCCCTGTGCAACAAAACACTCACTCACACACACACCTGAGTGTTGATGGTTAAGGCTGTGGATGCAGGGCTAGATGTTGGAGACCTAGTCAGTACGATCTTCAGCTCCTTGCTTATCCCATACTTCTCTGCCACCATCTTAGGAGAACTGAGGGGAAGAAGAGGAAGATGAGTGTCCACCTGGAACAATTCATTTCCCCCTAACCCAAGCTTCAGCTAAAAATAAAAAAGCATTCATTAGATTAAAAAGTACAATATATGCCACCAATGAATCAACAATCTGTCAAGCTTGTTCATTAAGCACCTTAGAGGTTGTGGCGTTTCTGGTTGGTTGGGACCATCAATCCAATCCATTGGGTCAAACTCGGCTCTCTGCTTGGTGCCGCGTTCATCCTTACCTCTCTTGCCCAGCTGGGCGGCACTCTGCAGGCGATAACAGAGACAAGATCGCATCAACTTTATTATCGCAGGAAGAAATTTGCCTCAGACACACATATGTGCAAACACCATGGTAGGGCTTCAATCAAGAGGTGCTCCTCACAGCCTGAGGTTTCTTCTGCTGTTGGTTCTGCGATTTCTCCCTCTTAGCCTCCGGTGGGGCGACGTTGCCTTTCTCCTGGGCTGGAGCCGCCCTGGCCGAGGACTTTGGAGTAGATTTCTTGAACATGGAAGTAGGCTTCTTCCCTGTGCCAAAGAAAGCGGCTCCCACAAAGATCTTAGGCTTGGGTTTGAGGCTGCTGAAAGTGATGGTGATTGCCTTCTTGGGCTCCGTCGGGTTGGTGCTGGTAGCGGCAGCGGTTGTAGCAGGCGGTGGTTTAGCAGTGGCACTGCTGAATTCAAAATGATTCGTTCGCACATTGATCAGGAGACCAGATTACCAATATTGATAATAAATTACAACTAAAACTAACCCAAAAAAGTTGATATTTTCAACTAAAATAACAAGTAATTGAATAATAATAAATAGCATAGAATAACAATAGCTTGACTTGACTTAAACTTGTTGAGGGAGCAAACCTGCTACTGAGTTTGGTCAGCCTGATCTTCTTAAAAGAGGTTGTGTAGCCCTTCAGACCCATCTTAGCCCCGCCACTGGATGCCACCGCCACTTTTCTTGGCTTGCTGCCTCCCCGAACGCGCTTCTTCTTTGCCTGTTTGGCCTGGGAAGGAGGGATAGCAGGAGCGGGAGCAGGAGGCTTGAACTCCCTTAGCATCTTCCTCTCTAGTGGAGTAAGGTAAAGGGCCTTCTGCGTGCTGTAGAAGGAGCCTGTAACCACGACTGATTTGAACGGAGAAGAGGTTTTACGGGGGGATTTGGCTGGCGAGCCTAGAGAGAGGCATGAAAACATATTAAATATTGATCCAAAAATATTGCTATTTAACCTACTTATTGTACACAACTCCTTTCACCAGTCCACCCTACCTGTCAATCTGCGGGGGGATTTCTGCGGTGAGGGACAGGTCTCCTTCTTCAGTCTTGCGGCCAGCTTCTTCCTGGCAGGAGACTGCCGGTGCTGGGGGCGTTTCCTGGGGGACCTCCTCTTCCGGGGAGACGCCTCCTCCATCACACCCCTCTTGGCTGGGTGACTGAGACAGGTTAAAACAGATCAAGAGCTTTGAAATACAAGCGTCACATATCCAAAATTGGGTCTTTACAGCGACAAATGGTAAATAAATAATAGAGCAGGTTGGGGGATATTTCAATAGAACGCACCCAACAATTTCAACATATGAATGAAAAAAATATGAAAAATATAATAATCGACAGAAAACTGCTGCATAACTGCAATTTCCCCTCAGGTACAATAAAGAACCATCTTATCTTATCTCTTAAAACATGCAGAATGTGCAAAATGACAGTAATAGAACATGCTGAGAAAAAGAAAAGGATTGGAAAAGGTTGAAAAATAATGAAATTATAGATGTAACAAATAAGAAAACATGGGAAGTAAACCTTAATTTACAGGATAAACAAGCTGTGTAAAATGTACGGTGTTAACTCCACATATCAGATCATACATATATATGTACATTCACATTTTCTGCACATATGTTCATTTTGGGAGTAAGTCTCCCAATCAGAGTAAAGTAAAATGTTTTTAAAAAGTCCAATCAGTTGATGCCTCACCTGTCAGAGTCCAGAGAGGAGTGTTTTCTCTTCCTAGTGGTACTGGGTATCATTTTCATGAAACCCACCTGCACATAAAAAAAAACATTAGCAGCTATTGTATCTGAAAGCAAAACAAAAAAGGGTATACCACTTTCAGCGTTGAAATATTAATATTAAGGTCAGTTTGTCCTATTTTAATGGATATTCCAATATACACTTATATAAAACAATGAACTACAAATGGAGAGGGTGGTTGGCAGTACCCACGATGATTTTTCAGAAGATGAAACTACATTTTCATGTGGAGTTTCTGGTTTTGGCAAAGATGTTAATGACAAAATCGAATTAACCAACCTAAACACAAACGTTACCGTAGTTACCTTGCAACGTGTCAGCTAGCAAAGCGCTTATTTAACACAAATCGGCTGGCTGACTGGATAATTGGCGGGACGAAAAACTCAGGTCCCATCTGCCTCCGTGTATCACTAAGGAAAGTCTCGATATTACACTGAACTCAAGTCGACATGCTTGTTTTCACTGAATAGTATTATTTTTCAGTGCTTTAGTTGAACCTTAACATTAGGCAATGGAATGACATGTACCGCTGTCTCCGCCTGGCAAACACTAACTTCTGCGCCACATTGACTAGAAATAACAAACCCGTCCATCTAAAAACAAAACCATCACTATATTATAAAGTGTATAACTAGCTTACCGAATACGACACTACCGTCTAGAAGACGTTTAGAGGTAAGTTTTGGAGAGAGGGTGCTATTGGCGGGTCTCCTGCAGCGTCTGCGGTTCTTCTGAATAATGTTTTGAATAGCTCGCGCCACTCGCAAAAAATAATGTAAAGTACTTCCGTCCCTGATTTGACCGGAAGCGGAAACAAGCCGGAGTTGGCCAACAACTTTACCAGTGTCAAGCAGGCATATAAAAAATGGTATGATTTCCGGTAATATTCAAAATAAAACACCCAGAAACCCATAGACATATATATATATGTCTATGCAAAAACCATTCAACGTTGAGTCTGACGTACAGAGGTTGAAAAGAATGTGGATACTATTGAAAGTGGAATCTCTAGTAAAATAAAAATACAACGTATGTTGTTTTAGACACACCATTTTCACAGCATTTATAGTATACAGTGATTGTTAATAAAAAAAAACTGACCTCCAACATCCCTGCTTACAGGCCTATGAAAGATGTCATGCATACATGGCTGCAAAAATATACACAGAATTATTTTTCCTTTAAGAGAAAAATGTTTCGTTATTGTTATGTTGAAGAAAAAAATCGACTCACATCCGGTCTTAGTCTGTCTGACTTGACACAGCTAACAACTTCCTAGGTCAACTTTTACATGCGAAAAGTGACAGCAGTGGTGGTAGCATTCGCTATATAATTGTTATTTCGTTATGAAGATTAATAATTAACGCGTTAGCTCGCAGAATAGATATACCCATCATTCACAACCAGTGCACCATTTAGAAATTAGCTTTAATTCACTCAAGATGGTGTTTTATTTCACAAGTGCCGGTGAGTAAAGCCGAAGAGCTAGATAGCTAGTAGGTAGCCAGCGAGAAAAGTAGCAAGAACATAGCTAGCCGTAGCAGTAGGCTAGCTAGATTGATGTCTTATTGTGTGTGTATGTATGTATATGTGTGTGTGTGCGTCCGTGCCACTGCCAACTGAGCAGATACTGTTGTTATCTGCAGTCTCCAGTTATCGTTTGTTTCTTCTTTCTCTGTCAGTGGTGGACCCTCGCTACACTATTTATATGGGAAAGGATAAATATGAAAGTAAGTTTATTATGTGGTGTGTTTTACCCTGATTGGATTATAGAATGAAATGTCTTCATATTTGAAATGTGATAAATAATGCCAAATTACTATTTTTATCAACAGATGAGGATCTGATCAAGTATGGATGGCCTGAAGACATCTGGTGAGAGATTCTTGTCGTTTTCTTGCCTCTCCTTAAACAGAGTCTGCTGTATTAGTTTATTTTGTACTGGATTGAATGATTGCATTTGTGTTTATGTTTTGGTGGTGGTTACCAGCGTAATTTTCTATCTGGGAATACTTTTAGATAGAGTGGTCTATACACTCATAAGCATATCTGGCAAAAGTCAATATTAAGCTGCTAGATGTAGAATTTGTACACATCAGTGTATTGTTGTCAAATTAGTGGTGGTAACTTGTCTCACACCAGTGGCATTGTTAGTCTTGGTGTTTGTCAAAAATGAGACCACATTTCCCATAAGCCCTGTTGCTTCCTGAGGATTGTAGCTACTCATCCCCTCTTCCTCCCTGGTGTCCTTCTGGGTGTGTTTGTTTTCTCTTTGTCTTTACTGAAGATGATCAACATGTTGGAACATGTTTCCATCTTCCATCTCTTTCCACCATCTGACATGTCAGAAACGATTAGGTTTTAGCTCAGTTTGCACTGGAAGAACAGCACCCTCTTCCTGTTTTATGCCGTACAGTGATCCAGTAGATTTCCCACCAAATTCAACCCGGCGGTACACATAAAATGCAGAGCAGAGGCCAGTAGAGGCTGCAAGTCTTCTCAGTGATGGTCTCATTTGTTTATGGCTAATTATACTAATGTCTCAAAATGAATGTGGTAATGATTTATTGATGTTTGTCTTTTATATTGATATTGTCTTGTTGCCGTTTAAACTAAACATTATTTCCACCTCCAGGTTTCATGTGGATAAGCTCTCCTCGGCTCACGTTTACCTGAGAATGCCAAAGGTGAGGAGTCCACACAGCCAATGAGAATGAAAGTGAAATACTGATGAGGATACTTCGTTATACTTGACAAAGTGATTGCGACTGACGCGCCTCCTTCAGGCATCAATTATTGATCCGTGTCTGTCTATTCAAGGGTCTGACTATAGATGATATTCCCAAGGAAGTGCTCATAGACTGTGCGCAGCTGGTGAAAAACAACAGCATCCAAGGTAAACCTCTCAAGATAAGGTCATGTGAGCCTACTGTCATCTGTGTCTTGATTATTAAGTTACTATGGGATTGAGGGTCCAAGGGATCCAAGTTCAGCAGCTCACAGCAGTTGACATATTCAAATGAGCTAATATTTCATAACAATTTGAATTTTCATAAATTTACAAAATACTATGTATATGGAAATGCATATAATACATAAAATATTAGAAAATGGCTGTTTTCCTCGTTGTGCTTCATCTTAAAATGAATTAACTGCATGCTGACAACAACCCTGAGCTTTTACCCAAGATTAGGTTCATGGTTTTTTTAAAAGTGTTTGTGAGCGATCTACTCTCAGCCTCTGTTTTGAGGTATTTTGGCTAATTGTGTTGTATGCTGTCAGGCTCTAAGATGAACAACATCAATGTGGTTTACACACCATGGGCCAACCTGAAGAAGACCGGAGACATGGACGTGGGACAGATCGGCTTCCATCGGCAGAAAGAGGTCAGTAGACTAGAGGAGGGCTCTGTTTTCACCCCTTTATTCACTCAGGTGAATCTTGAAAACAGTACATTACTGTTTTCATGCTGCTCCAACAGTAAAACAAAACAAGTGTATTGCAGCTCCTCTGTCAGTAGCTTTTGGGTCTTTTCATTGACCGAACAGACCAGTAAAGTTCGTTTGCGCTTGCACTGCTGAGCACAGGTGAAGATCGTGGCGGTGGAGAAGAAGATCAACGAGATCGTAAACCGCCTGGAGAAAACGAAGGACGAGCGCTACCCGGACCTGGTGGCGGAGAAAGAGTCGAGAGACCAGGAGGAGAGGAACGAGAAGAAAGCCCAGCTCCAAGAACAGAAGAGGAGAGAGAAGGATGAGCTGAAAAGGAACAAAGAGATGGAAGAACTCAAGTAGGTTGGCCACTGATCAGAAGTTCACCTCATTAGCTGGGTTTCTAGCCAAGAATTGTTTTTGCAACTGATGATGTATCAGATGAGAAAAGCTGAATGGAAATGTAAAATTTAGATTCAAGTTTCCTCATTGCAAAAAAGTTTTTACACTTGCTTGAAGTGGAAGAATAGAATGGATAGAAACGTTTGTCAATCAAATGACATAGCTTGATCAGCCCGTTTGAAGAGCCCTTTGTGGTTATATGGTGAGTAGTTGGTGCATCAGAATATTATCAAGTGCATCTTCATACAGCATCACATATGGCCAATATTAGCTGACACTATAGAACAAGAACAACATATACCAATAATAAACTCGATTTGGAATAGAATAGACTAGCTGATGGAAACACATCTCATTCACATTTTACATTTGGATGGAAACATAGCTGTGCAATCCCGGCACAAAATCAGTTTTATCACAGCACACAACAATGTACTGCACACATATTTGTTTTTTTAACTTGATATCGAAACATCTGTTTTGGTTTTCCCTCTCCAGGAGCTATTCTTCGCTCATGAAGAGTGATAATATGACCACTAATGAGGTAAGGATATCATCCAAATCTCTCCTTCTGGAATAGCTCCTCTGTTATTTAACCTCACAATGTGTTGTAAAATGAGTAGAGGCACACACTTGAAGAGTCTAAGAATGATGTAATCAGTGACCTGCAGCGTCGTGGCCTTCAACAGACAAGAGCATCTGCTGATTTTGGAAATATAGGAGGAACAAAGTGTGTACATGGTGACACAAATCCATAAGTATTATCCCAAGAGCATGTACATCGTGACCTGGGTGAACAGTGATATGTTTTGCACGCCATCTTGGCCCAAGCTAGCACTTACTGCAAATCTTTAAGAGTTTGTACAGAGGCAGGCAGCATAGTTACAGTTCCACTGGTCATGGAATTCCTGGAATAACATGGGATTTAGAGGGGTGTATTCCAGACACAGGAAGTCAGGGAATTTGGTAAATTCCCTGAGGAAGTCCGGGAATATCAGGAAATTTTACAAATGCATCACTTTATAGAGATGTAGCAGAATGTATAACTTGTTTCACACATTCATTACATCAGGTGATGATCAGACTGTTCACCCCTTTAGAAAAACAACACTAACAAAACCAGGAAGGGTCATGGAATTTCACATCAGAGCCTAGGTGTAACCCCTGTAGTTCATTCAGTTGAATAAAAGTATTAACTTGATCTCAAATCGGTGTCTTTTGCAGGACGGCAACGACTCTGATGACTTTATGTGAGAGGTGAAGACTGGGCAGCGAGCAGACGGTATCCTCCTCCACCAATCAAATCTGCTGTTGGGATGCTCCCCCCTTCCCCCGCTGCTTTGCCTACTGCATCAGTGCATTGACATTGTACAAAGACAAATGGAAACTTTACTTTTTGGACACTCTGAGCAGCTAGTGAGCCAATGAGGGACAGCACCGGGACTGTTCTGTATGCCAATTGGTCCAAACGCTGCCTCCAAACCAAGCCCGTTTGGCTGGGCTTTGTGTCAAGGGATGACATGGTGGAAGCAACATGGGACGACGATGTGAACGCAATGCTGAGGGTTGTGTTTAACACACCAGCAACAGCAGGCCAGTTTTGATTGGGTTTTGACAGTCACACTGATTTAAAATAATAATCTAAAAATCTGTGCGTATTAAAACACACAAACCCTTTCTAGTAGCATCTTGTTCAGGCTGCAGATAAATCAACATTCTGGTCACTTTCCTCATACTTTTATTTTTTCATTGCTGTTGCATGTCATAGATTCCATTGAATACAAATCAATGTAGGCGTTGAATTCACAGTTGTGGCTAGTAATTGGCATCCCTTGCACTTTTGTTGATAAGTCACTATTTCTTCAAAATGAGGTAAAATCATAAGTTACCTCTCTACAACTTCATCATCCTTCAATCAATTTGAGAAATTGTCTGTTAAAATATTTTTCAATTGTCAAGTTGTACTATATTTTTGCTTTGTAATGTTTAAAATCTGAATAATTGTGTGGAGCTCATGCTTTTTCTCTGAATTTCACCTTATTTTATGACACAATAGTGCTTTATCAGCAACATTGCAAGGGGCAGCAACAATTCTGACCTCAACTGCACCAATCTCTCTAGCATTACATCTAGCTTTTGGGATTCAGTCATGGTAATGTGATGAATGAGCTGCTCTGAGGTAACAGATACCGTGATGTCTTGACGTTGTGGGGGCAAGAAAAACGTTTGGTGAACATTTGAACATCTTGAACGTAGCTTTGTTATGACTACATGCGTTGCCAATATGAATAAAAACAACCCCTTCCCTCCCATATTGTTTTCTACATAACCAGCAGGATTTAGTCTCCTATATTAAAGTTTATTTGATTATCAGACAAGTAATGCCGTGTAATGTAGCTGTTCTGATCTGCTCACCTGACCATGCAAGACAATGTTGACAATAGTGCAAAAAACAAACAAGAAACGGAATTATGGCGGTCTTAAACCGTTTAAAGCTAGCTAATGTTTGGTGGAGTTGAATAATTAGTGGAGCTGATCTCTCCTGACTGAGAAAACCATGACGTGGTTTCACTCACCATGTTCTGATGCTGGTTATCATCCTCATCTTCATTGTTACAACTTTCTAGTACGTACAGTTCTGGCCAACATTATTGGCACCATTGCATTTTATGCAGATAATGTACAATATCTTCTGAAATATTGAAAAGTGAAACAACTTTTGGTCTTCACACATTCATCTATTGATTTACTACAGCAACAATTAAACAACAAGAATAAAAAATGTAAACAATCATTTATGGTTTCAAAATTGGAAAGTGGCCATGATTATTGGCACCCTTTATAACAATTCAAATCAATTCTGTTGTAGGAAATAGATTTTCATATTTGCAGTGTAATTCAACTCACCTGTGACAGGTTGCAGGTGCCCACATGGTATAAATAAACCAATTATCCATTTTCCTGTTCTGCTTCCCTGGTCGTCTGTGCAAATGGAGAAGAGAAAATAGTTATCTGAGGATGTCAGAAAAACTATTATCACCAAACAGAAGCATTCACAAGGCTATAAGGCATCTCTTAAGACCTGGGTGTTCCTGTTTCCACAGTTCACAATGTTATTAAGAAGTTTGCTGCTCATGGAATTGTTAAGAATTTCCCAAGACAGGGCATCCTGGTGGCTCAGTGGTCTAGGGTAGTGGCAGGAGTAGAGCTGGAGCTAAAACCTGCAGGACGGGGTGCTTGAGGACGAGATTGGGAACCACTGTTATAGGGTGCATACCACGTGGCCGCAGCATCCTGGGTTCGGTCCAGCTGGGACCTTTGTCGCATGTCATCCCTCGTCTCTCACCCGATCTTTCCTGTCTCGCTCTACTGTTGGCTGTGTAATAAAGGCAAAAATGCCAAAACTGCTGAAAGGGAAACACAAGAAGGACCAATTGATCTTTGCGAAGACCCACCTGGACAAACCTAAATTAAACTTCCTATCATTCCTCTACATTTTAACTTCCTCTCTCATTTTTAATGAAATGAACATATGCCAATACATGTGTGTGATATACATATATTGTACAGACTGTAGGTAGTGTATTTCTGTCTCTAATAATTACATCCTCATTACATTTGAGTCTATGGTTAGTTCAATTTGATGCAACACTTGAACAGATAAATGGGAATATAAATGAAGTACCACTATTCACTTATAACTCATTTAAAACAATTTATACTATGTACTACTACATATGAAGGTACAGATAACACAAGTTCAATCACTCTCAAGCGGGTCAAAAGGTGAGATACATGTGAGTGCGAGCAGCTCGTCTCCTTTAGGAGCCACTGAGGTGCTAAAAGGAAAAGCTAACTTGGAGAATGCGGGCATCGATCCCGCTACCTCTCGCATGCTAAGCGAGCGCTCTACCATTTGAGCTAATCCCCCGTTATCGCAAATCCGTGGTAACATGCATAGTAGTGTACATTGAATACGATCTATTGTATTGAAGAAGGAATACAAGTAAATATCTTGATCTTAACTAATTATTTTAACATTCATTTATTTATTCCGCCTGATATTGGACTATTATAAAACAATTACACGAGCAGAATGTTATTTTTCACAAGCGGCAACACTTTGGCAGTTTCGTGTTGGTTCGCCTACCAGTGTAAAGCCTGGCAGAATAAAATATATGCCTTCCGGTCAATATTTCAGAATAAAATCCATATTGGCGAACATGTTTAAGTGGGACTCTACAGTGAATGAAAACATAATTTTCCTGAAAAATACTGTTCACAGAATATATACCAACGTCAAACCGATAAGCTTTAAGTAAAAATGAACGATGAAGTCTGAAGTCAGCGGGTCAAAAAGTGAGATACATGTGAGTGCGAGGAGCTTGCCTTCCTTAGGATCCACTAAGGTGCTAAAGGAAAAGCTGATTTGGAGGATGCGGGCATCGATCCCGCTACCTCTCGCATGCTAAGCGAGCGCTCTACCATTTGAGCTAATCCCCCGCACAAAAGCTGTTTTCTGAAATCTTGACCGGAAGCTCTGTCAGTGGGACCCTGCAGTGAATGAAAATATAATTTTTGAAGTCTAAACACATTTCAAGAGGTATTAACAATGAAGAATTGAACCTTTAATCATGCTCATGTGAAGTGAATTCAGTCTTGGGCGAGTGCTGGAACAGAAACCAAGAGCGATACATGAAGTTAAAAACCTCACCTCCTTCGAGCCGGATTCGAACCAGCGACCTAAGGATGTCTATTATTTCTCTACAGTCCTCCGCTCTACCAACTGAGCTATCGAAGGGGTTAAGGAGTTGAAAGGGCGATGTAGTGTTAAACGTGGACTGATATTGCTTAGTGGGGTTTCCAGCTTATATTTACACCAATTTGCACGCGATAGTGCTGTTTAAAAACTTAATTAGTTTGTATTTTACTGCCGGACCGGTATGTCTATTCCTGACCGTCACCTATTGCTGTGGCTTGTGCTGCCACCTAGTGGTTAACATGGCGTGTATGTAGGCCTTGCTGCTTGTAAAGGCCTTAAACTGTAAATGTCTGCTTAGGTATAGTAAAAAATGTATGAATCCAAATACTGTGTGTGGCAGATTGGGGGGCACGGCCGGGAAAGCGTCAGTCAATACCGGCAGTTTATTTGTTGTATGTGATAATAATGCGGCCTGCAGGCCCGTGACCTCTCCACTCCTTGCATGAGTCTCTGGCCGAATCCCAATTCTCATTTTCACCCCTACGGCTTCGGCTTGGCCCTCGGAACAGAGTCACAAGGGGTAGGGGTAGAAATCTCTCCCTATGAAATGGGACAACCCTTCAAGACCCTGATACGTCATCGATGACGTTTACGTAAACAGACGCAACAAGTTTGTTATCGGACATTACTATGGCAATAATGGTATTATCACTGTGACATTTGCCATTCATCTGATGGCGATAGAAAAGCATGGACGCTCGCGATTCGTTCACAATTTATACGTTTCACGCTACCAATCGATCAAACAAGTCATCAAATAAAAAAGACCACTGCTTCATTACCAGACCACTTCTTGACAGAATAGTGTTAGCGGTGCTCTGTAGGCTAGCAAGCCGTGCTCCTAACGTTACCCTGCCAGTCTGCACTGATATTAGGAGCCGTAACAAGTGCAGCAACTTCGCTGCTGGACTTTAGTTATATTTCGGGCGTCATATGCCATCAAAGGGGGGAAATGCAACATGGAAATATGTCAAAATGCGGGACTGTCATGCACAAATCAGCCTAAAAAACAATGTTGTAACGTTAACTAGCAAGGTAGAGACATCGGCATACTAGCGATTTTGTGTTATGCTTGTTATAAAGAAAAGGTCTATAATACATTGAAACGACATTAAACTAAGATAATACGACGGTTAGAATATTTTTTAAATCTTTATTAACGAAGAAAATACTACATTTGTGGTTCACTTTGGGTGGTAGTGTAGCGGTCGCCATGATCTTCCAGTTGATTCGCAGGTCATTCTGGGAGATTTCTCCTAATCCTCGGTTTGTAGTGTGCCCCTGTAAAATCTCCGTTTGGAGGGCCATGTAGCCCTAGCACTTCGCCCTACCCCTCGATCCCAAGAGAATTGGGACACCCTACCCCTACACTCTCCTCTCATAAGAGTAAAAGTAAGAGTATAACAATACAATGCAATAAAGAGTTCAAGAATGAAGGTGTGTGTGTGTGTTAGGAGTTCAGCAGTCTCATGGCCTGGAGGTAGAAACTGTCTCTGTACCTGTTTATACGGTACCGGATGCTGTGGTGCCGTTTTCCAGGAGGCAACAGAGTGAAGAGTTTATGACTGGGGTGGGAGGGGTCTTTTAGGATGCCCAGGGCCTTGCTCAATCATCTTCCTCACTCGTCTCTTGTCGAACTTAGCTCTCTCACAGACACAGACGGGTTAAAAGGACCCAGCTGCAATCTGCCTTAATTGGCCACAGCCGGTGCTGGTACAGGAAGAACCAGCCCACTGCACCACTGCCCCCCTTCAGAGAGCGAAGTTGAAGGCGAGGAACAGTCTTCCCCGTAACTGCTCGAGTTTGGTGGGGCCAGGTGATGTTCGGCTGGGGTACTGTTGGCTTCCAGGCTAGCAAGCCGGTGGCCCTCTTGAATGCTGTGCTGATCTGCCATTGGCAGGCTGGGCACCACCCGCTGTGTCTTCACCCGGAGCAGGGAAACTGGCGTCTGGTCCTCTCCTCTGCAGACCACCTGCACCTAGACGCTGACAGCTCTAAGGTGGTGAGGTAGGCTTGTTATCATCGTCGGCGATGACAATGTTCTCCCTGGAGAACCACGGCCTCCGCTCTTTCTGTCAACGGCCCACATCGGGTGCCACTGTAGCAGACTCATTACTCCCTTGACAGACAGAGACACAGGCAGGAGTAGAGAGTTCCAGCAGGCCAGCAGGACGCTGTATTTGTATCACAGCCCACAAAACAACCCGGTCTTGGCGCTTTTCAGCACAGAAGTGAGAGTTGTTTTTTATTGTAAATAGTGTGAACTTGTTGCCCTTTGCACATTCCTGTTGAGCATTGCCACTTTCCATTTCACTGCACACCCTGTGTGTGTATGTGACAAATAAAGTTATTGAATCTTGAATCTTGAACACACATACACCTGACATAAAGTTAAAGACACTGCCATTTCTGCCTTTTGAAGGTGTTTTTCTATTCTATTCTCTGCGACACTGGCCTAGTCAAGCTTTAGTCAGCTTATCAATTGATTAGTGAGCTCTAGCCTTACATGTAGACTTTGCTCAGCCCCAGCTTGAAGGTAATGAATAGAAAGGATGGATTGAAAAGGTTGGGATTCAGGGGGCCCCATGCTTGCATTTGCCTAGGGCCCCAATATCACTGAGTACGCCCCTGGGGCTAAAGGGAAGTTCAACTCAATTGAGACTACTGGAATAAAATGGATCTGTGTGTTTGGTGAGAGTAGAATGAAACAACAACAACAAATAAATAATCACCAAAAGCAGATTTTTCTACCTGCAAATTACTAAAAACTGACCAAAATGACCAATTTTGAATAGGTAACCAGATATTATATCCAAAAGAGGCACAGTCACATCTTCTTTAAGGGTTTGGTGTGGGGATACACCGGCAGGTACAGACAGATACACACGGTGAGGCGGAGGCAGGGGCAGGGATGTCAGGGTTTAGCTCAGGGGAGAGGCGGTGTCCGGCGGCCTAGTCTAGTCGTCCCCAGTCGTGTCTGAGGGAAGCGCTATGGAGCACCAGGGAGAAGAGAGTACTCACCAAACTCCGGACTTTTGTTCCCTTTTGTTATTTATTATTGGTATTGACATCAAACCATAGACATTATTGACAACACATTATAAACATTATTATTGACATCAAACCATAGACATTATTGACAACACCTTATAAACATTATTATTGACATCAAACCATAGACATTATTGACAACACATTATAAACATTATTATTGACATCAAACCATAGATATTATTGACAACACATTATAAACATTAAACATTATTGACATCATTTGCCGTTGTCTAAAGTAAATTATATGAATCTTTCAGTTTCCAGTAATCAGAAGTCATAACTGATAGTAAATGATGATGTTTCATAGACAGGTAATCTTTCCATCATCTCAACTTCACACAGTCTTCACCACATTCCTTTTGCTCTCTTTGTCATGTGGGGACCCAGCAGAAGGTTTGGTTTAGAAGACAGCGTCCTCACTAACTGAGAAATCTAAAGGGATCAGACATGAAACAGTGGGCTTTCTAACTTTGGGAGCATTTGAGAAACTGATGCAGCAGATCTGAATGGTAGAGTTTGTTCAATATGTTCTCTCTTTCATTTGAACATGGTGAAGGTGGACCGTCTACTCCTTGTGTGAACTTGCTGGTTCCTGCACAGTGTGTTTGTTATGTAAACTCCACAGATTGGTTGGACCATCATTGTCCCGACCATTGATCAAAATGGATTGGAGGTTTCCACCATAGAAACCAGGCCCTACATCGCTGGAGAACACAGACTCTCCCATGCACTCACTTACACAGGAGGAGTCATTAACATGTTATTGGATTTTTTTCATTGAATTAATTGTAATTACTCTATTAGTTATATGAAAATGACTTTTTATTGTTATTTCAAATCCATACGTTAAAGGGCTCTCTTTATGGATATTATTCAGTATTTTGATGAGTCTGATGTTTTGCAGAACATCTATCATCCCATCCATCAAGTATAGTGGTAGTCCCCCACCTACCACACCACACCCACTTGGTGCATTTTCTACAAACATTTTACAATGACCAAACATTTTTGGTCATTTTTTGGTACTTCTGCGACTGGACGAAGAACGACATGCTTTAGGTAAGTCAGTGGTTTTCCTCTTTAATGTAGCAAAGTGTTTGAGGTCCAGTGATGCTGGAACTTCTAACCAGAGGTGGAAAGAGGAGTGAGAGATCGACTACGTTCAGATCTTTTTAGTCAGGTACCACTTTAATTTGACTTGAGCAGGTTTCTAGACAAGTATTCTCTCGCCAACCTCCGGAAAAATTAGTGTTTCTCTTGGGGGACCTTTTACTAAGGCTAGTTCAGCCTGCACCTCGGTTAAAGGTCAATAGCCTAGTACAGGCTTGGGGTTGGCCAAATGACTGCTAGGTGTGGAATTAATACATTGATTGTAAATTGTCTTGTTGATACAAAGATGCATTGCGACCTATTTTGACCACTAAGGAGTAGTGAAGTGCAATAAATCATACAAGACCACTGAATGTAGTAAAATCCTGACCTCTGTTGACTGAAATTAGTATAACATGCTGTCTGTTAGCCTAGGTCAGCTCCCGGCAATTTTGTTTTCCACTGTTGGTAACTCAATATATTGAGAAAAAAACAGATGGAAAAAACTGAAGTGGAACATAGAAAAAGTATCCTGGATAAAAACATTTTAACCAGTTCATAAGTCTTTTGAGACATACACAGTAGGAAAAGAAAATTATATTGCATTTTGAAAAAGGACCCCCTAGAACCTTTCCCCTTCTGTCAGTAAGTCATTATAGTGAGTTTCACAGGAGAGAAATAATTTAGAAAAGGATCCCTCGAGAGAAACTGTAATTTATTTAATTTTCAATGTCTTTCTTCTAGACTTTCCCCTCAAGTCAGAGGTCAGACAGATGATTCACGTGTCTCGAAAATTGTTCAAGTCAAATTAAAAACCTATCGACCTGAACTTGGTAGTTAGGTGGGTATATAGTTAGGTGGGTAATTTCTAATTGTTGTTTAGCTAACCTGTCGTTTAGCTAGCTGATAGATAGATAGATAGATAGATAGATAGATAGATAGATAGATAGATAGATAGATAGATAGCCTATTTAAAGGGATTGAAGTAACTCCCTCTTTTCTCTCTATTCTCTCCATGTCTCCATTTTCCTCTCAGTTTTCCTCCATGACAATCATGAAGGAAAGTTCACCTCCCAATCCCCCCCTGACCCTTCCTCCCCTCCTGGTCTCCTGTGATGGCTCTCAACAACTTGAGCATAAAGAGCCATCCAGCCTCACCAGTAACTACACCATACTGAGCAACCTTGGAGAGGGGAACTTCGGGAAAGTGACCCGATGCATGAAACTGGACACCAGTGAGACTGTGGCCGTAAAAATCCCAAAGGATAACAATGTGGCCAAAGAGGAGGTGGGCTACTTTACTGATATGTAAAAGATTGTTACTTCTGCTCCATTGGTCAGATTTGGTCTGATCCATTTAAAAGATTTGCTGTGTAACACGTAAACTATCTGTTGATAACATAACTATGTCAAACTTGTCATGTATCCCTAGGTGTCCATGCTGAAGCAGATCAGATGTTTGGACCCAGACAGTTGCAACATTGTGAAGTTTTATGAAAGCTTCCTGTTGGACGGAAAAACTTGTCTGGTGTTCAAAATCTTGGGCGTCAGCTTATTTGACTACTGGAAGCAGAGAGGGTTTACCCCTCTGCAAATAAACGACATAAGGTCCATGATCCAACAGGTACAGATGCCATCAGAAAGGAAGTCAATTCAAAGCTTCAGGAATGCTCCACTGTGGTTCATACTCTTATTCTATGTTCAACCTTGTACTTGCAGATGGCCACAGCATTGAAGACCCTGAAGAGTATTGAAGTGATCCACACAGATCTAAAATTGGACAACATTATGCTGGTGGATCATCAAAAGGAGCCCTTCAGTGTGAAGCTGACTTTGGCTTGGTCCTTCAGAGGTCTGAAGCCAAGCCAGGCCATAGAGTTCAGCCCCTTCCCTACAAGTGAGATCTATAGTAACAAGGAGAGAAATGGGGTGTTTCTCACTTCCACTGTAAATATTAGCAGTGTTTCCTGTCCTCTGATGCCTTCTCTTTCCAAGTGATTTCTGCCATGTTGTATTCTCATGTTTCTCTTTTGGTGTGCTGCTGTTCTTCCACACTCAGGTCTCCAGAAATCCTTTTGGGGCTCCCATATTCTGAGGCCATCAACATGTGGTCCCTGGGCTGTGTGCTGGCCCTCTTGTTCCTCCACCATCAACTCTTCCCTGGGGAGTGTGAATATGATGTGGTCAGTACCTTATTATATCTGGACGCTCTGCTCCCTTTCTACACTATTCCTAATCTAGCACTGCTGCATCCACATATATTGTGTTGAGGATGGCTGGGTCGAGATCTTAATTATTGCAGTAGCTACTCTAAGACCAGCAGATGATGATCACAGCAGACAAGTAATAAAAATATATGGAGTCCTGATGGTCTAGACTGATGTGACCCTGTGTTTTGCCTCCACATCCGATTCATCATCGACATCCTGGGTCAGCCAGCGAACCACCTTCTGGCTGCTGGCTTGAAGTCAAAGTACTTTTTCAGGAGAAATCCTTCCTATATTTGCCGCCGACGCTGGAGGCTCAAGGTACCACAATACCCTAATTTGGCTTTGCTGGCTAAATCTAATTTTCTCTTGAACATTTTCTTCTCTATTTAAGTATCAAACAGTAATTCAGCTAAAGTGATATGAAATATTTCAAATACACTTCTTCTTTTAGACAATGTGGAAGTATGGATTGGAAACAGGCATCATACCCCAAGAAACCAGGCGCTACACATTCAGCTCTCTGGATGAGTTGACAGAGGTAGGTAGTCCAGTAGGTGGTAGCTGATGAAGACATGGAATTGGTTGAATTCATGACTTTCATCAACCTTTTTGTGAGTCAGGAAGATGATTTGATTGATTTCCTGTTGGAGTTTTTTCATCAAAAAACGGGGCTGATGTCGCTGATAGGAGGGAGTTGGTTGATCTACTGAAGCAAATGCTTCAAATGGATGCGAGTGAGAGGATTACACCAAGTGAAGTCCTCACACATCCATTCATCACAATGAGCTCCCACCACAGTTCTCGGTAAGTGTGTGTGTGAGTCCTTATATTACTGCTTTGTGCATAAGTGGATGATTCATAAATTGATCAACTGATTGATTGATTGATTGGCATGCTTTGTCCAGTGCGAAGTCTTGCTGCCTGGATATGTGCACCTGCTTTGGTAGATGTGAAGCATCGCCCCTTGCCGTCACCATGCAGAGAGACAGTGAGACTGGATGATAGACCAGCTCAGCCCACAGCATTTGAGCCCAGCAGCGGCCAGACCCAGTCCAGGTCCAAAGGCTCCAAAAAGAGCACCGAGGTTGATGATTGGTAGGTGTTGGTCCATCCTTCTGTTTGCCTGCTGGTGCAGGGAGGTACCTGAATGTACCTGTACAACAAATTTGAAGTAGATGTTAACTGCTTGTATCCTCTTTCACCAGCACTAGGGGAACTTCGACTGAAGCACAGCCAGGTGTCATCATGGTTCAGCCAAACCCAGACATGGCCAACAGCCAGTGTGATGGGGCTACTGGACAGGAGACTAATTGCCAGCAAGTAAGGTAGGATTATTTCCCCCGGCGCTCCACTCACCTCTCAGATGAGGGCAGAAGAGTGTCCAGTTTGAGCACATATTAGTCAAAAACAACGGAGATACAAATACTGCTCTTTTAAACTTGTACGTGCCAATGGTGACTGTGTGTGTGTGTGTGTGTGTGTGTGTGTGTGTGTGTGTGTATAGCATCCAGGCTGTTCTCGCCAAGGTCTCCAGCTCCCAGGAGTCTCTCAGTGAAGGACACCTGGCTGTGATAACTGAAGGGACTCCATCGGTGAACACCACAGAGGTAGGAATCACTGCTTGGATTATATATTAACAATATTGTACAGTTGAAAAATTGACTCAAACAGGAATGAATGTGATTCTTGTTAATAATACTAATCATCTCCTCACAGGTCGGAGCTCCAGCAGCAAGCCCCGCTGTGGACTCTGCCATTGCTGTGAACCAGGCTGCCTTGAATCACAACAACCTGGTCAACAGACTCTGCTCACTCCACATCTGGTAGGATATTCACCTCCACTTGTGTCTGAATTGTCAAGTCCTTCCTCACTGTAGTTAATTCCATCAAGGTCTTCTGAGGGATTGACTGACCTCTTTTGATTTTCAGAGGTTAGCAAGAAGAAGAAGAAGAAGAAGAAGAAGAAGAAGAAGAAGAAGAAAGTCCGACGGTTCTTCTCCAGGTTGCTGAGGGCGCTTTGCTGCTCCCAAGGTTGAAGATGTGGAGTGAAGTTCTCTATGAAGGTTTTTTTCTAGAAAAACACTTGACAACTACGCTCAGAAAATATGTTATGTGTTCTTAATTTGAAGTCTGAAAAGATTTACAAATGTACAAGTCAATATTTGAATGAATGTGATAGCAGCTGCAGACTTCAAATATATTTGCTCAGATTTATTTGTATTCTTCAGTATAATGTTCTAGTGCAAGGACAACTCACAAAGTGATTACAAGTTATTGAATCTGCCACTGCAACTCTCTTGTGCATCACAAGTCTTTTCACTTCGGCTACAATTGTTGCAGACAATTTCTTGTGGTAGCAGACTCGCGCGAAAAACAGAGACACAGGCAGAGACACAGGCAGGCCCGGTCTTGACGGCCACTTTTCAGTAGCGTTTCTCCCGACCAGCGCACATTCGGTCTGTCCCGCCAGGTCAGCTGTGGAGCACCAAAGCTGCCAGTCTCCAGGACGCAAACCGGCTCCAACTGGCCCGACTGGCCAGTTCTTCCAGGTCGGCCGCTGCTGTCGGTCCCGCTCGCTCTCTGCTCCATACAGTCGACAGTCGACTCACTTACGCTCCCTCACAGACACACACGGGTTAAAAGGACCCGGCTGCAATCAGCCTTAATTGGCCACAGCCGGTGCTGGATACAGGAAGAACCAGCCCACTAGCTCAATTCTGTGGGAAACTGGTGTCTGGCCCACTCCTGCGCGAACCACCTGCACCTAGAGGCTAACAGCTCTAAGGTGGTGAGGAAGGCTCGAAACTGGTGACGCCGTCCATGGTCGTGGTTGACGTTCCAGCAATGACAATGTTCTCCCTGGAGAACCACGGCCTCCGCTCTGTCTGTCAACGGCCCACATCGGGTGCCACTGTAGCAGACTCGCTTCCCCCGTGACAGACAGAGACACAGGCAGGAGTAGAGAGTTCACGGACCAGCAGGACGCTGTATTTATATAACAGCCCACAAAACGACCCGGTCTTGACAGGCGCTTTTCAGCACAGAAGTGAGAGCAGAAGAGGTTGCACTGGCAGAATCTGGGAAATTATATTCAGAATAAAAATAAATCTGAGCAAATATATTTCAAGTTTGCAGCTGCTATCGCATTCATTGAAAGAAAAATCTTCTCTGACTTCAAATTAAGAACATGGGTGGGTGAAAAATCATCCATCATCAAGTTCTCAGGTGTTTGGCTAGCAGAAACCTTCATCGGTCTCCCTGTGGGCGACACGGTGGCTCAGTGGTTAGCACTGTGGCCTCACAGCAAGAAGGACACGGGTCCTCTCTGTGTGGAGTCTGCATGTTCTCCCCGTGTTGGCGTGCGTTTCCTCTGGGTCCTCCGGTTTCCTCCCACAGTCCAAAGACATGCAGGTCAGGTGGATTGGACACTCTAAATTGCCAATAGATGTGAAAGTGATTGACAGTCTATCTGTGTTGGCCTTGTGATGGACTGGCGACCTGTCCAGGGTCTTTCCCTGTCTTTCACTGCTTAAAGAAATGAAGCCAGTCGCAGTATTATTACTGTCAGTATTATGTGTTTTAGCACTAGAATAGATTTCAGATTTTATTCAGATATAGTTAGTAGAAGTGGAGTGTTTCTTTCAAACAGCACACTGTCTCTCTGTGTGTACACATGCAACACACAGCTGGAGTGTCCTTAGCTGTAAATCAGGATGGGGATTTGTAGTTTCATCTCAAATCTTTTATTTGGGTAAATGAAACTGCGATACGACAAACAAACTATCCTTCATGGCTACATGTATTAGTGTACCAACCTGCCCTCATAACTTTTATTACCATTTGTTTGGGTTTTCTGATTTGAAGGGCGGGGCCGTGCGTAAGTAAGGTAACATTAATTTGGGTAACACTTTATAATAAGGGTACACAAATAAGCATGAATTAATACATCAACTAACGCATGAATCAACATGAATTAATGAAAGGATGGATTGAAGAGAGTGAAGGTTGGGATTCAGGGGCTCCCGTGCTTGCCTTTGCCTAGGGCCCCAAAATCATTAAGTCCACCCGTCACTGACCTGACTTGACTGCAGGAGACAGAGGGATTACCATGGACTGACATCATCTTCCGGTGGAATTTTCTCAGAGGTTGTTGATATCTCTTTTCTGTCTTAGCATACAGAGTCCATTATCCCCCTCCTCCTTACTTATTGGAACCCCTGTTCCTACCTAGACACCCTTGCCAGGGTCTATCTTCCCAAATTACCAGAGCTCCTACAGACGTTTCACAAAGTTTCACAATTCTTAACCCGCTGTACCTTTCAACCACTCCACTGACCACATTCTCCACAACAAAACAATGTTTTACATTCACACCCATAAGCGAGACCGATAGCCTTCCATAACTTTACATAGTGCTTTCAAGCTGTCCACATAAACCAATTACCAGGCTCTAAACCAGGAAGCATCATTTAACCAGCTATCAACTGAGTTCACTGAGTTGTCATGTTATCCAGCCTTTCAGCACTTTTCTATTACCGGACTCATTCTGCTTCCACTATATTTGGTCCATATGTCTGGGCAACTGTATACTACACAGCAAATTTTTGGATCTCGTTCAAAGGCTTTTCCTTATCCACGTCTTCTCCATGTTGATTAGGGCGCTTCGCTAACTACACTATTCTGAGCCACCGCCCTTGTGCTGCCACGCTGCAGCCGTCCAGGGGCCAGATGCACTTTGTGTATATTTAAGACTAGAAATCTGTGTACGCACAAAATAGGAAACGTGTACATCAGATTTATAAATCCCTGCATGAGTGTTGAAACATCATTTTTCCTGATAGATCTCAATCATCATGAAAATGTGTATACGTGCACGAGCCTTATGGCCACGCCCACAATACCATACCATAAATGGATTCCAACACACCCCAATTAGGTTTGAATATAAATGTCCATCGTTTTTATTTTAGTTTTGAGAAGAAATGGTGAAAGCATTAGAAGATGCAGCTAAATTGCAGCAAAGGGGACCCAGCTCTCTCTCCGTGGCTTGTATCCTGGGTCAAACAGCCATCAGTGGCTTTGAGCCTGGCGACTTGGGAGACTCAGATCCACCTGTCCAGATGAAACTTGGTATGTCGCCCAGTTTGGATCTTACTGTAAGAAATTAGGCTACGTAATAGGACTTGCAATAAAACAGACTCATTTCTGCTTTGTTACAATGTAGCTGACTTTTAGCAACAGATTCTGACTACAGTTTAAAGATTTGGCCCCTAGTGTGTCGGAGCCAGGCGAGTCTAGCTCGAGAAGACCCAGCGATGAATTGATCCAAAGGCACTAAATGGGGTTGAAGACTTTATTATAAATCATTTACATTATAAAGTAACAAAATTAATCACGGCTGCTGTATCCATTCAAACATATCTCTTTAATAAGGAGGGGTTATGGAATCAGCTGGTTAGAAAGGTTTCCAGTCCCTCGTGTGGAGGAAGGCTCAGAGCAGGGAAACCGCCATACTGTGGTGTACAGGAGAAGGTTGGCATGAGGTCAATCATCACCCCACTACCAAGACAAGCAAGGAAATTTGCGCACGCACACACATACGCGCACACACATACGCGCACACACACACACAGAACATCATCAGCCTTCATGTAAAGTACATAAGGAAAGCAGCAGTAGTCATCTATGGTCTCAGTGTTGTCTTTAGCTCAGCTCTGTCTGCCTACCAGTGGCAGAGGAGAGGGAAAATGACAAAGCATTAGAAACAGGACATAGCAGATGAATGTGTCGTGTAACGAGCCGCAAAGCTGGAAGAAAGGAGACTTCACTACATGATGTGCAGGACAGAAAGACAGGAGGTCGATCGCTCCTCCTTCTGGACCTCCTCTGCCCTCACAGCAGAGACAGATGACTGGTTTGAAGCTCCTCGTGTCCCAATCCAGTTCACGCTTAGAGAAAGTCAAATCAGACCAGCGGCTGCGAACACCTCCCTATATCAACATATTCTTCACTGCCTCATGAAGGCTTTGCATTGTGAACAGGCCACTGGAGGGCTTGCCAGGCTTGATGAAGGCTTTGCACAGCCTGACACACACATCCATACCGCATCTGATCAGTCTTTCTGGTCAGCGAGATTAAGTGTGGGAGATGAAATCGCCCTCAGTTATGCTGACATGGTCTACAGTGGCTTGGAGAAGTCTGGAATATCCCAGTCTGCCTGCTCCCCTATAACAAGTTTTCACAGAATACTTCTTATCTATAAATAAAAAATGGTTTATAAATCATCTACAAACCTACATTTTCTATAAATTACACAAATTTATAACCCAGAGTTTAAAAGGACTACGGCCAAAATTTGCAGTAGAAAACTCAGGGGGAGGGACGACCTCTGCATCCAGCGGTGAGAAAAGGATTGGTAGAAAAAAAAACAACAACTATAAAACAGCATGCAGATAAAATTGAGCCAAAACAAGAAAAGAGACAGAACGGTCCTTTGAGTGAGAGTCTGCTTGTCTGACCCCACAGCCTCTGTGTACCCACAGTTGGGTAGGAGCAGACACAATGCAAGCCGGCCCCAGAGTGGGTATGTGTGTGTATGTAACTATGTGTGTACATGAATGTGTTTGTGTGTAAATAGCGAGCATCTGTACATGGCTATCATGCTCGTGTCAGCAGGTCCTGTGCCCAGGTCTTGATTGCGGAGGTGGTGTGTTGGAGCAGGTGCCACGTTGAGTTGGTGAAGGACAGAGCGTGGTTCTGCAGACACGATACAGACACTTCCCCACTGCAGGAAACAAAACACAGTGGACATCAGTTATCAAAGATACACGCTGATTATAGATGAGACGTGACGACATGTTGTCTACGTTCGGCCATTTATCCACGGGAATAAGAAAAATACACAATCAAACAACAAAATGGACCAAGAATTGCAAGGTACATCACCAACAGCTGTTTTCTTTACAGTGTCTTTTTAGGTCATTAATGAGGTAACTAGGCCTGGATATGAGACACGTTGATGTCAGGTTTAAAAGGGGCAGTACTGACTTGCATGAGTCCTGTATGCTGGTCCATGCCCGCTGTAGCAGGTCAGATGTGTATGCCAATGCAGGCAGTATGTACTTCTGGTGGAGGAGGAGCAGGAGCTCCTTCAGATACTCCAACACCTGGAACACACTGTCTGGAGTGTTGGTGCTCACCTGGTGAAAGACAGACAGACACATACAAAGTCAGGATGAAAGGAAATATGACTTTTTCACCATGTTAGCCATCTTGCGTCCCCCCTAAAAACAGCAAATGTATTCATGCCGTTACTTAAACTAGAGACCAATTTAACTTGAGCACACAAGGTAAAGATCAGTGAACGGTATGCTAGGGAAATGCTCCATGTCCACACAGCCTTACCCAGTCTATGAGCAGCGGTGTGTTTTCCCTGATCCAGAGGATGAGCTTGGAGGCGTTTTCAGACATGAGGATGGTGGCTGCTTTTGCCTTTTCCAAACCCTGCTCCAATAGCGGCCCCAAGACGTGCACACTCTCAGTGTAGTAGTAAGGAGTGTTTGTCTCCAACCAG
This sequence comes from Hoplostethus atlanticus, assembly GCA_034670405.1. Classification (NCBI taxonomy): domain Eukaryota; kingdom Metazoa; phylum Chordata; class Actinopteri; order Trachichthyiformes; family Trachichthyidae; genus Hoplostethus; species Hoplostethus atlanticus. The sequence continues at coordinate 7,665,364 of JAXDDX010000011.1, read as the reverse complement.
CTACAGAGAAAACATACAGACAGTGATACAAACACAAGTTGAATGGTTTATCTGAATCCACCATTTATTATATTAAAAAAGATTCAAATATTAAACCTGGTAAGTTTGAACATTTGAAGAATGCCAAATATCAGGACCATTAGTTTACAGACATAACCAAAAGCTGTCCAAAATTTACTTCATGGCTCACCTGCCAAGAGCTAGCGAACACAAGTGTTGGGGACAGTTACTTTAAAAATAAATTGTTACTTTAGTTCATTACTTACCTTAAAAAGTACCTAGTTACATTTCAAAGTTAGTTGATTAAAAGTAACTTGTTGCGTTGCCCACTTCAAAATATACCGTAGCAATGAGACTTGTGCTGCCAAGTGTGTTGTCGATCATTGTTTTTAAATGCAACTTATAGCATTACAAGAACCGGAAAACATGTGAAGTTATTAGTTAACACAAAAAGGTAATCTGAGTAGACTAACATGCTATCAAACCCTGCATGGGAATAACATGAAGTTTCAACTAACATTAGGCTAGTTAACACCTGAGAAACAGAAGTTTAGATGCTACCACTTTGTGTAATGCAGCGTAACAAGCAGCCAATCGGGAGCCTGTTTTAAGACTGTATATAAACGAGGCATTGAAATGTTATCGTCTGAAAATGTTACACTCCAGTGTGGCAGGTGACCCTTTATTCATGTACCCGCCAAAGACAAATATGAACCGGCATTTGGCTGGTGGTCATTTCAGATCCTGGGGTTGACAGGCCAGTTCCATATATAGGTCCAAGTCTTGTTCCATATGCACACACAGACAGATCCACACACACATTAGGGAGTGAAAACATGGAGGTTTGAAGATCAGGTCATACCTGAAACTCTGCTTGGAGTACACGGTCACCTTGCTCCAGGCCTGCTGGGATACAGCTGTCACCCCTGAGCTGTGCAGATACCTGGCTGTGGTGGAGTCTGAAACACACCACAAACACTCACTTTAACACCTCAAAAAACCCACAGAGAAGGTAATGGAACGGCTCAGGTGGGAAAGCACTTCTTTGAAGAGGATTTTATATTGGATTTCTGCTTTATTGGGTAGCAGAGGTTGACAGGATACAGACGAATTAAGGGTTACATTTCAAATTATTATATATGCCTTTTCAGAAATAAAAAACCTGCGTTGATATCTATGACCAAAAAAAAAAATGCCCACCCGCCATTTTTCAAATGCTGGATAACTCATTTTGGAATTCTTCATTTATAGGATTACAAGTGACAGATCAGGGACAGAGATTAAACTCCCATCATATATGGCATTCACCTTGAGAGAAATTTAGACTCCCGAGTGATTCAAATAAGGAAAACTTAATTTTGGACTTTGTGATCTGTTATTTATAAAGAATTATTATTTGTTATCATGTTATTTACATAGAAAACATTAAGTGTGTGCGTTATTTATTGAGGTATTTAGCCTTCCTGTAAGCATGAAGACTAGCCAGTGTAATGAGTAGGCAGGACTCAGACAGACCTGCGAAGGAGCCGTGGGATCTGATGTCGTGAGCGATGAAGCCGGCAGCGAACACCAGCAGAGCCATGAGCAGCCTGGACCAAGGGAACCCGTGGCCGCGCATCTTCACTTGTAGATTCTCGGGACAGAATGAAAGAGGGAGGGCAAACTTGATAAAGACACAATCCCAATTTATCGATCTGTACAGTCATGGCTAAACGCTGGGTACGTTCATTAATGTTCTTAAAGTGTTCACTTTGTAAATGAAAAAAAAATAATCTCCATCCTAAGAAAATACATGTCTGCCTTTTTTAGTGTTAACAAATATTACAAATGTAAACAAACCTTTAATAGCCTAATCTGGTCAAATAAGGGTTTATTATGAATATACCTCCCTCTATGACAAAATGAAGTCTGCATTGGTGCTTTAGTAACTACAGTAGACAGATTTGATGTCCAATTTTCAGTCTACCAAACCGAGGACTACATTTTGGACTAAACGTTGGTCTTGAATCTTGATTTTTCATTTGCATTGTTCTAAACATTTCATACAGAATGAAAGCATTTACAGAACATTTGATAATGAGTAAAGCCACCTTTTCCAGTATGAGTGTCTCTCTTACTTGGCACAAGGAATTGCACTCCTGGAGGTCCTGAGACTCAACAGAGTCTCTCATCTCCTCGTTGGTCACTCTGAACGACTGGACGGTTTCTTGGAGGTTCTTACGCAACTAAATATCAAAAATAAAGATAAATAGATGAAAAGTAGTTCAGGTGACGTGCACCTTGTTTCCATGACATCAGAGTCTCTATTCAGCTGATGACTTGCAGCATTTTTTTTGCATTGTTAATGTAGTTTACATAAATGAATACAAGCATGCATGTACCACTGGTTTGGGTTTTTATGGATTTTGTTTTAGCATGGCAAAAAAACTAAAGAAACCCAATGCCTGTGCTGAATCTGGCCATGGAGGCAGAGGAGCCAATCAGCTGCTTATGTAACGTGAAACACCATGTCTTCATTGTGATTGGTTGGCTCACAGAAAAGCCTTCCATGTCATGTGGTCTCTGCTAAAATGTTAAACTTTTCTCAACTCAAGAAAGCGCTGCTCTCTGCCTTAATAGAAATGAGTTGAAGCTATTTTTCCAAAGCTGTGACTTTTCATCCACCTTGCGTCTGCTCCTCATTGATTTTAAAGTTAAAAAAGGCAGTCTGAAAAAGCAGAATAGTGTGAACACGCCCTAATTTCATTATTTCCAAGGAGGTGAATGGCTTATAAACCATCAGACCTCATGGCAGGAGTCGTACCTTTGGTGGTAAGACATTCCAAGACTTGAATAAATGGTTCAACAGCAGACTGGGGAAGGAGAAAGATTAATAGAGAGTCAGATCCATCAGCAAAATAGAAATACAAATCACTTTTATTTGTAATGTAAAATGACACACCATGAGGATGAAGTGCAATTTGTGCAATCGATTTACTGGGATTTTCAGCCACATTGGATCAACAATTAAACAACAGCTCTTTGTGTTCATGGTTCCCCATTTCTGGTTGGCAAAGGTATTCAGTAAAGTATATTCAATATTAGTATGTATTCAAATGTCTATTGCTCAAATCAATTCTAAATGGCTGAAATGCATACATCACACAACTCTTGATATGGTATTTTCAGGTTCACTTTCCATGCTTTTGCATTTAGTTAATTTCTATGAGAATTAAGCAGTACACTAGGTTCTACTGTCAATAATGCCTTTGACAGAGTGTCAAGATTGGGTTGTAGTGTGGCAGTTTTTTTTCTTTCTACTCCCACCAGTTTAAAGAAGAGAACTTGGTTATTCCACAAAAGCGTATGCTGAAAATGGTCTCAAAGGTGTGTTTTGAATGGACAAGAGACAAGTGTGGATGTGTAACACACCTGGACTGGGGTATGTGTTTGGTGTACAGCTGCCTCCACACTCCAAGACTTTGGACATCCACACACAAACACTCTGTCATACTGCTTAGCAGCTGCAAGAAGAATGACAGAGAGCGAAAGAGAGAGAGAGAATTTTTCATGTTTGCTACGACAGCAGAGATATTACAGGAAAAACTGACACCAAAACATGACATTTACCATTGATGTTCTAGATCGCTGAAACATTTTCTGCTATCAAACTCCACTGTAGCTGCTGGAAATAGATGTGACGCCATCGACGGTGTAAACGTGTCTTAGGGTTTGCAATCAGCCAATACGCTATCACTATTGTTCATGGCATTGACCATTACATTCCATTACAGTCATTTAGCAGACGCTTTCATCCAAAGTGACTTACTAAGGTCATAGCTAATGCTAGGTGGGGTTCGAACCCACAACCCCGAGACTAAAAGTCTCTACCGACTGAGCCCATGAGGCATGTAGTGCCTACAAATGACAATATGATATACAGATTACAAAACTTACTTAATTCTACTATTGTACTGAGCCATATTACACTCATACATGTGTAGTGATGGTAATAATATGTAGAAGAGTTTGTCTTAAATTACAACGCGTGTGTCTCTTACCTCTCTCTTCATGTCATCCGGGCAGTGTGGCGTGGCTCTGGACAGGAAGGATGGCAGGTATGTGTGCAATGTGCTCTCAGGCTTGGCTCCGAAAGCGAGGACTTTCAGTCGGGGGTATAGACGCCTCAGCTGCTCCTGCAGACTACACACAAATAAAAATGGGTATATTATCATATTATCTTTTATACAGGAAGCTAGAAGGAATTTAGAAAGTTTGTGATGTTCTCTATTTGTCCTTCAGCTGCCTTGCAGCTAGCTGTGACCCTTGGTTTAAAAGAAGAATGCCAACAAGCCACTGTAGGGAAAGTGAAAGACAAATGGATCCCTTTGCCCAATGCCTGGAGAAGAAAAACAGAGTACCATTAAAAAAAGTCCCTGTATCACCCCATAAGAAGAGGGATGCCATTCCCTTTCATTTCAACAATTTATCATATCAGAGCACATTCTCAATTTGTTAGGGTTATTTGTTTATGTATACCTATTTTAGTATGTTATCTTCTTCATGTCCTTTTGCCCAAATATAATCCATAATCATATGTCTGGAAAACAGAATCTTGATCTTTATCTTATGAAAAAAAAATAATCTTATGCTTTACTTTAGTGTGGTAGCTAGCTAAATGGCTACAGGGATTTGGATGTGATGGGATAGTTAGCTAGCAAGCTAACATAACTTGTTTAGCCTACCAGAGCTACAGTTAGCAGCTAAAAGGCTTTAGGCTACTTCAAATGTTACACACCAACAATCTCTGCCACTTTCTTTTGTTTCATTTGTCAAGATAAGCTGACACAGATGGATCATATGATTCAGGAAATCCCACCACAGCTGTAATAATTCCCTCTTCCATTCTAAAACAAAGTGGATCGAGGAACAAAAATGCATGACCCGGGGGAATTTGAGAACTGGATTTTTACCCAAATGAGATTGGTGCACACACACCACAACCATCGTGCTCATTTGCACAGTATTACATTTTATAAACTTTTGTGTCGCAACCTATTCCATCACGTCGTGTAAATGCAATTACTTGATGATGTATGGAGGCAAACTGTGTGCAACTGCCTTAATGTGCTTCTGTGTTTGCATTTGTTTATATTCACCTTGATGACAGGGCGTTCTTGGGCATGAAGGCAAAATCCAGCAGAGGAAAGAACTCTTTAGGTCCCATGATGCCAAATCCCTTTGTCAGGTTAGCATGAAGCCTAGGAAATGAGTGCACATACATACACGTTATAGAAACAGTACATCTACCACATTTAAAAAACATAAAGAACAAGACTTAATTCAATATTTTGCTTTAAATTAACATTAAAAACAACATGATTTCCTCCATACAATGTCATGACTAACAGTAATCAAACTAACAGAAACTATGCTTCATCTGTTACCTGCATCGTTCACAAACAAGGAATGATTGTTGTGAACAGAAATCATTTCATCATTTTGATAGTTAGCATATTACAACACATTCAGATGGAGTGTCTCCAAAATGTGTTAAGGCCATATAAGCAACACAAATGTCAGCCACATATTTCTAATAACACAGACTTACAGGAGGAGTCTCTCCAGATAGGCTATGGCATATGAAGACAAGTGCTTCACTCCCAGCACAGGCAGCATGATACCCAGCCACACTGAAATGCAAAAAAGCACCGACGTCACTTCATGGCACTCTTAATTACGGCATTAGCTGCATCAACATCGGCCTTTTCTGCTTGTCGCTGTTAACAAGCCCAGATCAGACGCAGCCAGCAAACGACAGGCTTAGATTCTTGCATGTTTAGGTAACATGGTGAAACGTTAGAATTTACTTTTTCAGTGTACCCACTTTCCCTCAACCTGCCTGGTCTACTTCAGATAGTGATTTATTTGTCCCAGAATGCCTTTCAACAACCCCCAGAGTTGCGCTCCTTATTTAAAATGAAACATGTGCTGTGGCTGCATTGCATTCTGGTCTATTGAGATTACTGTCAGAAGAAATTGGTATCTCTCCCTCTTTTGACAATGGACTTCTCCCTCTATAAACATTGAACGTAGCCGCAAAATGGTGGGACGAGAAAGAAGCCCTTATTCTTGAATCTGAGGGACTGACATCAAAACCTGGCGTTTACTGTTTATGTTTAAAATAAAAATATTGTGCTATCAAAGTCAATTGTGGCTGTGCTGGAAATATCTTAATGTGGCGTCATGTCGTCTACGTTTGACCAGTTATCCACAGGAATAAAATATATGACGTAGATTTGAGCCTGATCTCTCCTATGGTGTTAATTTAGTGGGTTTTTGTATCAGTCTTAAAACATTTGCGTTGGGCTTCTATGAGTGTTCGCTCTGGAGTACGGCACAAGGGATAGTAACATCTTATCCTGTGTATTGCTGAATGTTTAGTCAATATCTTGTATTAGTTGTTAAAAGACCAAAACAAGTCACAATGTGCATTAGGAGCATACATGTTAATATTTGAAAGAAATATATGGTGTGACAACAGTTTGAGAAAACCTTAACAAATGGTGTGAACAAGATATTCAGATACATTTCAAATTTCATATGAGCATTTCTAAAAGATCTAAACATTTTGATTTGTATCAGTTCTAGTCAGTCTATCCTGATGGGAAATTTCAATTTCAAGATGTTATATCTATTTTAATCTTTGCAAACTGCCTCTGAATGAGCTCAATTGTGTCTTCTCCTTGCCTGAGGGCAGCTGAATGGGATTCAATAGCTTTACTTTGCACATGAAAGTTCTTATGTAATCTTCCGAGAACATTCACCCTCCCATCTCCACATGACACCCATCTCAATGCTAACTTTGCCACCTCAGCCTCGCCAAATACCAGGGAAAGCCCTGCTGACAACATCTGAGTTTTTGGTGTGTGAGCACCATCAGTGTATGTGTCACCGTTCTTGTGTGCACCCTTGCTTCAATAAGCCCCAACCCGGTATTCCTGCCAGCACACTTTCACCATGTTGGGAAAGTGGGCGATAGGGGAGAGCTACAGACTAGCAGCTACAGACTGTAAATCCGTAAAGGATTATATGGCATTGTACATTTATGAGTGAGTGAGTAAATCACATTATATGCCATGTGTGTGTGTTTGTTCGATTGTGTATTACCTCGTAGTCCCTGGCTGAGGTCATAAAATCCAGCCTGGCCCAGAGCCCACATGATTGTCAGACACTTCACTGGACGATTCTGCACCGATCGCAACAACTCCAGATACTAGAGGGGAGGGCAGGCAGGAGGAGAGGGTTTTACAATGTCTGAGAAAGATTATTGTAGATGCAAATGGGATAATGGAACTGGATAATGACCAGTATACACATTGGTTGGCTGCATGTCATGGCCTGACAGCGGGGTTATCATTGGTAAGAAGAGGAAGAATCAATCATGCAATGTATTTTGTTGCTTAATATTAAACAAGTACAGTCAGAGACAGATCAGCAGACAAGGTCAGTGAAGCAGTAACACACCAGTTATCTGCTGGACACACCACACACACCACACACACACACCACACACACCACACACACCACACACACCACACACACCACACACACTCTCACCTCAGCCAGGTTTTGGGTGGCTATTCTGGGTCTGTCCTGTAGGATTGCCTGAATGCAAACTCTATAGCCATGCAGCGGCTCTCCTGGAAACAGGGAGGGAAAAAGATGTCATGTCTTGTGTAAATCTAATTTGGAAGGGGGGTGGTGGTGCTAATGATTCTCCAATCACGTGATGAATGGACAAACGTGAAATCTCAGGTGAAAGGTCAAATTTCACTCCTACACATGAATCTAATTGACATGGAACTTGCTACACACACTCAGCTATCTGATTGGCCTAATGGGAGTGTTATAATTAAAAAGGTCAAAATTTTAAACTCACTGGGCATTTAAAAACATGATTTAATAGAGACACCATCACTAAAGGTCAAAATTTTAAACTCACTGGGCATTTAAAAACATGATTTAATAGGGACACCATCACTAAAGGTCAAAATTTCTAACTTTTTACAGGCCAAAACTGGTCCGATTTTCATGAAATTTGGAGGGATCTTGTTACTGATTGGCCCGTGGGAGATGACATATTTATTTGTTATGCTTGTGGTTCTTTTTCCATAAGACAGTACACCATGTATAGTGACAACAAAAAATAAGGAATTGGGTGATGTGAAAAGATTTTAACCCTCATAATTGCAAGTGTACTACATGTATTAAGTCTTGTTCTGCAGCACAAACCACTAGTATGCCCTGCATGTAATCACCTACCTGACGGTTTGTCCAGCTCCCTGAGCATGGTGTAAACACAGTGGTCAAAGAAGTCTGGCAGAGTGTCGCTGCATCGTCCGATGAGACCCTTGATCACACCCCTCAGCTCTTTTCCCGTAAGGCAGTATGGGTAGTCTGTGAACAAAAGACAAAGAAGATTGATATTAATTAATATTGACTTTTGATAGAGGATAATATCAGTGTTCTGAATATCAAAAAAGTCTATGTGCAAGGAACTGGTTTCTGCTGAATGCCAACATTCTAGAAGCTGATGCAGGGTTGCAGTTGAGTTTGACTTGGTTTTAAATCCATGGAGTTTATAGATTATAGCTTTCTAATAATATATTAAAAAATGCCTTGGTGTATGTGTGTTCCAATGGATGTATGATGAACTGTCTGTGAGTGCTGGGGGTAATGAAGGGAAGGGTATTATATCTTTGGACAAAATAGAAAATGATGTCTCAAAAGGCTATACTGAAAATGTTGAGTATTTTGTCCTACATCTTTTGTTGGCCAATTTTTTAAAAACTAAGCAGTTTAGTTTGACAGACCATGAGCATAACTGCTAAGTGTGGGCTCAGTCTCTGGGGCAGTCAGCTTGACGTTGAGGTATCCTGCCAGGTCTTTGACCCACACTGATGGGTTTTCTGGGAACAGAGTCTGACTGCGAGCCAACTGCTGCTTCAGCTCCCCTACGTCCAACTAAAAAGAGCACAAGACAGAGAAAACATCAAGAGTGCACTCAAACTCAAAACAAAATGGCCATTATGCAAAGATGAGACTGTGATTCAGCATGTGATACTTCATCCTCAAGTTGCCACAATACAGCGTTGTTTCTGTGTGTGGTTTAGTATAAGAAGATATTTCAGGGTTTCTAAACCTTCACATAATCCAGCTTGTTTATTTTTGTCAGAGATTTCTTTCGAGTCGACAAAGATCAACAAAGTTCTTACACCAGTTTTTTGGTTGTTGAGAAATTCTCTGATTTTTACCAAAGCTGGTGGAAATCAATAAGGCATAAGTCAATTTAGATAAAAAGCACATGCAGCATCTTCCAAACAGTTACATAACTGTTCCTCTTCCCATAAAACTATATACAGCATGAGAATTTTCAGCCCTTTTTGAGCCCTTCAAACTTGCATTTGCATTGCTAACAATTTCAACTGCCAATTTCTCAATAGTCTCAAATGGCCTGACATTCTCAGTATATGATGAAATTAAAAAAAGCACATTACTCACAGCTTTGAAGGCCTCCTCAAGGTTATTGTGAGTTGTGGGGGTGTGTGTATTGCTAGAGTTTGATTTCTTGGATGGTTTGCTTGATGAGGGCTTCTTCTGTTGAGGCTCGGCTGGCGGTGGTACCTGCTCCTTGTTCTGTTTCTTCCCCATCTTCTCAAAGCCTTCAAACAAAGTCTCTGACATCTTCAGGGGCGCTAAAGAAAACAAGGCAGCAGATCTGTGAGCTTGCAGCTTCTTTTCAAACCTTCTGTGGGCTTCTATATCTCTTTGTGATCCACCCCCCGTGTCCTGAAAACCAAGTTAATGCTTGAAACCATGACATTCCCTTCCCCTCTCGCTCCCCTCCCTTTCAACACTTTCCTTGTCCTGCCCACTCTATGGCTTGTGTAATGGGTTGTTATTATCCAAGACAACATTTCTGCAACACTAAATACAATTCACAAAGCAACACAGTTAAGCACCAGCAGCATTCTAAGCACTCCCTTGTGTGTTATTGACCAAGGAATTTGCCATGACCCCCCTTGTGAAACTATATATAGTTCAGGTAAATGGAATCAGTGTTCATATTAAATATCGGTTTTTGAAAGCCGATACTGGTACAGGTATTTTTGTAGTGAACCTCTTATTTTGCTCCGATATTCAATGTCTTTAAATGTTCTCATTTTCATACTAAAAAAGTCCAAGTACTGAAATGTTTTACTCATTTTTAGTTATTTTAGGACTAGCACCTCCTTAAGGCAGAGCCACCCACCTATTCAATGGCAGAGAAACTGAGATAGACTGCTACCTTTAAATGAAAAATGTATTTACAAAAGACATAATTGAACAATTAAATGAATAAATGAAATGTGCAAAGAAAATCAAAATTTATTTCATGTTTTATAGACTTTATGTAGCTGTGGTCAAGGGGGAACCTCCATCATGTCAGCAGTGGACCACATGACTGGCTGATATCCAATATTTAATAAAAAAAAAAGGCCAATATCGGCCAGATATATTGCAAAACTGATATAATCTAATATATAGTCTAATCCTAGTTCATATACCAACAGACATTTAGTTATGGCTCCATGACTGCACAAGACAATTCCAGCCCCACCCACCCACAAACTTAGTAGGTGTTGACAGGGGCCACCAGTTGCTCACTGACCAGTCTATATGTTGCTCAGAGAGCTAAATCTATATCTGGTGTGTGTAGGTGGATTACATAGGAGGGGCTTGTTGTATCACAGCATCTCTTACCCCTGTAACTGCTTCAAGAAAGGAACTAGAGGATTTTTAAAGAACCAGTCCCACAAACTGACTGCAATCTGCATGTCCTCCCCAGTCAACCCCATTCCAATTTTGGTGCGCAAGGACTTCACAACCACTAGCATGCCTGGGAGGCTGAACTAACAGGCTGCTAAAATTTCCATGCCTTTTTTCATCATTGAACCCAGTCTGCCTGTGCATGGCTCAGCTGAAGACAGGTCAAGGCTCGGCCAGGCCGGGTGTGTAATTTTAACCAGCTTAGTGAGCATTACCACGGTGCAGAGCTGAGTGGCAAGGGAAGCATGGAGAGGTTGAGAATGAGGTAATCAGACGCGGCCAATGACCAATCAACTGGCCCGAGTCAACCTCTTAGTGGCCCCAGGTCATCGGGCACTCCTTAGTGTCAAGCCCTGATATGCACCATAGCATATTAAAATACTGGACACACTGAGGTGAAACTGCCATCCAGCTTCTCACCACACAAGCTAAAGTTGATCTTATTTGCCAAAAGCCTGGCTATTCCTTTAATGGAGTGGAAAGCTGGGGGTTTGCCAGCAGGGGTTGTTGGTGGTGTGGTAGCGTGTAATCAGAGGTGTTCACCCAACATGGCCGTCCAGCAGGGAGGAATGGATTCTAACACCAGCAGAAGAATAGTTGATAGGATTCTTCACAGACACAGAGCCAACAGACACTACACAGTCACTCACACAGCACTGACTGAACCAAGGCAAGCCTTTCTCCCCTCATCATGTCATTCTAACACAGGGCTTGCCACCCCTTTTCTGGCAGGTGACACCATTCATAGGTTGGACAATTCCCACAACAAACATTTAAATCATGCATGAACTGTATCTTAAACATACAAAAAAGCACAGAAAAAATATCCCTGGCAGCACAATGATGAACTTGCTTGTGTGACATTTCCTCCCTTTTACATTTCCTTCTCACACCGCACTTGGGGACTCCCCTGCAATATCCTGATGTGTTAACACCCTCTTTTTGGAGTGTCAGTCCATTTAATTTAAAAAAAAAAAAAAAAAAAAAAAAAAAAAAAGGTATAAAACAGCCTAAAATGTTGAATGAAATAAAGAATATATATAAATAAAATAAAAATAAGAAAAGTATACACACTGCGTTTTTGGCCGCAATCTATGGCTTATTAAGAAAAGCACAAGTAGGTATATGCCATGTTCCAATGTTGTTGTTTAGCAGGAAAACAAAAGGTAGCAGTTTAATATTGGGCAAAGGTGTAAATCTCCCGGAATTAAGTCAACCTGAACTAGCAAACCTATCTAGATGCGAGTTTATAATGTGCATGCATAGACGTTGTTTAAAATTAACGTAAAATCCTGTCGGTAAGACAACGTTAATGTCGGTTTCATTTCTGGTTTATCAACCAGCCCTACTACAAATGTAAGTGATTTTAATCTTTACTCTTAAAGTATATATATTCAAATTGTTGACAAATACATGGCAGGATTTGAGTATTTGATAAAGTCACCAATGTGTGACAAGAATGGTCACAGTTTCACCTCCGTGTGTTCAGCATTAATAACATTTTTTGTGGTTCATGCTAATGCTGCTGCACACAGCACATGTTTAGTGGTCAGCACAAGCTGCTGCTCTTAAAAGTAAATACTTCACACAACGCTACGTTGCTTAGAGAGTTTATTTACCAGAAAGTCAGTGTATTCCTTTTAGTCCACACTCTAAACCTCTTTCTGTGTCCTTCATCACCCTCTCTTTTGGCACAAACACTGTCACTGTGCTCCCCTATTCTAAAAGACAGACAGACTTTGGACTGGTTGAATCACTGATAAAGATGGTGCACAAACAAGTAGCAGCCGCAGAGATAGGGCTGATCATATCAATCAACCCGTTTCGTAGTGCTTTAATAACCATACTTGTGGAAAAAGAAGCGTAGGTGAGGGTGTATACAGGTATGCACACTAAACCAAACTCTTTCTCTGATCATCTAGAGTAAAGTCAGTTGCCAGTTAAAAACATCAGTGTGCGCGCTCACAGTAGACCCATGTCTGCAGCACATCTTCCTTCTCTATTGTAGAAAATGTCAAGCCAAACTCCATTAAAGAAACATAGAAATAATGTTGCCTTGCTTATTGGCGAATTGACATGCCACATAGAACATAACTTAACTTTAAAATGCAGTTTGTCATGACTTTTCTCCATATGAAACACTGACATAACATTGGCTCTTAAACAATGCAGGAGAGCTATAACCCGCATACTTTACCTAATTTGACTTGATTTTCACTAGTATATCTTAAAAGCTCATGAATAGGGATCTGTAGGGCTTTCAAATCATCAAATCCATAGACAAACCAATCAATAAGTGATCACTAAGCACCTGTGACAGCTGTCCCATAATGACAGCTGTCACAGGAAATAGTCTGATATCGAAGTCCTATACATTTCACACCGTGGAGATGCAATGAGCAGTGTAACAGCCCGTAAACAGTAGGATAACTACAAATTGACACAACGCGGCTAGCATGCTTCAGAGCTGCAGCTGCTAGCTGTGATGGCGTTACATCTGTTGACACATTGCTTGAAAGGCTAGCTGCTAGCAAGCTATACATGCTAGGTGACCAGCTATCGCTAGTTACTTGCTGTATGTGACAGGGACTCGTAGACCAAAGGGGTTTTACCAGACAGATAGCTTCTAATTATTTTGCCAATTGTAGAAAATCTAACATTGAATTGATTGGTAACTCAAATTAATAACTTAAACTGGGCAAACCGCAAACGGGGTAACGTCAAGTTAGCGGACCAAATAGTACGCAAGGCTAGGCTAGCTAGCTAGCTTGTCAAACCTGCTGACACTAAATGAGCCATCTTTCTTTGCAGCACTGACGTTACAGCGTTATCCACCAAACCCTCAATGTTAAGCTAGCCAGTTTAAGCAGTGTGGTCGGCGTGGACCCAGCTACCCAGTCAGCTGCATCCCTGAATATTTCTATTCAACTTTTGAAATAAAGGAAGTGGGTCACGAAGTAACCATCTGGAGTGGGCCGTGTTCACTTACGTCGGGACGGCAGGTTAGATTCAGTCAGGGCTTTCCTTCCCCCGCCACCGGATTTCTTTTCAGTCGAGGTTTTTCCTCCTCCTGAGCTGGTATTTTTCTTTCCTTTCTTCACTACTTCCCACTTGCCGACTGAACCATTATTTGAAGCCATGTTTGTTTCCCAAAGGGGGTTTGTTAGGGATACCGTGACTTCCTGGCTCCTTCAACCCTGCTAAATGAGGACTGGTACGGCGGTGCTGATGATTTAAATCGTCCCCGTGCCACGTCTCCTTGTCGGCATGACGTCAGACCTGCTGTGAATGCACCGTTAGTTCCCTGTACTGCAAATATGAACACAATCATAACGGTTTTATTGCACGAACCTGATTATTTTCAAATTAATCAGTCTTCGTCATTTTTTGTATACGTTTTCAGATATTTGTCAAATTCAGATTTTTATAAATGCACTAATGTTCTTTACTACTGTATTGGCAATGCCATAGTGAAAATAATGCCCAAGAAAATACCCTAAAAATCGACCAAAAAACGACAACATAGAAAATAGAACACTTTCGAGCTTTAGTCTGGGATTGGGACTGAATCTATTTACCTAAATTGGGAAAGCATGAAATTGTTGAATTTTGTCCAAAATATTTTAAATCCTGAATTGTAACTGATATGTCTCATCCCTGTGAGATCTCTGCTGTAGGTTCCTTCGTGAGCGGGTGTCTGATCCAGTTGGACCACAGGCCTGCAGAGTTTGCACCCCGAGGACCAGGCCGCCATGCTGGGGAGCAGATGGTTGGTGTTGGCCTACGTGTCACTCAAATGAGGCATTTAGTGGTTGGCACAAATCTCCTGGATCCATCTCAAGATCTCTTCCCTCAGATCTGAGTGGGATCTAAACCACAAGCCATAGTGTTTATTCAACAATAAGTCAAGACCTTAAATAGATTGCAGGCCTATTGTTGGTGGGTCCTCATGGCAAGAATAGTATTTTTTTTTCTTAGCGTGGGCCCCAGTACAAAATAATTCAAAATTGTTTCAAATTGAGTTTCTTGGAAGCAGGATGGCAGGGCTAAAGCACACTAGTGGTCACATTGTAAAAGTGTGTGTGTATGTGTGTGTTAAGTTTGAAAGGCTTCTTTTAAATGTTATTAGAGAAGTGAGGGCTGACAGGAAGCCATACACAAGTTCACACAGGGAACAGAGATCAAATAGGATACAGCACTAAATAAAAACAGATAGCTTTAGAGAAATAGAGGGACATAATGGCAGATATTACACAGTGTGATGTAAAAAAAATGCTCAATGCTTTCATTCCTGTTGGGATTGAACCCCAGACCTTTATTTCATTTCTGCAATAACTCCAAATAATTCAGTTTATCACATGGCTGCCATGGCAACAAACAGTGAGAGAGGGTGGGATGTTCGGTTCTCTCTGACTAGCCCAACTAATGTCAATCACACTCAGCCTGGCTGTCAATCACAATAAACCACACCCACTAGTTCCTAGGCAGCCACTGTGGCGCTTTAACGCTATGCAACATATCAAAACTCAATTAAATACGGCAACTGAAGAATAGAGATAGCAGCTAAAACTGTTCAACTCATTTAACACAGTCAAACATTAGTATTTAGTAGTGTCTGTTTGTAGTCTTTTTCTTTTACATTTGTTCATTCATATAACTCCGAAGCCTGACATTTCTCATAAATAAGTTACACTGATGTCTCTGGTTATGCCATTGAGCCATTCAATGCAAATTAAAAAAAACTCTGCAGATTTCAAACAAATCTAAAAATATAAAATTGCATCTTCCTGTATCCTTCTGGCTGCAGCCAGTCACTGCATGTTGGCATTATGGATAGTTTCAATTGGTTTATTTTGCTACATTTAGTGCAAGACCTTCAATTTCCCCAAATCCAAAACCATACTTTTTTTTCAGAAAGTGAAATTGTAAAGAGCAGATAAAAAAATTATAAATAAATAAAAACATAAATACATCATGCTGTCTCATAAACAAACTGTCAAAACATCTTCTGAAGCAAACTCTCTCCGGTGGGACAACTTGATGAATAAGAACATACGTTTTGTTGTTTATAGCTTAATGATGACGTTTGTGTTTGTAAATGAGTACAGTTGAAAGTGTGTGATATGACTGTGGGCCAAATTTAAGGTCACATGTTTTGTCCTTTGCGATATGTTGTGTTTGTGTGTGCAGAGTTTTCCCCTAATGGTCTAACAGTGTTCCAATTCCAAATTTCCAACCAACATATCCTGGAACCGATCACGTTGTATGGAGAGCATCATGTGATATCGTTGATGGCATCCCAGAATCCTACGGAGAACCTTGTTGCGTGCATGCGTTTGTGTGTGTGCGCGCGCGGTCACCTGTCAGAGTGCACGGTGAAGGTAAGTGACAGATATAGATTGATAGCACTGTTGGCTCTGGGCTGCCAGTGCTGGAACCCTGTAATCTCATTGCCATTAACCTTAAACCTTAGACAGACTGGCATGCACAGGAGTTAGCCTTACCTGGCTAAACCGCGCTGCAGCCATCCCCTCATGTATCAGATTAGAATGAGTTTAGTTAGCCGGGCTGCCAGGCCAAGTGTCCTTCGCTAGTAGGAGTTTAGGAAGCTAGGCTGTACAACAAGTCATAAGGTAGTGCATATGGACAGCCATAGGGGGGAAAGGAAAAGTAAGGGGAGATTTTTTTTAAAAAACAACAAAAAAGACAATAATTATTCAGGTGGGACAAGGGCAGAAGAAGTGGGGGGAGATGGATAAATGGTGATGGAGGGGATGTTCAGAACTCCTCCTGGTCTCCCTGTGCCCCCTCACTGATTTCTTCATCCTCTGGTGGTGCAAATCCGTCCTGCCAAAGAAGGTCAAAGGTAGAATGAGTCTTACATTATTTCTTCTTTTAAAGCTGCATTATGTAACTTTATGTCATTTAGTCTTTGGCCCCCACAAGTGGCAGCAAGAGGTTTAATCTAGTTTTCTGTAGCGCTAGCCGAGGCATGAGCTCACTCATTGCTGTTTGGGGCTGTGTGCGTTCGGCTCCTAAGTTTGATTCGTCACTTCCTGTGCTTGGAGATAACTTTCCCGCCAGTGTACCTACCTGAATCCTACTTCATTGGGGTGAATGGAGCGAATCAACAGCGTTTCAATAAAGGGGGAGGGGCCAGTCTTCTCTGTTGCAGCCCCACACGCCCGCTTGTACTTTTACATAACAAAAGTTACATAATGTAGCTTTAAGCTATTAGCACTACAGCAACCTGGTTTTGACTTAATGTCTATGGGTGGTGAAAAGCGTCCCGTTTTTCCACAAAACCGGGGAACTAGTAAATATTACACTGTGATTAGTTTGTGTGCATGTGTATATGTTGGGTGGGGGGTGATTTACCTCTGTGGCATAAAGTATGTCCATGATCTTGTTCAGGACGTGGCTGCTTTCGCTTTCGTTTTCCTGGCAGATAAGCTCGATGTCTCTCAGTTTGGTGAAGTAGAAGTCCCTCTCCTTCTCCAATCCGTCTACAGTCAGCTTCAGATCCAGCAGCTACACAGACGGACAGCAGTGGACCACAGTAATAGAGAGGGATGAGTCAAACAGCAGAAACAAACAATCATAAAACATTTTAACGCTGTTAAAAAAACAGCTATTGCCGATGGACCTTGCAATCCTGGGTGCATTTTGTTGTTTGGTGTATTTCTCATGGATAAGTGGCCAAACGTATGAAACATATGAAAATTAAATTCGGTATGAAAGGCGTGGTATAAATATTATCGGTTAATAACCATATAAACGCTTGAACTGACTACTTTGTTCCAATAGAATACATTTTCTTTTGGCGCATGTGTGTTCACTTATGACAAGTGACGTCGTTGAGTGTCATGCACTGACTTCTGGTCTTGGGGGAAAGCAGGGGCATAAAGTTTATAGTTCTCAATAAGTCATGTCATGTCAAAAAAAAGATTCTGATTACATGCTCGGGGCATGCAAATGTACAACTTAAAATCAGATCACTTTATTTAGCGTTCATGGAAACAGCTGAATTTGAATTCTCGATCAGAATGAATTATTTGGAACAATGAAATATTCTGCATGTACACGTAGCTAGTGGTAAACGTCAGGTTTTGGTGTCAGTCCCTCAGAGTCTAAGAGCAAGGGCTTCTATCTAGACCGATGTTCAACAATCTTACGGGGAGAATAGGAAGAGACATATAGACCTATAATTGTGTGTTTTTCAAAGTGCCTGAACGGAACTGAGTGATGGTACCTGCTGGTTGAGCTCTATGAGCTCGGCATCTCCACCATTGCGGGTCATGGGTGTGCTCTTACGGGCCGGCGCCAAATTGATCTGCCTTTGGGATGGGGGGACAGTCTTGGGTGTTGTGGGAGACGTTCTCATGGGGCCTGGAAGACAGACCGACAGACAGACAGACAGACAGACAGACAGACAGACACACACACACACACAATGATTCATCCTCAAGAGGATGCTGATGCAGTGTCGTTTCTGAATCTATTACCTTTGAAATTTCAAACCCCGAGCAGTCATGCAAAATTTTGTATTTACTTTTTCATTGCTTCACTTATCTATCCATCTACCTGCCTTTCTATCTAACTGCATGCAGTCTTATAATGACTTTGAAATTTCTTTGCATTGGGTGTAAAGATGGGTTCCACATCCAACAGCATTATTTGTTAGATCTTAGATCTGGACTAGAGGACTGTATTTGAGGACCACTGCTATCAAGTGTCTCACTCTTGACCGAATGACATGAACTTGCCTCTTGATGACCATGGCACTGTGGTAGAAATGCACTATATTTCTGCCACCTCAAATGTCAGTCCAGCAAGCTTTATGAATAGAAAAGTAAAACATTTAGTGGAACTCAAGCAAATTAACGAATGCCCCCAATTTCAGGTTATAAAGTGCTAACATTTTTGTAGCATATGCTCCTAAAAATAAATTCATACTACCTAGAAAATTGGAAAGAGGGAGGATGTTCTGTAACTGGAGATTCAAAGAAGCAACAGAAATTTCCACTTTCAACTTTTTTGCTTTCCTCTACTGCACTGTCCTAAAAATGTCTTAAGGAAAATTCACTGTAATTCACTGAAATTTCACAACTTGTCTCGGTCAACACTCATCCACTGCAAACCAAAATAAACCAATCAGGTCATTCAGAAGTCAATCAAAGACGCCCCATACTGAAACAAACCAAGTCCAACAAAATTACAAACAAAAATAATATATTTTCAGGAAACTACACAACAAAAGGTAATATAAGCTGTAAAAAACACTGCAACTACATTATTCGCATCAAATCTATTCTTGCATTTATGCTGCAAAAAGCACACTGATGGAGGGAGGGGCATATATGCAAGCAGAGAAAATAAGTGAGAAGAGAACGGGTCAGCACAAGTGTGTCGCCTCGGACAAATTAAATAATAAATCCCAGCACGTATAATTTGTTGGAGGCATCACAGAATGAGCAAACCCACGTTCACACTGCGAGCAACAATCATTTCCTACAGAGCTGAGCGACCAGGGAAACTCGGCCAATGTGTGGACGGTCAACAAGCTTGTTGGCTGAGAAAAGTTGGCCACAGCTGAACTTTTCCACAGTCATCAGAAATCCGTGCTTCCTCGTTTCCCTGCCAATGTGATTTTGTTTCATGGATAACAGTTCTGCCTGGCAAGTGCAAAATGGATGACAAGTCGATTACATCCATTCAAAGCTTTCCAGTTCTCTACAGGAATAATTATCTCAAAAACAGTTAATGTGTATAAATCTATATCTTATTTGTCTTATTTGGTCAAAACTAAGCTGTATGAGAGCTCTACATAGATGCAATCGGAGCCTCTCAGACCACCCACACTCGGTCAGAACAAAGCAACCAATCAATGAAGCTGCTCGAGTATGAATGCGGTATAAGACACTGAGCAAGCGTGCACAAACACACACACACACACGCGATGGAGTGGATGTTACCTGAGCGAGAGGGTCTTTTGGGTTTGTGGAGAATGGGTTCACCTGGGTTAGAGGTGGAGTGAGGTGGGGTTGGGGGATGTGAGGAAGTGAAATGAAATGAAGCATATGAGTTCACACACCTGACGGCCTCTTATGTGTGCGTACAGTACCTGGGTTGGGTGGGGGTGGGGGTGTTCCCTCCTGGCCCTGCCGTGACTGTAGAGGGTCATACTCCTTGCCGTCGTAGTTGGCGTCAAAGAACTTCTTAAACCACTGGACGAACTCAAAGTTATCCTGGAACTTCCCCTTCACTAACCTCTCCACAGGGATAATCTGAGAGGGGGAGGGGGAGAGGGAGAGAGAGAGAGGGAGAAAGCTATAGCATCAGAGAACTGCTATTGCCAATATGAATTAATTTCAAACAGCAGAAGAGACACAACCCCCGGTTATGGATCAAAGAGAAACAGTAGTCCTTGGAAGGCGGACAACAATTGCCTTGGGGTTAGAGAGCTTGTGATCAAAAGTTCGCTGGTTCAAATTCCTGAACTCTATAAGGAAGTTTGTAGATGAAGTGATAAGAAACTGGAGACTGGCTAGGAATTGTTCAGGAAGTCGCCTTGCAATGAACTTGTTGTTCATATAAAATTAGTTGTGAAAATGGCAACATTTGTTGACATTGCCACTTGCAGCTATATTTATTATTATGTATTTATGTTTCGAATTTTTATAATTCTCCATCTTTTCATAAGATATCATATCATTCAGCGATAGAGTAGCCAAAAGGGAATCCTAATATGTGTTCTCTCACCTTGTCCACATTCATTCTCTTGAACGCAGCCTGTAAGACCTTGAAATTGTGGATGAATTCGTGTTCCAGGCGAGCATTGAACTTGACTTTCTTCAGCAATATGCATCCTGGAAACAGCATTTCCATGAACTGGCAGTACGCAGCACCTGAAGAATAAGAAATCACACACACACTCATTACATTTCAAAGCTCCATTGACTTTAAATTGAAATACAGACTAGACTTACCGAATGTGTGTGTTTACCTGTACATAGCTGTTCTATCTTAGTGTAGGTGAGCTGTAGAGAGTCATTGACCCAGGCCAACATGTCATGGCGACTCAGGTTCTCTATGGTCATAGAAGTGGAGTAGACATTCACCGCCATCCTCCTGCTACACACACACACACACACGCAAAGTGTGTGAGTGACTGTAGGAGACAGAAGTCACCCTGCTCTCCTTGTGCCAGTGATGTTTCACATAATCTCATTTACACTCACAACCTTCCTCACACACATAATATAAGCAACAGTCAGCTAGAGGCCTCGTCCAAATCCAGACAGGACAGGATGAGAGGGGCAATGTAGATGGGTAGTGATCCCAGCGACAGGACCCAATCAACAATGCTGTGGCAAGTACTTGGACAACATCATCTATCAACATTGCCCAAAAAATCCTCTGTGTATCACTGCCTTAAAAGAAGTAAAAATGTCAGAAAATTAATGTCATCACTATTGGTAACCAGGACAGGAAATACTGGTGGCTGGTAGCTCATGACTCCACATGTGATTATGTGCGCCAAAAGCAAAAAGAGTGAGACCAAAATGAAATATCACTTTTATCTTATTTTTTTTTTTTTTAGATCAAGTCCTTAATCTAAAACTCATGGTGCGATCACACCTACAGTTTAGGTTCACACTGCTCAATTACAAGCCAACCAGGGATTGTAAACAACAACAAAGTTACATGGACTCACAAGTAGCTTGTTTATTGGACAGAGTTTTGGTAACCTGTCATCCCACCAGGTTAGAGATTTTAGCAGCAGGGGGAGTCAAAACAAATCTGACTCCAGTCCCTGTAACTTTAGCTAAGCATGATGGACTGTAATTTACCTTTTCTGGTGTTCACACCAGGTAAGAACACAATAATGGGAAATACTTGTCATTTCATACATCTGTATTTTTTCTGTATTCCCAATAAAAAGATTAATAATTAAAAAAAATAGTGAATAGGTGTTTTCCGACTGCAGGAACTATCCCAGAATTTAGTACTATTGGCACTTAGTCCCAGGAACTTTGACCTTTCCGACAGCCAGAACTAACCCTGAAAATGTTCCTCTGGGATATTTCCTGGCCCCAAAATAAGTTCCTGCTTGTGAGGTAGTACTTTTCAGGGGACCAGGAACCATCCTGGCGGAGCTGCAGTACTTAACAACGCTAATTGGTCAATATAAGCTATGCAAAATCGTAAAGTCCACCAACTGTCCTTTTGAAATACCGGCTTGTTCAATCTCTGCTTCAACTTTGGAGCGTCTTGTTTCCAAAAAACGATTCTAATATCATGTTCCTACCAAAGCAGTGTTGGAGCAGAGTCTCATAGGGGAAGTGCCTGCAGTGTGTTTGCAAGCAACAGCTGAGAGAACGCCGGCGAGAACATAACGAGATGCACCTCAGGCACAGCGTTAGAGATCGATTTAGATCAATTTCTATACATTGACCAACTTTGTGGTGGATCAACACCATAGCTGCTTGAACGTCCTCCAGGTTTGCCGTGTTGAAATTGACGCTGTTGTTGTGGGGGTCCTAAATGACATATGAAACCAAACTAAACTTCTTATTTGCATAATCTCCCTGGTACTTTGGTGTGGTTGGAAAGCAAGCTCGAACTCTTTTGGGGAACTAAAAAGGTTCCTGCTGTGAAGGTACCTGCTCAAAAAAGTACCCAAAAAGGTTCTAGTTCTTGCAGTCGGAAAACGCCTAATATGAGCATCTGTCCAGACTGCAATTTGCCCTCAGTTCATTTTGTTATGCTAGGCTTTCCAAGTATGAGGAACACCCATCACCTTATACTCATAATCCCTTGAGTTTTGTGGTCATTTCCTGTAGTTGGTTCTGATTACATTCTCACTGCTCACGAATCGCACTTCAGTTTGCTTGGAAGAGGACCAGCATTTTCAGGCGTCCCGGTGTGATTATTTGAGTTCAAATGGTGTTGTTCTCACCTAGCCGAAAGAACCAAACTAAAAGAGTAAAGGCTCCGGAATACAAATGAGCCACTGCAAACATGCTGGGTGTGAACACACTGTCAATCACTTGAGTATTTATACTATTAAAATGATGCTTCCCTTCTAATTTGTATGCAAGATATGGCTTTTCTTATGGCAGGGATCAAAATGAACTTCCACTGGTGCCACCAACTTTCTCACTTGGTGGCACCAGCATATGAATTGGTTGTATTGTATTGGTTTGTTTTCCTCTGCTGTGTGGCATTAATGACCACATACACTTATGACTAGTGACCTTACTTTAAATGTTACTTTAAAAGTTTTACATTGATGTATAATGACTGACTCCCAGCTTGACTCTCAAAAACGTTTAGTTAGTGAGAGAAAGTGCCTACCATAGCAATTTTATTAAATGACGCATTTATATATTGAGGACCAGATCTGCCAATAACAAAAATATATAAATAAAGTAATTAATTCATGTTCAAGTCAATTTAAACCTAAATAAATGTATACAGAAATAAATGACATATATAAATAAATATACATATTTCCACCTGTGTGTTGTTATTTCCATATTTATTTCTGTATTTCCCAAATTATTTATTTCTGTATTTATTTATTTCTGTATTTCTGTCAGTCAAAGTATGTCATGGTGTCACCTAATTCCCACTGGTTGACAGACATCAGTGCAATAAACTCTTACAAAAAAAGATTACATAAAATGAATCATTTACCCCACTCGCACAAATGCGAGTTTAAACATGGTCGCATATTTTAAGACCAATTTTAAGAGAAGTATGGCTAGGTAAACGGTACATTAAAACTGTTCATAAACATAAACACACACACACACACACACACACCTTACTCACCTGTGTTGGGTATGTGTTGGTGTGATCTGTTAAGAGTTGGGCTCTGCTGGTCCACCCAATACAGAGACCTGGAGAGAGAATCCCACGTGGAATATCAGCTCTTCCACTGTTTATACTGCATCACAGAAATGAACATAGAGCAGAACTATTTTATTGGTCATTCTATAGTAATTTAAGGTAATTGGAATTTGTCTCTTTACACATGCCATCTAGACATAGATGCACATAGCATACATATGCATTTCTACACAACGGTCAGAGTGCAGAGTTGGTGGTTCAAGAGCACTTCCACAGTGACAGAAGGCACCATAGATGAACTACCATCCACCTTCCAGTCACTAGTTCCCCTCCCTGGCCCATTAATCTCTATCTTGGCTAATCCTCTAAATTGAACATGCTGTAACCCATCGTAGTTTACACACTGAGATGTCAATAGGCGCATCCACTAGAAGCCATACATACCAACACAGCTACAATGTATCATGCCTGATATGAGGAGAAATACAACAATACCAGAGCATTTCCTGTCAACCAACTAACTCCAAAATAAACACTTTACAGGATGTTGTGCTGAACAATCCCTCCTTGTGTCTGTGGCTTAATATTAACACCATCCGCCAGGCAAAGGCTGGTAATTTGTCTGTGGTTGGTGAGTCTGTCAGTTAAGCTAGCCTTTTTCGTCGGGTGTATGCACTGTGTTCAATCAGACCTGTCTACATGCTAAGAAACTACTCTGGCTACTTAGGAACGGAAATACCTGGTTAAACTCTAAACGCACTGGTAACTGTGGCTGGTGGTTGATGTAAGAGTTTTTTCCATTCCCTGATTGTCTCATCCACACATGAAGCAAAAATCACACACACACGGAAATGAGTTACTACTAGACAACAAACCAGTTACTAAGCCCACTGTAGAATATATGGCAAACAGTTCAAACAGAGGGACAGTCAGCTACTGGCTGTCAAGTTGCCAGTACATTGTTTATTTATTAGTACAGTGCTTTACAGGCGACTAACACCTGCCTGCTTCTGTGTGAAAGGGCAAGGCAATGACTAATACCAGAATAGTTATAACACTTTTTTGAAATCCCTAGGCTTTGAGGGTAGGCTCAATCATTTAGAGTAAGATGCGACACAGCCTTGGATGTTCCAGATTTCTGTGTGTGTGTGTGTGTGTGTGAGAGAGTGTGTGTAACCCTAAACCTGGACTTTCCCAATGACAAGTCCCTCTCCTTTTTTTTTTAATCTCCAGAACATTCTGGAGATCTTCAAAACGTGACATCACTAGTTATTGTATCTGCCCACCGCCACTTTCTGAACGTGTGGCTCCCGCTCCCTTTTAAGAAAACATCTATTCTTAAATGTGCCTTCTGTCTGCCTCCCATCTCGCTCGCTCTCACCCATACAACACACATACGCCAAAGGGGGTGTGTTAACCTCGGGCAAACCTCGTATTTGTATTCTCTGTAACGTTAGAGGAATTGGTGGGGCTTACTGTTCAATAACTTAGCTGTCTAGGTGACGCTGGTAGAGGCAAACAACATTCATCCAAACTGTTTGGTAACAGACCGTAAAACAGCTTTAAGCGTCAGCAAATACAATAAGAGACGGTCCATTCTACCCAACTCTAATTCATGTCCTATTTAGAAACTTTGACTACATTTTAAAGCCCAGGAGGGACCAGCTTGGGTGTCTTGACAGCTCTGCTTGACGTTAGAGCCGCCAACGGTGCTGTAGGCTCACTGCGTATGCCAACGATAGTAGCTAGTAACGCTAGCTACTAGCTAGTTAGCTAATGTTGGCTATGGAGCAACTGTTAGCTAGCCTTTACGACTGGCTAGTGCTGTTAAGCTCGGAAGCGTTCCAATGAACTTGTTTTCTGTAATGACGATGTTAACTGACTCAAATACAGTCAACCTTAACTGAAAAAGATACTTTTAGGCTAACGTTACCCCCCTCTGGAGGCCTTTCCGATAATACACACAGGCACTGCCACTGAAAGAACGATACAACGCAGTCACCCACAGGATGGAACAAGTCCTTATGTGAAATAAAACTCAAATTAACAATCAAACGGTTCAGTCTCAAACGTGAGGAAGCATATTGTGAGCAAATATTTCTGCTGAATATTACTCACTGTCGTACGGCCCTTTCACACCCGTCCCGTTATTTGCGATGTTGCTACAGAGCTTGCCTGTTCGTGTTCGCTCAGCAAGTTGCTCGAGATTGCTCCTCACCTAAACTCCTGGCAGTGCGCATGCGCACTGCAATTGCTGGATTTTGACATAATCCTTCGTGAAACTCATGTCCGTTGAACCACCATGCTGGCTCTTAGTGAACCTTACCCCTCTACTCTCTCTCTCTCTGGGAAGGACTGTTTTGTTTATCATAATTAAGATGATGAATTATTTGGTTTGAAAACATGTACTGTGTAATAGTACGTAATGATCAATATCTATAATAATCGAATCTATAATAATCAAATCTATAATCTATAATAATGTATCAAAAAATGTATGTACATTTTACAATACATTTTTCTCTTTGTTCTTTTTGGTAAGAATAGTAAGATTGAAAAACACTGGTCTTTCAAAAAACACTGGTCCTCAATCAAGGTCATCTGGCTGGGCAAAAAAAACAAAACTGTAATAAAATAAGTGATTCTGATCACAAGACAGCAACAGCCAGCAAACTACGGCATGGTGTTAATGTTGATGCACCATTCTGCTGGGGTAAGTTTGAGAATAGCTGAAGGAATCCTCTATACGTTGTCTAGTTCTTGGCATTCTTTGATGTCTTATACCGTTGCCTCATTTTTAAAAACTAAATTCTACTTACTAAATTAACATTTTAAAAACTGTGACACACATACAATCTCAAGAGGTTATTTTTTCACTTTATTTTTTAATTTTTTTGCACTCATTCTTGTGGTAAGAAACAAGCAGCCACTTACAGATTCAACAAGTTCACTGTCCAACACAACAAGAATCTACGAACACACACAGCCACCGACCAGTCACAGTGTCTTCAAAACAACAAAACCATCCACTAATAAAATAACGTCATTGTAAGTAATCGTAAAAAAATCAGCACCAGTTGTTGAACCTGTGGCGTTCCATGGGGATTTTACTCCCTCGTCTCCATGTGGTGCTCATCATGCATCGGTGTTGGTGTGGCACGGGTGATTCACATTGGCACATATTTTTTTGGCAAAAAAAAAAAAAAAAATCCTAAATATATAGTACACAGACAAGGAGATGTGATCATGTATACATATAACACCAGGAGAGTCCTAGTGTTTTTTTCCAGCCTGTGCAGCTCAATCTTCCTGCCTTGTGGAGACACACCTCTAATAAAGGATCCGTCGTCCTGCACAGGGATAGGAGGCTTCCTTTCAAAATGCAATCCTTTACAGGGTACTTGAATACTGAAACTCGGTAACATAATCTGATTACTCTGTTACCTTTGGGTTACTCTGCTCCCCAAATCTGTAGAACATACAAGTAAACGCACAATGCAATTTGAATAGTGCATCCTATTCAACCGGTAACCATTATTTCAATTGCTAGCTACCGTTTTCAGTCAGAAGTTTAGAATCCGAATCTGTGTAAATTATCCAGGTGAATGAGAAGGAATGGGATTCCTCTTTTTTAACGGAAATTATAAAGAGCACCCTCTCTTGTTTACTACAAATTATCAGGGGGGAGAGTAATGGAATGCATTGAGTTTCCTTCCCACCATCCCCGCTGTGATCTTTAAATAAATCACCTGCTCTCCATCCCCGCTTCAATAAACCGAACTGACTTCTGTTCTCATACTTTCAAGGGCTATAGATTACCATGCACTAAACAATGCCGACAAAATGATCACTTCCACAACTTGTGACTCACAACCTACAGTATAGTCCTTTGTACATCCCAGGCTGGGCTGGGACAGCTCTGGGATATGCAAGTGTTTTCCAGGAGGCAGTGGAAGAGGCAGTGAAAGTAGAAATAGGCAGGGTGAAGTCTGACTCAAGCTAGGGGAGTAGAGCGAGTATTAGAAGCAGTTGGATTTCATCACCACACAGCACAGTTGTCCATAGGAAATAAAACACTGTCAGAGGAGCCCGTTGGCCCAACCACAAACATAAACCGGGGTATCCACACACATTTTTATATGAGTCTAAAGCTATGGTGTCTATACTTTATTTTATGTTTGTGCATGACAAGGGGTATAAATATTTCACTGAATTCAGCTTCTACTATTGTTTAAATTATTCAGTCAACATCAATTCAATTCAAACCATCAAAAACTGTACTGGTTTTGATCTTTCACAGTTGTTTCTTTAGTTTGTGTTTCTTCACGGGACACCGGCGAGGTGATAATGAGCAGAGTTTATTTATATTAGTATGATCAGTTTGAATTTGGCGTTTTAATTCATAGGTAGCCCTTTACGCTTGTATAATTAAGCAGGTCAGTCACTCCAATCAGACACTAATTAGATTCGCAAAGTCACTTTGGCAAATCACTGATCACCAATTAGATCCCCAATCAATTAGACTGTCCACCAATCACAGACAAGTGCTCAAATTTATTTTCCCATAAGCCCTTAGAGACTGTAACAGTGATTAAGGGCTATACAAATAAATGTGATTTGATTTGAACTCTAATCCTGTGATTGAAAATCAGTGCAGTTTTCCTGGTTGCTCAGAAATGTACAAAACAGAGAAGCTCAGACTGTTGAGGCTCCGGCATCCGCGATTACCAGATACCACTGGAGCGACCGCCAGGAGGGGCCAGGATACGAGCTGAGGACCTCTTAGGAACATGGTCGTCCACCTGTGAGCCTGAGACAAAAAGACACAAAAACGTATTTAAATGCATTCTAAAAACCTAAAGTCAGATTGTCACTACATTGCTGCTAAACAGCAATAATGCAAGATAGATGCAAGAGGAAGTGGGGCTGCTAAAGGAAGTGTACCACCCCCCCTAATTGAGACTGTAGATTCACCCTATCTGCCTATATGAAATTCTGGAGACAGGCACGGTACTCCAGTAAGCGTGGGCTTTACTGACGTCACCTTACAAGATTTCTGGGGTTTGAAGTCTTCAAAACTCATAAAGTTACCTCTTGTTGCCATTTGGGGCTGACCAACATGTGAAGTTTCCACGTGCAGCTTTAATTCCCCCATTTGTTTCACATTTATTTATTGCAAAGCATGTTATAGTGCTTATCAAAATAAGCACAAATTAATTCATAGTATTCTAACCAACCTGAGAGGCTGAATGAGGACTCGTGGAGGTCTCTGACCCCCTGGTGCACCCGAGGACAGGGCTTGTTGGATGATTCTCCATCTATGGGGCCCAACCCGAGCTCCTTCTTCATAGAGTTGGCCACCTTGGCCACATCTCCGGAGTAGGGATCCCTGTCAACCCCTTTCAAGGCCTGATTCTGAAACAGAGAGGAGAGAGGAAAATAAGTAAAACGAGGATCTCGCAGATTACCACTTTAAGGAAAAGCCGTCCTTGGATCCTCTTGCGCTGTTATTTTGTTGAGTTATTTTGTGAAGTGTTGTGATTTACTTTTTTGGTGGTGCCAATTTCCCTTCCTACATTTCCCAGAATGCCATTCGACAACTCCCAGGGAATGGGCCTGAACGTGTTGCTCTCAGCTGTTGGTTATGGGACTCTCTATTTTCTATTTTTATATGTATGCTGCTAATGGCCAGGGGATTTTTTAATGGAGTTTAGCCTGACATTCACTACATACGAGAGAGAACATATCAGGAATAAGTTGAGTGTACCTTACCTGCGTGAAAGGGAAAAGGTGTTTCACTATCACAGTGTTTCAGGGTGGATTTCCCTTTAAGGCACATTTCAACCAGTGTTTCCCACCAACCTTAACCTTGTAGTAGTGTAGCTTGATACAGTGCAGAACAGATTCAGGAATGTGAACACACCTTTTCTCTCTGTACCATCTTCTTGTAGAGGTAGTCGGGGAAGGTGCGCAGGGGGTAGAACTTTCCCGAGCCCTCGGCACACATGAACACATTGTTCTCACACACCAGACGGCCCCGGCTGATGGTGACCAGGGGAACACCATGGCAGCGCATCCCCTCATACAGGTTGAAGTCCCCTCCCTGCACCTGAGTGCTTACGGAGATCGTCCTGCACCGAGGAAAAGGGGCATCAGCATGTGTGTCTGTGTAGGTGTGTGCGCACCAGCTTTGGGTGGTGAAGTAATATTACTACTTTCCCCAGCAACGAGTAGTGTAACAAATTATTCATCCAGTAAAAGGACAAGAACATTGGACATCAACAAAGTAATAACATTACTTTTGAAACGAATAACAAGCAATGACTTTTTGGCCTGAGAAGCCCAAAGTGTAAGTGTATGTAGACGATACACTCATGTCTGTGAGTGTTTTGTTGTAAATACCGTTGCGTACCTTGTTGCGTCAGGGTCCCAGACCACCACGTCGGCGTCGGCCCCGGGGATGATGCGACCCTTGCGTGGGTACAGGTTGTAGATCTTTGCTGCGTTGGAGCTCGTCACCGCAACAAAGCGGTTCTCGTCCATCTTTCCTGCCACCTGGAGGATTTTTTTTTGTCAGTCCTTACTTTGAAAAGGATCAGAAATCAGGGCTTGGTTCAGGTTAAGGTTGGGGTTAATGTTGGGGAATAAATATAAGCCTGTGGAATCCCCTTACAAAGCTACTATGAAACAGTTTGATGTTGAATATAAGTTGATACGACGGCCTGCACCAATGTTGAAAACCTGTGTAGAGACAGTGCCAAAATGAGAGTTGAGTCTGTAGTCGTCCATAACTGCTACCTGCAGTTTCCGAATCTGTTTTAAAATGAACTTTCACCATGCCATAATATCATATTGTGAAAATGTTGTGTGTTATGTGCTTATTTGGGTTGATGTTGACCCCCTCCTGCATATCATCCATCAAATGCTTTCTGGGTGGTAACACGAACAATGCTTGTAGGTATGTGTGTGCGTGTGTGTGTATACGTACCACTCCCCTCTCCCAGATGACACTCATTCTGTCCTGGACACCTGCCACTCCATGGGGGATCTTGGTGAAGTCCTCCTTGCCCAGAGCTCTCTGCTTGGTGCTGAAGGGACGGTGCTCAGACGCCACCACGCTCAGAGTGTCACTGGAAACAGGAAATGCAGATGAAAGTAATATATATATATAGATATTAGATAATAGATATTTTTAGCCAAAACGCTTTACAGCACCATGACTGCATACATTTTCTTTGCATGGGAGTGAGTAGTGAGTTCCTAAGTAAGTAAGTTTGCAAGAGATGACACTAACCTTAAGAAAATATTGGGAAATTGCACTTGAGAACCTTTTAAGAACTTCCTGATATTTCCTCTAAAGTAACTTCTTAAGATCTATCTTTTTGCCTGACAATAGCAATATGTTTCTGCGTGTGGTATGCACATACTTGCCCAGCAGGCCCATGAGGTAGTTGGGTGTGTTGGGGTCGAGGCGGAGAGGAGGGGCGATGACATGGGCGGCAGGCATGAGCCCAGTCCTGGTGGTAATACTGCATCCCATTCAGCACAGTGTGGGCTACTGTGGTCTCCGCATGGACCACCTTACCTGGAGAGAGACGAAGAAGAAGGAGGGGGAAGGTGAGCTGTTGCAAGTACATCCTTATCCTCATCCCCGTCCTTTTGGCGAGCTACTCACCCTGCATCTTAGCAGCGCCGATCATGTCTCCAGCAGACATGCAGGATACGTTCACCAGGTAGATCGGGCAGTGGGCCTGCAATCACGAGTACATGCATTCATTTATTCGAGAACATATGGCCACCCATACACAGACTGGATGTTAAAATCCTATACTATACCCTGTTGGCGATGGTGACGGCTCTGTGAGTAGCCTCTGACTCCAGCTGTGGAAAGGAATATGACAGACAAATAATCACACAATTAGAATTGTCATATGTACTAAACATACAATTATATTTTAGGCATTAAATCCAGAGCAATGTACATTAAGCACAACAATAGACCATGGCGACAGAAAACATGTCGTCCCCCACTGGCATCGTATCTCAGACACCACTGATCCAAGTTTGGCTAAATCAGAATCAGACTTGACCTTTAATTACAGCGCCCCCTATTAGGCCACTAAGTGCAATTTTTAAGGAAAGCTGGATGTAGTGTAATTGGACTTAATGTTGTAGGAATTAGCAAATTAGTTTGACCTTCACTTATAGCGCCCTCATTAGACCAATTAGTGTAATTTTTAAGCGCCAGAACACCAAAACGCCTCATCCCACCAAGTTTTGACAAAATTGGACCAGTGGTGTCTAAGATATCATGGTTGAGTTTAAATCAATAAGTTTAAGGTCAATAAGTGCACATTTTTAAATGCTGAAACACAGTGCTAAAATGACCGTGTAGGGGACAATAAGATTAATAAAATGGTCCAGAAGATAGAAATTCACCTCCTCTGGTCGGCTGATCTCGATACCCTCAGGACCACTGATGCCCAAATCCAGAGCTTCTTTGGCACCCTGAGAGCACACACACACACACACACGCACACACACACACACACACACACCGCACACACAACTAAGTCAAAACACAGGTGATTACAGCCTCTAAAATGTTATAATTCTGTCATTTCAGTACCCAAAATAGCTAATACCTTTAATAATAATCAATGGTGAGTTTTACTTTCATGCTAGCAAACAACTTTGTCAGAGTAGGTGTTTACAATGGTGGATATCTCCTTTTGGAATAGAGCTGTAGAAAATAGAAATGAGTGTGTGTGTGTGTGTGTGTGTGTGAGTCACACAGAAAGGCTCATGGAGGGAGGAAGGAGGACGTGAAGAAGGAAGTGTGTGTGTGTGTGTGTGTGTGTACCTCCGCCACCAGCTCTCCATTCTCGGCGTGGACGCGTGCGATCGCCCCGATGTCCTTGCAGGTCTGCAGCGTCTGGTAGAGCTCAGAGTCCTTCAGCATCATCATGTCTTTGTAGGCCATGTACATCTGGAAGGAGTTGACCCCGTGCTCCCTCACCAGGGTCTCCATCTCGTTACGCACCTGGCGGTCAGAGGGCGAAGGTCAAGGGGGGACAGTTTGAATTTGTTCTCTGGGCCGAGCACAGCCGACTCCTTCATTTGTTTTGTATTGGCAAAGGGAGAGAGTGCAGTTGTGCATTAGCCAGTGTGAATATTGGTATAGAGAGAGTGACTCTTTATGTGTGTGTGTGTTATATGGGGCATGAAATGAGCTTGGAGAGCAGCCAGCAGGAGATCACATTCCATTCACACTGGCGACTATCACAAACCCTCAGAGAGATTAGGCACACAGAAAGCTCACATATCCTCTCACTATTGCAGTAAATGGTTTGAAAGGCCACTGAGCCAACCTACATGGGCCATAGCACCATCAGCAAAGATGGGGGATGATTCATTGTGTTGGTGTTTGTTAGCAAACAGCAGTCAAAATCATACTATACACTTATTCTATATATCCTATGAATCTTGGCTTTGTGGAGCAATGATGCAATACTGTTGGATGCTTCAAAAAGTTTCAAAATTAAAGCCTCCCTGCACTGAGCTCACAGGCAATATGAACATTTTCAAACAAGCATTTTCTACCAATCAAAAAACACCGCTAATCGGCCCCGCCCTGGCACGCCGGAGCCTTGTTTTCGACTGGAGACTATGGTTGGTGGAAATAGGTTGAGCTGCTTTCCGAGAGGTTTACGAACATGCTATCAACAGCTTAGTGTTTGACAGTCTGACGTGAAATAAATGACTGTATATAATCATATTGTGGCATATGCAGAAAAGCTGCAGGCAATAGCGCAGACATGACCGCCAAGGGTTGCGAGAGCCACGTTGACTCATGAATCTGCCTAATGAGTCTAATGAGCGTGTGCGTTAACCTCGTTCTGCTGAGGTTTAATCTAGGTCACTACACATTTTACACATAAAGGAAATGGGCTATTTGACCGAGGGTTGGCATAGTGCAACATCCTCCTGCACAAAAACCCATCCGTCTAGCTCCATCCCTGTCCTTCCAGAGAGCCCTGCAGAGTGGTACATCTCACACCTCGACCCATCTTTGTATTGGTGTCAGGTGTGTCTTACCTTGGGACCCCACCAAGTCACCCCCACATGCAGAGCGTAGTCGCAACAGGCCTTGGCGTCAGCCAGAGCCCGGCACTGCTCATAGGCGTCCAGCAGGGAGCAGTGTTGTTCAGGCAGGACCAGAGACACCACCATGGTCGTACCACCCATCAGAGCCGCCTGAGGGGTGAGGGAGATGGGAGGAGAGACAGGGAGGGAGGAAGAGAGAGAGGAGGGAGGAGAGACAAGGAGGGAGGGAGGGAGGAAGAGAGAGAGGAGGGAGGAGAGACAGGGATGGAGGGAACAAGGAGGGAAGAGAGAGAGAAGAGGGACAAAGGAAGAAAGGGAGGGAAGGAGGGAGAGAGGAAGGGAGGGAGGAAGGAAGAAAGGAAGAGAGGAAGGAAGGAAGAGAGGGAGGAAGGGGGAAGAGAGGGGGGAAGGAAACAAGGAAGGAAAGAGGGAAGAGAGAGAGAAAAAAAGACAGAAAGAAGGAGGGAAGCAGAGGGGGAGGAAAGAGAGAGTGATTAGAGAACAGTGAATCCACTGTGAAGCAGAGAGACTCTGTTCATCACACTGACGCTGAGCCACACTCATTAACTGTTGTTCACATCAAACACGACAGCGACAAGTCACACGGCAAACCTCCATCTAAACAGGTCAGAAATCTTTAAAAGGCAAAGGAAAATGATCTCACATATCTCTTGTCTGATTTTTCTCACTTGATTTATGAAAAATAAATTGGGAAAAATATGTTGGGACTACTAAATTAAATGATTTGTTACGATATGATATGTTGTCTGTAATGTCAGGACATCAGCATCCATAATCCATAGTGTATCTGTAATAGAGATCAGGTTTTTCAGCAGCAGCAAGCCGGAGAAGGGGAAGGAGGAAGATAAAAAAGAGGAGACGAAGATGGATGGAGGGAAAAGAGGGAAGGAGGAAGTTGGGGACAAAGGATGAGAGGAAGAGGAGGAGGAGGAAGAATGGGACAGGCAGGGAAAGCGAATGAGGTGGAGGGAGAGTGTTTGCGGCGACTTGGCTCTGCTGGTTTCGATTGGTAGATGACACGTTAGCGTAGCCATGACAACACAGATACTGCTCAGCTATGCCTATCGCATGTCCCTATCCTCCTCCTCCTCCTCCTCCTCCCTCCATCCAAAATCACACTGCCATACCTCAGAGTCTAGCGAGGAAATTGCGAAACGAGTGAAGAACATTTATTTATGAACGACGATGAACATTTTTCAATATGTCTCATGTCCCTATCTCTCACATACAACCCTGCAACTGAGGCTCTCCTATTCTTTCTCTCTCAGGGTTGGCTCGATTCATTTTCATTTTCAGTCCAAAACTGCAATTCACCAATGGCAGAGCATTTCGTTCATTTCTTTGTAGCGGCCTCAAAAGAGAAAAGCCACACCCCGAACGGACTGAAAGTGAGTCCGAACGCAGCCCTGCTTTCCGTGTCCGCCAGTGTGGACCGGCTCCTCCAGACATGCCTCAGACGGAGGCGGGACCGCTGTGTTTTTGACTGACAGCTCTGCCAGCCAGCGAGCTCTCCGATTTCCTATTACCATAGCAACCAGACCGAATCATCCGCAGCATCAGCATCTGTGGTCTTGCGTGTGTGCGAGTGTATGAAGAGTGGAGTATCATCGATCTCTGTCTGTGTGTGTGTGTGTGTGTGTGTGTGTGTGTGTGTGTGTGTGTGTGTGTGTGTGTGTATGCAAGGACAAGTAAGTCCACCACAAAATGATGAATCAGACTAAAAATCGGACCGGTGGTGTTAAAAGTTTGAAATATCACCTGAGATATCATGTTTGACGGACACACACTGCACAGCCCAGTGTGTGTGTGTGTGTGTGTGCGCATGCACCGCATCTTCCTCAGTGTGAGGGTTTACCGAGGCCAGCAGCAGACTGTGTGCCTTCCTGTGCCAAGCTGGAATAAAGAAGCTGTCAGCTGGTTGAAACGCCTTTCATTCCAGCCCGTCGCTTCTCTTCAGCCTGCATCTGCAACTGTCGACTCTCTATCGTACCGGAAACATGGCACAAATCAACAATCTAATTTTAGAACTTTAAACCTTTGAGGGATGTTCAAATTGTCGCTGCCAGACAGGTACACAATGTGTTCTAATATGAGCCCACGTACGCTGATGCTGAGTGGAATGAAACCGTCCATCTGACCCAACATGGAAACCAGACTAACCAGTTCTACAATGTGCTGAGAGATTTTCATGTGTCCAAAAAAAAAAAACACGGTCATGCAGCCACTTCACACTTGAAAACCTCCTTTCCACACGTGTAAGGGTTTCAAAACGGGCTTCATTTTTAATTTAAAGGGGCAGTAAGTACGATTTTTCCTGCCCGGTTGCATAAAATGATCACAGTATATCTGTGCAGGGTTGACAGGGTTGTCGATCAGAGCCAATGACGCAGCGATTACTTACAGAGGCTTCTGGCTTTACAAAACTCACTTAGTACTCTGCCACTCCCTAACTTGCCCCACTTGCCGTTATTATTCAAGCATTTTCCATGGTTTCTGGAAATTTCACGTGTAAAAACTCCCTTTGTGCAAGAGTGTGGACCATCTGGATGTTCCTGATGGAATAGCCGTGTAAGCTCTCCTCAACGCTAATGCTAAACACCTGGGTGTCATTTTGTTGGGCATCTACGACGAGTGGGGGACAAAAATATTCTGTGCTGGCTTCATAACACATCTGGATGGTGACAGCGTTTTAAAATGAAACCCCCCCCCACACTCCATTAAAGACCCCCAACACCTACTGTGAGGATAATCCCCGGCAGAGAGAGAACGAGAAAGAGAAGAGAGGGGAGAGAGCAAGAATATGTGTGTGTGTGTGTTTCACTCTGGGTGGGTGACAGGGTCAGAAATTAATCGGGGCTCGGGGCAAAAAGTCCCTTAGTTCGTAAAAAAGATAAAACTAAATAAAAAACTAAAGGGGGCAAAAAATGGCCCCGATAATTAGGAGTGCGCTTTTTTTGCATTTCACCCTGCAGAGAGAGGAAAACGGCACCATAAAGAAATCTTAGCAGGTACATATTGAGTGTTTATTTGCCAGTATGCAATGTATTATTTCATAATTCAATAAAATTGCCAGCAAAAACGACCAAAGTGCCTCTGAACATCAGATGGAGGGGGAAAAAAACGCCCTGTGAAAAAAGAGAAAGAGACTGAGCGAGACAGCATGCATAGGGAGAATGATCTGAGAGGATGAGAGGCTCTCTCTATGTTGGCTCTGGGAGAGGCTATCAGTCAGACAGCTTACTGTGGCAACTCTCTGATCAGCCTCTATCAGCCCCACTCATACGACGCATTACAGCGGACCATCCTGGCCTCTCTCACCCCTCCTCCTGTCCTACCTACCCAGGCATCAAAGGAACTGTGCAGCCCGGTTCCTATTGAGGCTAGACCGATATATATTGGTTCGCTGAATTATTATGAGGTGTTTTAGTGTGCTGTGGTTAGACAGGTTTCTATGCTGTTTCTACTGTGTTGCAGAACTGGTTGTAGACTGGTTTTGAAACACAACCACTTCCCTTTCACTAATAGCATTATTGAACTGACCTACACCCAGCCCACAACTATCTCTCTTTTTCTTGCCCGGTCCATGAAGGGGCCAGCAGATCCGTAACGCAACTGCAAAGCCTCTCTACATTCCCAACACACATATAGCAACTATTTCAACTAAAATAAACTTCAGCAGCATGGGTCTAACTAGGAAGCAAATCCAACAGGCAGCAGGCAGCTCAGATAGTAACATACTTGTCAAAAGGGGGAGAGGATGGGGGAGAGGATGCGGGGAGGAATAGTTTTCGGGTTTGCTCACAATTGCACGAGCCATCGCCACGGTAACGCAGTCGCCATAGAGACCACACAATACCATCTTGGTGGTACAATACCATCCATGTGTGCTAACACACACACACACACTAGAGGGCTTCCTGATTTCCACACTGAACGCGGGGATGCATGCTAGGGGGTTGGTTACTATGGTAGCAAGGTCAATGGTGGGTAGGGGTGGGGGGGGGATGGAGGATTCAAACCACCACCCCAACTCTCCTCACCCCACTTCAGTTGGCATTCCATTAGACTAAAGCCAGGCTTGTCATTTTCACTAAATCCCACTAAATGGCAAAGTCCCTTTAGGAAATTGTGACCACAAATGTGTTCTCATGGTATAAAAAGTCAGGGAACCCGTGAAAGTTAAAAAGACACATTCAATGTCTTATCCCTCTACAATTAAAGGCTTTTTAACTTTCAAATTCACAAGAATGCCTGGACATTTTATGTCACGGCAACACATTTTGGGTCATACTATTTCATTTCCTTTATCCCGTTTACAGTACATGGACTCGTTTTTGGAACAATTACTGATGACTTAGAGATATTATTTGGTCTATGTGATAAATAAACATATTAAGGTCACCAAACTAGCAGCTCTCTATTATGATGAAGACCATATCTGGCCACTCTTTGCCATGCCCAGTTGACACTCTTGACTAAAGCCCCCAATGACAACAACGAGCGACTTCCCGCCACATCCCCCAACGCATGCTACTGCTGTAAGGGATAACACTCCACTCCTAACTATCATATCCCCTCTCCTTTGAGTCTCGAGAGGATCTCTGGAGGGCATCCATAGGAAATGAACGTGTAAGCCCAGTACAAATGAACACGGAACAGCTGTGTGTGTGTGTGTCCTTTGCTATCTCTCAGAAACTAGTAACAGCTGTTGTAAGAGTGACAACAGTGTTATATAGTGGTTATTGGTGGGGCTGGAAGCAGGAATGTGTTTGGATAAGGAGGGGAGGGGGCAGGGCTCTTTTTGCGTATGACAGCTGTCTCTTGATTCCAAATGTGTCGCAGCATTAACACAGGCATGTAGACTGGCCCAGTGTGTGTGTGTGTGTGTGTGTGTGCACCTTGGTGCCGCTGTAGAAGTCATCCTGGATGGTGCCGTTCATGAAGGTCTGATCCAGATGCACGGCGGTGTCTATTCCACCTGGCAATACGAGCTTCCCCGAGGCGTCGATCACCTTAGCCCCGCCCGGTATCATCAGCTCCTTTCCCACCTGACAGAGAACACACCAAACACGCAGCTTTTATTAACACCCTTGCATTTAGCCGGTAAATAACCTCCTTGGTTGGGATAGTGGTTTCCATAATGGTTCAAAGAACCATATGATTTGTTAAAATGAAAAAAAAAAGAATAAAAGAATAAAAAAGAATAAAGAATAAAGAACCATTCAGAATTCAATTCTCGTCAATTGAATCCAACTCTGATTGAACCCTGACCCCATTATGAGTCTTATGCATCCTCCTCACATGAAACGATGCTCATTTCCATGACAACAAGATTGAAATCCTTTGGCAGACATTTTAGGTTTACCGAAATTGACCATGATGCACCAGCAAGCACTGTGTGTCCTTCTAACTCAGTGAGCTGAATATAGTGTACAGTATCATCACGTGGAGTCAGGGAGGTAGAATAATTCATTCTCTTCATGTCTCTGTGTGATGAGTCACCCTAGGATATACAGTATATTAGCCTGTGAATATACAGTGTGTGTGTGTTTGCATGTGCGAAAGACAGAAAGAGAAATATATACAGAGAGAAATTAAAAAAAAATGCATTATGTATGTGCACGTGTGTGTGGAGTACCTGCTGAATGATGCCATTCTCAATGTAGACGTCAGCTTCCTGGGTGAAGTCATCATTGACCACCTTTCCTCCCTTGATGAGGATACGCATGGACCCTGCATTGGCCGCCATAGTCCTATCAGAGGAACACAAAGGGATATGTAGCATTAGTAATGCTCCTTCCATTCCATAAACGTAATGGTTTTCAATCATGTGCCATGAAGGCCCAGCAGTGTGCAGGTTTTCATTACAACCAGACGCTATGAAAACTGCATACTGTTTGGTATCGATTAGAGCTGCAACGATTAGTCGATTAATCGATTAGTCGATCGACAGAAAACTAATTGGCAACTAGTTTGATAATCAATTAAAAGTCCTTTTTCAAGCAAAAATTCCAAAGATTTGATTGTTCCAGGTTCTCAAATGTGAAAATTTGCCTTATAATATAATATGCATTATAATAAATTGAATATTTTGAGGTTTTGGACTATTTGTCAGACAAATCAAGATGGTCATTTTTCACTGTTTTCTAATGTTTTATAGACCAAACGATTATCGATTAATTGAGAAAATAATCGGCAGATTAATCGGTAACAAAAATAATCTTTAGATGCAGCCCTAGTATCGATAGCAAATGAATGAGAACCACTGGTCTGAATGCTGTTTCAGAGGCTTTTCCACCATGAAAAAGACAATTTTTTTAGGCATGAAAATGGTCAAATTTTGAGATAATGAATATCAGTGTTGTTAGGAATTATTTCTTGGTCGTGGTGATGAACGTAAGGAGAAAGCAGCAACAAACTACGTCTCAGGATTCAATGAGTATTTAATACAGTTCAGCGCTGAAAGGGAGAAATATCCGGCAGCATCTCTGCCTACAAGGATAATCTAAAGAACACCAAGCAGATACAGTTCCTTTATACAGACATTCATGTGATATTTTACATAGACCCTTTCATCCCCCTCAGCCTCTGTCTGTCGTCCCTATGTTAATTGAGTAGAGTGGAAGTAGTTCTGTCTCACCTTCCTCTAGACCTGTGAACACCATGTCTCCTGTGCTAATTTCCAATTGAGCAACGGCAACCAAACGGCCTGCATTGTATTGTAGAAGAGGCCTCCAGACGGCCTTAGTGTATTGTATTTTAGTATCTTGCCGAGACAAGACAATCTTGCCTCGGCCAAATATACAATTCCCAACAGTGTGAAATATTGGTTATTGGCAGCTTCAATCCAAAAATAGTGTTTGGCAGTATTGGCCTTCAAAACCCCTTATAGTTCAAACAATGCTTATAACAAATCCAATGCCTGCAAGCAGGAATTCAAAAGGGCTACAAAGGCTCAAGTCCCATACTCAGGTTGTGGGTTTGAGTCTGTTTCATGACCTTTGTCTCAAAAATGCCACAACAATCTCTGGGGAAAAAAACGATAGTTACTCATCTGCGGCGATGCTAAACGTTCAGTCTGGTGCAAAGCTGCCTCAGAGCACACAGGAAGAAAATCATGTCTGCTTG
Organism: Hoplostethus atlanticus; assembly: GCA_034670405.1. Taxonomy (NCBI): domain Eukaryota; kingdom Metazoa; phylum Chordata; class Actinopteri; order Trachichthyiformes; family Trachichthyidae; genus Hoplostethus; species Hoplostethus atlanticus. The sequence goes on along the minus strand of JAXDDX010000011.1, from coordinate 7,624,399 downwards.
CGACTCTTCTGCTGACCCACACATTGCAGTTTCTGTCTCTTTCTTTTTCTCTGGAGATGCAAAACTTTCTCCGAGCTTTTAGTGTGTCAGCCCGCCCTATGAAATATTAATAAATAAAGGGCAGAACAGCAGATCTATAATTCACAAATCTATCATCCACACGAGGAGGACAGCCTCCCAGGGTGCAGCAGGGGCTGATGGAAAACCGAAGAGGCAAATACTGAAAAAGGTATATCGGTATTCACACCCACTGACTGACCCACCTATCTGACCAGCTCCCGATCAATCTTAACAGGTTGGAGAAGGGTCAAATTGCCGTTAGATAACTGATCTGTGGTAAGTTTTGCAATTTACTCACTAATGGCTGAGGATAGGAATATGGGTGTCGAATCCATCCATCCAATATCTGATATTTACAGATCACTGTGGAATAAAGCAGCTTGAGTAAGTGACAGACAGCATGGGACCAACAAGTTCCAACACCCCAGTGTGGGTATGTTGGTGTGTGTGTGTGTGTGTGTGTGTGTGTGTGTGTGTGTGCGTTCACGTGCTTGTGTGCATTCTGCATGGATAGCCTTATGCAATGTGCTTGATGGCAGAACACAATAGGATCCCAGGCACACAGACTCAACTGAAAGAGATGAGAGGGATGGAGGGAGGAAGGAAGGAAAAGAAAAGAGAGAGAGGAGGGGAGAGATAGAGGCTGAAAGAGAAGAGGAAGAAGGAGGATAGGGGAAATCTACAGCCTGGTATTTACGCCCAAACCCGGCGGGAATAAAATGAATCCAATGGGTTGGGGTAAGGATGGGCAGAAGAAGAGCTCTGGGAAGATAGAGGTGAGGGGGGAATAGGGGGAAGGAGGGGTGAAAAGGAGAGCAAGAACATGAAAGAGAAGCAGAGGAATGAGGATGCCGAGAGATGAGTAAAGAAATAGAAAATGAGAGGAAGGGATTGATGCAGATGAAGATAAGAGAGATAAAGCAATGGAGAGAAAGATGGCGGGGGGTGGGGGGTATGGAAAGCAGGGTATGGAAGCAGTGCCTTAAGGCCTGGCAACTGGAATAAAAGATTGGTTTCCCAGGAGATGGGAACTGGTGAGCGCTTTCAGCAAAAAGCTTATAGAGACACACACACACACACACACACACACACACACACACATACTAAACACCAACACTGATTCACCATTTGAACTGCATACTGTTAACAAATCAACACAAACACGTGAATATGAAGGAACTATACCTATAACTACGTTTATGACATACAGTGTAGGAGGTAAAGTATGGACCTTTAATTATAGCGCCCCCATTAGGCTCATCAGTGTAATTTGTATTGACAGCTGGATGTGCGCAACAAGACATTTACAGTGTAAGGGTTAGGGCCTTTCAGAGTTCGAAATTTTGACCTTTGATGGTAGCGCCTGTTTGGAATAGAGTCAGAGCCCTGACCTTATTGAAAGGCTGTAGCATGACCTGAAGCCGTTCATGGAAGACATCCAAAAAATATCTGTAAGGAGGAATGGTCCAAAATACCTCCTGACGTCGAGCAGGTCTGATCAGCGACTACAGGTTATTGCTGCTAAAGGAGGTTCCACCAGTTACTAAATCTCATGGTTCACATACGTTTTCCAATCCAAGCTGTTAACGTTTGAACAATATGTTCAATAAAAACATGTAAAAGTACAAATTTCTGTGTGTTATTTACATTTATACATTTATGCAGGAATGCAGGTCATTCAAAAGGGTTCACAAACTTTTTCTCATCTCTCATCTTTTTATGTGAGAGCCAAGGTGTCAGCTTCACTGTCCCGGCTGCCTCCTAGCATCTCCTCACACTTAATCCGACATGAAGTGACGCCATCTTGGCTCCAAACAGATTATATTCCACCTAGAAAGCATGGAGGGTTATTGTCACGGCGGGCTCGGTGCCAAATGAAAGGACAGCTTCAGTAATACCGGCTCAGGGCACAGTCACATATCCTCTCTTATTAAAATCTCTTCCTGGGTGGTTGATGTCACCGCTCCCCCCTCGTGCAATTCAATTCAATTGAAGGGTGCTTTATTGGCATGACATATGCTTATTACCGAAAACAAAGCCAACAAGAATTCAAATTCAGAGAGCAACCATGAAAATGTACAAATGGTTCATGCTAATCGCTAACTCAATCGACAAATTTAATCTTTTTTTCATTGTTAATGTTTCGTCCTATCTGACGTTTTGACAAGGTTTTCAAAATGACTACATATCATTTTGATGTTAACACAGTAGGTGTCTCGCATTTCTTCATGGTTATACTACAATGCACCACCCGCCACTGCTGACCCTCAGAGATGTATTTTTATCTGACTGTGAAGAGCAAGAGATGGAGCCAACAACAAAAAAAGCAAAAGCAACCGATTTTTTTTCATCAAACAGCCAACAGATGATGAGGGGAAAAAAGGGAGAGTGAAGCTGACAGAGAGAGAGAGAGAGAGAGAGAGCGCGAGAGAGAGAGAGAGAGAGAGAATGACGTCGACATGAAACCTCTATAACTGATAGTTAAAGGCTCGAGCTGCTGCTGCTATTTTCCAGTCAGCTCGGTCCAAACCCACACAGCTGACTGTGTGTGGGAAACGGGAACGCTGGCTGAACGGGCCAGTGCACCAGACACTGGGAGCTTTGTGTCAATCTGAAGCACCGTAGGGCCAGAGGAAATTGAGTCGAGCTAAATAAGGCGTATTCTGCACGATGACACCTTTAACTAACTGACCTGTTGCCTGATAAATGGAAAAATAATCATATAATAATCAAATAATCATAAACTGTCATAAAAAATATATATATATTATTTTTATTATATTGATTGCTGTTGAACCACCATGAGCACAATTGGCTCTATGCTGTTGTGGGTGTCATTTGGCACCTTAACTAGACACACCCAAAGACGCCATTCCTATTACTTACATGTTAAGTTACATTGGATTTCGTGACCCTGCAAACAAACCCCTGAGGAGTTGGAAACAAGTCCGAGCAATAACTGAAATCCCAGGTCCGGGTCACCACCAAAATCGGATCACTTTGATCTGTGACCCGAGACCCGTCTGTCCACCAAATTTCTTGGAAATCTGTGAATCCGTTTTTGAGATATCCTGCTGACAAACTAGCACAGGAGACAGCCACATGTATGGACAGGTCAACCCACACATCAGATAGTGGTTAGAATTGGTAACGTCTTGCCATATATAAATGATTAATCAAAGAGTAATATTGTAACCAATCAGAACTGTTGTCATAGTTCACATAGATCAAGTAGGACAAATTACATCATACCCCAACTGCTTCACTCTCAGTCCAATAAAGAGGAAAACTGGACATAAAACATTGAACTAACATTCAGATCAGCTGTAAAACAGCACTGTACTTCACATCCCTGACATTATTGGTGAATATTGTGTCATTTCCTTTGGGAGAGGACTCCTCATGTTACTCTGGCGATCACCTCAAACTGAGATCACACCCAAAGCCTCTGGTCCGGCTACGACTTTTCGTCGCCCTTGCAGCTTGCATGTATATGCTTGAATTGTTATTGTTCGAGCACGTCGCTGTCAGTTGCGGAAGTCACGTATGATGCATGGTACATTTTTGGTGCGGTGACAAGGCGTAAATGGAGCAGACACTCCCATCTCTGTAATTTTACAGACTGATTACAGAGATCTCTCATCCCTGCGACTTGCCCATTAATTCAGGCTGGCAGGGACTGAGGGCGCAGCCGTCCTTCAGCGACATCTAGAGGCAGAGATAAGCAACTGCACAACATTTTAGATGATTTTCAGCATTATTCCAGATGTATAGAAGGGCATTAATATTACTACATCATGATTTCAGAATCTGTATTCACTTTTTAGGCAATTTCACTTGCGTGGATGATTCTAGATGCGGCAAATATTATTTAACAACCCTAGATTACAACATATGTAATATTATGATGGCATCGACCCCCTCCAAAAAAATATCTTGCAAGACCACTAGGTTGAAAACCACAGCTTTCTTTAGTGTAAGTGTGTGTTTGTTCTGCTGTGTCATAATGGGCCTGACACACTGACACACACACACACACACACACACACACCCAAGGCATGGTTTCTCACTCACCCCAAGACCAGCTGCTTCTGCACACAGTCTCTCTCTCTCTCTCTCTCTCACAAACATGCACACATATGTTCCTCCACACACAAACACATATTACGCACACAATTGAACAGGCACAAACACACACACACACACATCAAGACACACCCTGAGTTTTTCTCATACAGACATTTTTTTTTAATGGGGGAGTTAATTAATATTGAATGAGGAGCTGCAGTCAGATTTAGTCTCGTCTCCCAATGTCACACCCAAAACACACACACACAGCCGCTTCAGTGTCCTGCATGTTCGTGTTCAATTGTTTCTGCGTCGCTATCGCCAATTCTTGTTTGTTTATTGTGCTAATATGAATAAACTGATTGTGATTCTCATGTGTGTATTTTCACTGAGGAACCGCACCAAACCATTTTCTGTCCCGTGCAATGAGATAATAAAAGCGTCTCAATCTTAATCCACAGCACTGATGTAGTGGCAGACAACCAACAATATGAACAAAGATCAAACACATTTCCAGAAAAGCCTGCATGTCCTGAAACACTCAGATGTCTGCTTCTAGGCGAGTGCAGGCTGCATGAGTGGCATGTAAATGTGTGTGTGTGTGTGTGTGTGTGTGTGTGCGTGTGTGTGTTGATGCATGCTGTAAATGAGAAAGAAAGGAGTAGACAGCTGCTGACTCCTGCCTTATCGAGAGAAATCGCCACAGGGAGGGACGGCATAACGTATGTGTACGTGCGTATGTATGTGCGTGTGCATGTGACACACGTGTGAGAGAGTGCATGCCTAAACGGCAGAGCTAATGTAAAGCCAGACGAGCCATACATCAGACAAATTTACAACCAAACAGTGCAAGAATAGACCTTTAACATACACACACACACACACACACACAGGGAACTTTAGAGGGTTGTGAGTGCTACCGGCAGTTCATGGATGAATAAGCCATTACTGAATCAGACACAGATAAACAACAACAACAGTGGCCACACAACTAACTAGGGCATCACTCTCAGGATTAGGGGCCTGTCTCTCTCTCTCTCTCTCTCTCTCTGTCTCTCTCTCTCTCACACACACGCACCTGACATTACATGTCACACACTCCCTACATGCTGTACTTGTGGGTGGATGTGTGTCCCCTCCCTCCCTCCTCTCTCCTCTACGGCTTCTTCCCATCCCCTCTACTCCCTCCAGACCGGGGGCCGGATTCACTAAAAGTCTTCTTAAGTTACTTAGCGCAATTCCCCAACATTTTCTTACAGTTGGTGTCATCTCTTACAAACTCTTACTTCTCCAACAAACAATTTAGCATAAGCATGTTTCTCTCTGCTAGCTATAGCAGTAATAGCATTTGTTGGTTTAGCTAACCTAGCTAGCCGAGCTAACAACAAAATGTTGAGTTTAAAATGTAAGCAAAACGATTACCTTACTTTGAAATTCCCGCTCAATTGTCAAAAATGTGTGTTTAGATGAATCAGTTTAGAGGCTTACCTTTACACTGCAACAATTTTAAGGCAAATGGCAAATATCTTAAAGTTAACAACAAATTCGAGAATCCCAGGAATCCCAGTCTCCCAAGTCTTTTCCCAGGAGGCAAATGAAGAAGAATGTTAAGGAAATTTTGGTGAATATCGACTTTTCTTAACTGTTTTCTGAAAATCAAAGTTAATTAAGCAGGTAAGAAGATTTTTTTTCTTTCTTAAGAAGGTTTTGTGAATCCGGCCTCAGGACGATTTCATGTCATGGACCCCCAAACAGACACACATTAGGGCCACGGGGGATAGTGGTGAGAATAATTAGGAAAGTCATTCTTATACATTCTTTAAGCGGGATCAGTTCTAGTTTCTATTCATCATTTTGCCCCTTCAAGGATCTTTGGAGCCCCCCTCAAGGACCCCTCGGGATTCCTGAACCCCGCTAGGAGCCCCGTTCCATCTCGACACTCCCTGGTTCCCATGCACTATCCTCTAGAGAGGTTTTGTGTTTAATTCTTTTGTTTTTCCCTCTAAGACATGGGCAAGGCAGGTGCTAAAAAAAGAGGGATGCCGTTCCCTCTCCATCCCCCACCCTGTCCACAACCTCTTGCCTCTTCCCCACTGACTGACACACACACACACACACACACACACACACACACACACACACACACACACCAGCATCACAACTCCAGACCTTCTCCAGCGCAGACCTTAATCACCGTGACACAACGTGTTTGGTGGAACAGGGATAGCCTATATATGAATAACAGACTTACATAACCGGCAACACGCACAGAGCCGTATCGCACTAATGGCAAGCCACACACACAGACGCGCGCGCACACATGCACGTCTCACCCGCATTTTTGTCGCACAAACGCACGCGCATATGTCAGCTCGTGAATTTAAAAAAAAAGCTCCGATGTCCGACACTTACTGTTAACTGAAAATCTTTATTATACCACAGATGTCAAGCGTTTATCTCACCGGGTTGGGAGGAGAAGGCTTGCGTGGATGCGTTCCAATTCAAACGCTAAACAAAATAATCAATTAATACCTGTAGAAATGATATTTAATAATGCTAGAGGGTGGTGTCCCGACATGCAGGCAAACGGGAACCCACCCGGTGCCAATGTCCCCCACATCCCTGTTATAGCCTACAGTTATTCAGCGAAATAATTTAATAATACACCATTGTAATATATAATGATAATCACTGCTTCTCCGTTGTCAGCGATTATTAAATCGCATGAATTGAAGGTGGCATTTTAAATCTTTATTTTCTATTCTTACCCTCTTTTTTCCGGATTCCCCAAATCCTCAGCGCGAGCCTCTCTCTCCGTTCCCCCGGGTAGTCAGAGCTAGCCGCGCGAGCCGCAGATGCTTCTCCGCCGGAGAGTCTGGCAGGTCTGACAGCAGCCAATCGGCTGGCGTTTCAATCTGAGCAGCGGAAAGACTGTCCAATGGGAGGCGGGCAGTCTGGAACGAGGTCCTCCCTTTTTGGTACACAGGGGCGTGTCTTGTCTCCGGAGCTCTATGCTGCCTTCATGTGCTGACGGAAAGAAATCGCACTTAAAAGGTGGGTAGACTATAAACTAAACTAATCATATCCACATACAGTATAACTTCCATCAAGTTGAAACTACTTACTATGATGTATATAACATAAAACATTATTTTATCCTTAACAGACAAACTCTTTGACAAATAAGGTGGCTAAACTCCACTACATCCCTGGATAAAATAATGGGAAAGTTGGAATTTTCTGTGATGCAGGAGTTTATGAGATGTTTTGTTTGCAGAAAAAATGGAAGCTGTCTCAACAATCAATGGAAAATGTGATGTATTTTATTACTGTTGTTGTAAGTTTCAACTGTCAGTTTTCAACTTTTAGTTGTTTCAATAAACAAATTAAAACATCACTAACGTGCGCTATACGATGCACATTTTCTTTTCTTCGCTCTGCTGCTGCAACACAAAGTAGGTCTGTGCTGTTTTGATTTCTAAAATAAAACTTTCGGTACAGGGTCCATTTTGTCATTATTTTCGACCAAAAGTGCTTTAGTCCTCGACTTCTAACTTCGGAAGTAGGAGTTTATGAGGAGCACTTAAAGGCATCAATAAGCAACTGAAGTTGCCATGAAGGAGGTAGGAATAGTATGAACACATGTGTACTTTCAGGGGCATAGATTCACTAAACCCTAAGCTATGGCAAAGTTCCTGCATCTAATATCATCTACTACCAAAACTTCCAAACCTGCTTATATCCACTAAACTTCTGGGGACAAAATGGAGCAATGAATGATAACAATTTATTATTATTTGGTTAATGTGATAATTAGACATAAACTTTCAGCTTAGAAAGGAACCCTGGTCCTGAACGCAATTTTTACTTGATCTTTCCTCTCCATTCTAATGATGCATTCCAGTAGTTATTTTGTCAAGTGTTGTCAGTTACTTTTTTGGTGAACCTCAACCTGCCTCGTTAGTGGCTACTTCTACTTCAGTTAGTGATTTCCTACATTTCCCAGAATGCCTTTCAACAACCCCCAAAGAAGTGGTATTTGTTCCATTTAGCTGTAACTGGAGTAAGGTAAATAACGTGTAATCTTGTAGCTACACTGGAAATAGCTCACTAGGTGCCATTTTTCTTCCCGGTAGTTGCTGAGGGAGTGGAAGGTTTTTCCCATTCCCTTTACTCACCCCACTTTTTCCTAGTGGGTCCTGGGATTTCAACCGACAACCCTCTGACCGCAAGCAGCTTTTACAGCAGCAGAAAAGTGGCAGCAAGGTACCGCTCTCTCCTCAGCATCCTTGTTCTCCACTCCCTTCTTCGTTTCCTCTTGCGCATAGATGCAAAGTGCTGGTATGAAACCCTCTGATGAAAACAGATGAACTCAAGTGCAGCAACTGATTCATTATTAATTTGTTACTAGCAGCAGCACAGAAGCTGCCATAGTTGTTCTTCTGAGACTTTCATGTGAGTAGGCTGCAGGATAATTGCTCGCTGTATGCTGTCTAAAAAAAACAAATGCAATGAAGAAGGAAATAAGAGCCAGCAGTACCAGAGCCATTAGGGCCACTAGGTTGTGATAACAAAACCACCACTCAGTCGCCTTGGGACCTCATTGTACATTTTTGCGGCAACGTGGATCTGCAACGCTCCCAGCAACAGGCAATCAAGTGAGGCAGAGGGTCAAAATCCAATTCTCATGTTCTCACGTGAACAGTTGGCAACAATGCCGAGGTAAAAAGTTGCCCTTGTGTATCGTCGCATTTAATGTAAGCAATTTGACAAATTTCATCTGGTCAAACACATCTTCACCAAGTTTGTTCCTCAACACAATGATTTTCCCCCTCTGCGCTAAAGGCAACATTGGCCATCTGCATCGCTTCAAAAAGTTGCCATTGAAAATCCCAGATGTTAAGACACTGGAAACACTGAGCCTCTAGGCAAAAACACATGAAACAGTCCTTTTTTTTTTATTCACTGTCCATTTCTTACATTGGTTCAAGTACAAAGTTAAAATGCCTTTTTAATTAGTTCATATTCATACAAGAGTAAAATAATAATAGTGCCTTTTCATTACTACGACAAACTTAAATACAGTCATTGTAAAGACAAACTTGAATTATACTCCTAACAATATATTTTTCTTATTTTCAGATAAAATTTTAGCACCTTTTTGAAACACCACCAGTTCCTTCATTCCTAAAAGCTCATCTTTCATTTAGTCCATGAGATGAGTGTCTGCATGCGCCACAGCGTTGTATTGGTATGTGTGGATGTATTACCGCGGTTGTTGGTTGTTGGCTGTTGTTGGCTCTGTGTGTAGGTAGCAGTGTTGTGTGTGGGCGCGCGTGTGTGTGTATATAAGTGTGTGTGTTGGGAGTGTTGAAACAGCGCACCACTCAGCCTGAAAAGCTGTCGATAGGCGAACAGAAACATCATCAACTCGTCGCCCGTCAATCACACCGACAGACGTCGAGCAAAAACAGCGTGGATATGGGCTCCATCCCTCGCGCCTTTCTCTGCACTCTAAATCAGATGTAGGTTGAAATAACGTGTGACAGCGGGTGTGAATTTTGCTTCATAGGGAAGAAAACCTATTCATTTAAAGGAAAAACCTCCCCTCGGATCCTCTCTCACTGTTATATATCGTCAATCTGTGATGTTCGATGCATTCCAGGAGTTATTTTGTGATGTTTTTTGGTGCACCCGCTTTTGCTTTTGCTCAACCTGCCTCGTCCACTTCTACTTCAGTTAGTTATTTCCTACATTTCCCAGAATGCCTTTCGACTGCCCCCAAGGAAGGGGTGTGGAAGTGTTGCATTCAGCTGTGGGTTATATGTGTAGGTGGAGAACATTAGTGAGAGTTTTTCCAGTTGAGAAAAAGTGGGAGTAATGTAATGTGTCTTGTGTCTGCATTGCATTCTGGTCTATTGAGGCTATTGTCGGTAGAGAAATTGGTATCTCTGCCTCTTCTACGATGGATTTCTGATGCCTGCATGATTGTTCAATACCACAAAACAACAAAACGGGCCCAGAAATGGAAGGTACATCACCGATAGCTGAATGTTCCTTTAAGTTTTAGTAAGTTTAAGTAAGGGGCGATGGCAGCTGTGTGCTTCCTTTGGCTTCAATGAGGATTGCTGACAATGCAAACAAACCAAATTTGGAAACTTGTGAAATGTGTCTCATGAAGGAAATCAATCAGCGCACATTCAGACTAGGAATCCAATAATAATGTGTTTCAATTGTGTTGCTGTTGCCAGATTTCAAAATAAGTGTCACTTTTCAATGCCTTCTTATGGTTCAAGGGTGGAAGTAACCAATTACAATTGCTCTTGTTACTCTGAGTAGCTTTTCGTGTACCTTTTGAGTATTTTCTCATACTTAAATATGTTTTGACGTTGCTGCATTTTAAATCCTGTTACAAATTCAAAGGTGAGGGAAAGCCAGTGAATGTCATCAGATCCAAACCGATGGCTTTGGTCTGTTTAGATTAACAGATCTGAAAACACTGCTTGGGTACGTTGGGGACAAATAGAGGGATGGTGTGTGCAGAAACCACCACTAACATGTCTGTAAAATGTGGCTGATTCTTGCTATACTTGTTTATTATTTTGAAGGATTTTTTTTATTTATTAAAAGACCCTAGTCTGATCTCTGTCGTCTGATCATTTTTGCATGGAAAAACATTTTAAGTAACTAACTTTTACTTTAAGAGCATTTTAAATTAGCTACTTTTTCAACTTCTACCTGAGCAGGATATGTTGGTACTCTTTCCACCCCTGATTATGCCGAGCGACAGTGCAGCCTGTGTTATTTCAACCCATCTCATTTTTCCGAGTGCGTCCTGTAGCTCGTCTGTCCTACAATCTCCTCTGGCAGCCTGTGGTACAATAGAACGAGTCACTATACTAACTGTACAATATGCTTTCTCTAGCCTGTCTCTCCCCTCTAGGCTGAGACTGAACTGGACTGAGCACCGACCTGGAACAGTACACACACACAAAAACAGATTATTTTTGTAATTATTATTATTACCATTATTATTATTATCATTATTCCCTAATCTAACATGGAATTGGAGATTACACTGACTGACTGACATGCAGCACCCGGGGGTTTGGGGGTTTGAGGGTGGGGGTTCTGGAGGGAGCACCAAACGACGCAGGGTGATGATGTCACACCCAGCGGCGCTGTGGAAGGCCTGACGGAGACAGGCGGCCGGCAAAAACACAGAATGTGTATGTATGTGTGTGCGTATGTATGTGTGTGTGTGTCGGTGATGTGGCTTGTCCCGAGAGGATTATAAAAGTCTGCACCACGTTGGCTTCGCTGCTGTTCTGAGTGTGTTTCCAGCAAATATGTGTGTGTGTGTGTGCAACCTGCTAGAGGACTGTAAAAAAGAGTTAAGAGATTAAAAAGCACCTGAAGGTCGGTTGTATAAATGGACCGTAAACGTGGTGAAAAGCTGTTAACCTGCTGGTTTACGGCTAGTGTGTGTGTTATTCTGTGTGTGTGTGTGTGTGTGTGTCCAGTTGTTAGCTGGTGTTCCTATTTATCTGAGGAAGGTCAGGAGAGCTGAAGGCGACCTGGAAAAGATGACCGCTTGAAGGCCAAAAGCACCAGAAAGAGTGAAAGAGCTGTTTTCTTTCCAAAAGACATCCCTGTAGAAATAATAGACGCATCATTATACAGACTTTTATGCAAAGCATGCACAGAGGGACTTTTACATTTGGTGTCGGCATGTATGAAAGCATTGGTCCGGGATGTATAAGAGTCTTGGAAACGTTTCCTCTCTTCCACACTTGATGACAGCCGCTATATAAAAGTCTATATCGTAAAAGGAAATATCGATTATTTATACAGGGCAATCTGGTTCAGCTGTGGGTAGTAGAAAAATAGCATAGTGTCTACAGAGTAAAGGTCTGCCTCTTCTTGCACTGGATGTCACACCTCCTAGTGGCTATTTGCTATTTTGGATCCCTAATCGTGAGCAGGGTGGAAAACTAACTGCAACGGTGGGGGAATTAACCAAAGACCGCCCACTGGTTTACTAGCAGCTAGGTGGCTAGTGCGATTTTCCATAGGCACGTGGGGGGACGCGTCTTACAACTAAACCAGAGCAATAGATTTAGTTGAAAATCACCTGGCAGCGCTCTGTTATACAAGCAATCATAAGGTATACACCTTCCTGTCATTTTTGTTACAAAAAAGTGCTAGTGTGTGCACTTACAATGTAGACAATGAATAAATATCACTTTGGTCTACGACATATTTCAGAATCGGAACCGTATGGTTAGTACTTTCCTTATATCAAGTAATCTGTAGTAGATTACAATAGGCAGGAGAGACGTCAACATCGGCCTATTCACTGGCCACTTTTACATTACATCAGTCATTTAGCAGACGCTTTTATCCAAAGCCACTTCTACTATCTCAACAGACAAAAAGGGGTGGTAGTTGGGCCAAGTGGCCAGAGAGACTGTCCTGTAACTGGAGGGTCTGCCAACTCCAGTGCTGCTGCCTATGACCTCCCTGAGGAGGGCGGCTGGCAAAGAAACACATTTTGCACATTAGGAGTGTTAGTTTTACAAACATTTCTTGGAGGCAGAGCTACTCTGGATGCAGAAATAATCTGAGCACAATGATTTCTTTTTTTCATTCATTGGAAGGTCAGCAGGCTAGCTAAATAACTTACCTAGCTAGCTAAAGGCTAGTATGGCTAGTTTGAACTCGGCAGGTCAGCTAGGCTAACTAGCTAACCTAGATAACTCAGTATGGCTGGATTGCATGTTTTCAGCTAGCAGCAAGAGCGCTAGGCTTCATAATAGTAGCGACCTCCTCTCTTACCCCTTGGCTTTTGCACTGGACATTTTAACGTTACTTAGCCCCTTGAGGTTTAACTCAACCAATGAGATTATTTCTGCCCCTGTTTCTATGACTAAATCTCTACTCTGCATTGATAAAGTATCTGAGGCTATCTGACAAATTGGCCACAGCTCTTTTTTGGCTGGTGTTAATTTCCCACCCTGCTAGCAAGCATTTGGTTTAATTCAATTAGGGACGCAAAACTGCAGTGACTGCAGCAACCAGAGACCAGTTAGTCTCTAAGAGCACCAAGGACTGTAAAAGTGTCGCATTAAGTGGCACCATTTGGACTCTTTCACTGCCTGACCAGCACCATGAGCTTTGATTGATGTGTGTGTGTGTTCATTGCACTGTAATACACCAGCAGCACTGTAACTTTGCATGAGAACAGAGTACGTGTTACGGTTCGGAGGGACTCGTTGGTGTGACGATGTTGTTCATGAAAAAAACAAAAACAAAAACAGACAGTCGGGGGCGTCCTTACATTTTGCCCCCCAGTGGAGTTTCAGCTCGAGCTACCACAACACAGCAAAGCCAAGAGACACCAGTTTGAAGGTCAGACAGCGAGTCTGTGTGTGAAGACATTAACCGGACATACTGCACCAGTGTGTGTGTGTGTGTGTGTTTGGTTGTGGTTCCACATCAGCTCAGTAGGGTAGCACCAGGGGACTAAGGTCAGCCAGTGGTCTATATGGGCTCTGGAAGAAGCAGTTCTTTACAGTGTGTGTGTAATTAACCTCATCTGTATTCTGTATATGGTTGACGTGTGTGTTTGCATCATGTATGGAAATGGCTGTGTGTATCTACCTATCTATCATCTGTGTGTCATTCGATGCCCGCCTACCTGTCATTTAGTATCATCTGTATCATCTGTGTGTGTGTGTGTGTGTGTGTGTGTGTGTGTGTTTGCCATTATTTGTGTGTATGTGTGTGTCTAGTTGCAGGCGAAGTACTCCTTGAGCGGGGCGAAGAGGTGCCTGATGACGGGGACGCTCCAAGAACGTCCCAGCAGCCTTTGCCTGGCCAGGCGACTCATGTTGGACACGTCGGTGTAGTGGACGGGGAAACCGAACACCCTGGAGGCAGACGTGAGATTACACCAGATTAAAAAAAGGGGTTGGGGGGTGGGGGGGGCGGTGGGCATACCAACTCCAGACACCTTTGACCAATTCTGGAAGCACACTTTTGATATGAAATTTTATTTTTAGCGTCTCTATTATGTATGACTGCACATCACTTGCCTTTTATCGGGAAACTCTTCAAAAATTTGCGCTAGAAGACTGGAAATCACATCAAAGAGTGTGTGTCCGGATTTGGCCAACGTCAGAAATACATGGATGAAAAGAAAACATATGAATTACAGCAGGGCGTGCAAAAGAACATCAGTAGAACATATTGTAGATATAGAGCAATAGTAAGAAATTAATGAAAAATATTAAGGATATAAAACTATCAAAAATACAAAATATATGGGGTATAAAAAATTATAACAATGACAAACAAGCATTAATATGTGATAAGCTGCGACCAGCATGGTGCAGGTACTTCAGTCTGTTGCCCTACCAAGTGAGCATGCCAACATTTTGGGACTCACTGAGTGACATGTAAAAGCACAAATTATTGTGTTCAATCACATTGTGTTATCTATTATTATGACTTAGGTGAAGATCAGGCCATATTTTAGGAGCCATCTATATAGGAATGCAGGTAATTCAAAAGGGTTCACAAACTTTTTCTCTCAACTGTTCACAGGAAGTGCAAAATGTGCACCATATTGGCATTAACAGGTCTACAGAAGTACAGAAAGTGTGTAGGCTTGCAAACTATTCACTGTATAGTATATTCAGTTTGCAGACATATGTATATATCCAATGAGTGTGGGACCAGAATCCCCTTCTCAGTAGTTACAACCAGCATGTTTGGGCGGTTTATCTGAACTCCGGAGCGATTCCTCCTTTAGTTAGGTTCGTTTGGCCAGGTGAGAACGCCACTTGGAGGCAACACTGAGAAAACAGAAGTAGCACACCCACACCCACACCCACACCCACACCCACACCCACACACACACACACACCTGTACCTCTCCATCTCTGTACACCAGAGGATGTCCTCCTTGTTGTCCATGTAGACGGGGAAATGCTCGTCTTTCCCCTGCTTCACGGAGTTGGAGCGCGTCGTTATCGTGCGCAGCTTCTCAAACTGGAATGAGCACACACACATACACACACACACACTCAATTAGCACCTAGTTCAAGCACTATGACTGAAATCAATGTTGTACTCATCCTGGTTTTGTGCTGCTGTAGTAATTTATTTTCTAACATTCACTATAGGCTAACTTCCAGACTTTTTCAAAACCTTTTTCTCAGTAACAAGATGCATCATCCCTCCAAGTTGAATCAAAATCAGACTGGTGGTGTAGGAGTTAGAGCCTTTCAAAGTTTGAAATTTTTCCCTTAATTATAGCACCCCCTTTAGGCAAATCAGTGTAATTTTTAAACACTGTGCCAAAATGCATCATCCCTCCAATTTCCAAACCAGACCAGCGGTGTCTGACATCTCATATTTGATGGACAGGCGGATACAACCAGGTCCCGCCCCAAAAAGACAGGAAATTGACAGTATTTCTTTCCATGCTTTTCTCCACTTGCCACCAGTCAAAGAGGTGCACGAGTTAATGAGACTTTTTTTTAAATAATTACAATAACAATCAATCTGGGCAGCCTTTCATGTCCTTTCATGCCAGGTTATCATAAGGTCGTGCCTCGTCTGCTGCTGTTAAGCTGATTAACACAAACTCAGGCGGGGTACCTTGGCATTGCGCCCGTGCTCCAGGCACTCTTGTAGGTCCAGCCTGTCGTTCACCATGGGTGTCAGAGGTCTGGGCGGAGTCACGACGAGACGGGGAAAGAAAGAAGAGATGAGAGAAGAAATGTAAAATGTAAATGTGCTTTCAGTTCAGTTTTAATTTGAATTAATTATTTTAACTTAATTTGTGTTTGCTATTAAAGGTTTCTCGTATCCCATCTATAAAGAAATGATTGAGAATGAAGGCGCTGTGAACTGAGAGTGAACTGAAGGTGAATTGACCCCAACAATAATGTGTGTGTGTGTGTGTGTGTGTGTGTGTGTGTGTGTGTCTCACCTGGACATGCCTGGCAGGTTTCCCCAGAAGTATCGAGCGCGGTGCGCGGCAGAGACCTCCTTGGCGTCGATCATCACTGGGTTACACTGCAGGGCAACAGCAGGGTTACCTTCCTGTTCTACCTGACACAACATCCTCCATCAGAGAACCCTATTTTTCTCTTGTTTTGTTTTGTGGTGGAGAGTGAATGGAGAGTGGTTTACAGTCCTGTAAAGCTTAACATGGCTCTCACCGTCTTCCAAATATCATATATACGTTATTATTTTATTATAGGTTATTATTATACTCAGGGTTCCCACCGTGGCCCTGATTAAAATGAATGCGTGAAACAAGTTGGAAAATACATTTTGTAAAATTCGTAACATTTTGTAAAATTTGTAAAATTCCCTGATATTCCCTGACTTCCCCTGTCTGCAAATACACCTCTCTAAACATATCCGTGATATTCCAGAAATTCCATGGCTAGTGGAAACTCTGAAATGAGAACCATTTTTAAAGGATTATTTTAATAGTGGTTCTACTTTATAAGACAGCTCACTAAGCCACCAGTAAGCGTCCTTTTTCATTTGGGTCATGACGGTTGACATCTTGTGGCCACAAGAGGGCAGCAAAGTTATCTATGAGTTTATATTTCTTCTCTCTCCTGTCACAACCATCATCAAACGTTGCATTAATTGCGTGTCATCATTGGTGTCCTTATTATTAGGATTAGGTTTAGATTAGGGTTAAGGTTAAAGGGTAATAATTTCGTCTTTCGTCTAGGTTGCTCCTCTCCTTTGCATTATTCCTGCTGGTGTCTGCACACAGTCAGTGTAGTTGGAGATATCGTGGCTTGTTTTCCTCCCTTCCGGCCATTAATTTTTGTACGTACGAAAAACAACTTCCATAGATTTGAAAATTGCCCGAGCTAGATGGTCCATCACAGTCAACATGAAGCCTTAATTTGGTTTTGTCAAAGTTTCTGTGTTATTGTAATTTTGTTGAGTGTTTGTCACCTCCATGTTTTTTTTAATTTGGGGAATCTTTGTCAGCCATGTCAGCAAGCTAAGAACGTGCAAATGTTAAAACATCTAATTACATACGGCATGCATTGCAGAATGATTGGAGAAACATAAACTAGACGTAGACATCAGTAAATCAATGATGAATGTAGCCAATGGAAGGTCGTCACAAGTATAGGAAAACAAGACAAATGTGTGTGTGTGTGTTCATCTCACCTCCAGGAAGCGGGAGATGTCCCGTTTGTCGCTGACTCCCATGGCAACCACGTTCTCAAACAGCCAGAAAAACGGCCGCTCGTCGCCTGGTTTGGGTCGAGCCTCATGCAGCAGCCGGTAAAACTCAAAAAACAACCGGCCGGTTCCCTCTGGGGGAGGACAGAGACAAGGGTCAGCATCCATACTTTCACATTTCACACTAACCAGTCCCTCTAGGAATGTGTACCTTTGCAATTACAGGAATGTTTTTTTCAATTTCAAAATTACCCATTTCCTGTAAATATAAAATGACTTTGTATTTTTTTCTTCTTTTTTTCATAAATAAATTATAATTATTATCATTATTATTATTATGAGTAGTAGTAGTGGTATTTATTTTGTAATTATCAATACTTTCTCCAACTAAAAAAAAATAAAATAAAAAATGATCATATTTTTTGTTAACAAGCAGACTGCTGCAGTTTTGTCCTATGATTTGCAATTTATTTCAGCTCTCCTTCATCTGTAAAGAAGGCTGGCCGAGAGATTTTTCAGAAATTTGCAACAGAACAGCGCCACACTGTGGCTTCCTCGACTCTCTCACCGTAGAGGCCTTTCCGAGCGGGGTTGACTATGGAGAGGTCGTTGCAGGGGCTTCCCCCGATCACCAGGTCAAATGGTCCCCACTCCTGGATCTGACAGACAACGCACAAGACTAGTCAACACCAGCATGAGAGATGAGGGGTGTAGAAGTAGTTGGGTAAGTATAATAAACATAAAGAATCATCCTATACAGTGTATTCAGATGTAAAATCAGTGTCCTGATGAAGATTTCAACATTAAGGTAAAGGAAGGAGGAAGGAAGGACTCTAAAAATCCTCTGGCGACAGGAAGTGATGCGTTTTACGTTCTACTACTACATTTTACTTCGTCAACAGAAAAGGAGAAAGACGTCACAGTACCGGCCACACTGTTTGATTGACAGGTGATCTCTGACTCACATGTTTGCGGGTTACGTTGCGGACATCACCCACGTACACGATGCGCCCCTGGTGGCGGACGATGCCGACGGTGATGGAGTCTTCACACACCTCCGACGCCACATACCTGTCTACCTGGATGCCCAAATCCCTCAGCACTAAAAGACCTGAGTGCGCACACACAAACACAAACACAAACACATATTCTTAAAAGTCTTAAAATCTAACTAAACTCAAGTATCTAAACTAAAACTAACTAAAACAAGTAAAAAACTCTACCTGTGGGGTGGGATAATTCCACTTGTTTCCATACAATTTCAGTTGATTCAAGTGTCAATATTTTGAAACAAGGTGGAAATAAGGCAGGAAAATCACTCCAGTAGTATCAAGAACTGACACAGAACATTGACTGAGACAGACTGATTGGAACCAGTGAAATGATCTCAGCTTATTGGCAGATTTTTTCACTTGCTTTAAGAAAAAAAGATTAAATTACTTTTATGAAAAATATATTCAACATTTTTACAGTGTTGCTATACTGATATAACCGTAACCAGTTATAACCCTAACCCTGAACCCTACCCCTAAAAAAAGCTTCTTTTTTTTGTGTGAGGACCAAAACACACACACATTTTCATGTTTTGCTATCATTTTAAGACTTTGGGAACTCACAAATATGCCTACCCAAATAAACATAAACACACACACACACGGAAAATGCTGTACAGAACATGGAAGAAATAAGCTGTTGCCTCACACACAGACATGCACACGCACACACACACGCACACCTGTGGCGATGCCGTCAAACAGAGAAAGGACTCTGATTGGTTGTCTCTTCTCCGCTGAAACTGGAGGATACAACTTGGCTGGCTCCTGAGAGAGAGAGAGAGAGAGAGGTGGGCAGAGTGACAAGACAAGAAGTGAATTAGATACTATATATTGTATAATAGTCTCTTGCTCTCTCTCTCTCTCTCTTTTTCTTTTCATTCTTTTGTTCGATTGTTTTTACTATTATATAGTCTTTACCCTCTATTCACATCCTCCCATCTTATGGTACTTTCTTGATTTAATTCATTGATAGTTAAAGGTATCCTATGTAAGATTTTCACATTAATCTGGTCTACAATCTTCTCAGTACGTCAAAGGATATGGTGGTGATATTGATATGATATTAGTGATATTGTTGTCCTCTGTGTTCAGCTCAATGTATTTCTATGGGCCTTAAAAAAGCTCCTCCCCTATAGCTGGAGCTCCTCCCACCCCTTATTATGCTGTAGCACATAACATAAATTTCCGGTATGCCAACCCAATTTTTCAAAAACAAGAATAAACATTTGGTATTGCTTTTGAGACAGACCAAAGGAATTAAAACTGAACACTGATTGTCTGTTATCTAATGTTTGTTATTTGGACTAATTCTTTGGGGGAAACCAGTCTAGCCCTTCTAACTAGATGGCAATAATCTATAGCTCACAAGACCTGGTGTGACCCAGTTGATCCCAGCCATTACTGTTACATTTTTAGCTGCGTTGCACTTTGTCACCGTGTTATGATAGAAGTCAATTTCTGTCTTTGTTTGAATTTCGATTCGTCATTCATCTTTGCGTCTGCACCCTTACATAAATCAAACATGGTTTACCGTTAAAGCACCTGTAAACTCAATTTCAAAAAGTGCTATACAAACTTTATTATTATTAACAGACGTACAAAGTCCTGTTCGTGATTGTTGGCAAAGAAGTGCTGTAGTCGGCAGGGCCAGTCATCCCGTCGCCGTAGTAACCCATAGGTGTTCTGGGACCCACACATGTAGCAGTTCCAGGGGTCTTCTTTAATGGCAGTTGCCGCTGAGCCGGCGCCTACCAATAGATCAACACACTCCACACAGAAACACCTGCACGCGCACACACACACACACACACACACACACACACACACACACACACACACACACACAAAAGGTTTTACCATTGGACTGATTATTGATTATTGCTCCATGCACTTTTCTAGACTGCCTGTGATTATGGGTTTCTTTTCATAGCTTTTGTTTTTGGACTTTACTGGTGTGAGTAATGACTAAAAAGAATTACTTCAAAATTTCTCTCCTGTCCCGACAAAAGTGGTGTTGGTACAGAAGTGAGCTGTCCATCGTTTAATGACAATTATGTGCAGAATTCTTCTTGATATGAAATCCTAACCCTGGTCATGGCCTTTGATCTTTAACCCATGCAAAAAGTAGCTACTGACGTTTACCTTTGGAAGGCAGCATATTAGGCGAAATCACGTATACAATACTCTACTGACCTACAGCAGTTGTTGTTGCCACACATGAGCACTTCCCTGCCTCCACAGCAGATGGTGCAGTACGACTGGTAGCCGTCATCGTCGTACTGGTAGGCACACTCCAGAAAACAGTTCTGGGGGACAAAACCAGGTCAAGGGGAGGCAGTGTGACTGTGTGTTTTTTTTTGTCCCCCATGAGAAAATCGGGGGCTATGGATCTATGGATGGATACTGATGAATCTTGGGGGAATGATGCATCTCACCACCGCGTTGTGGCATTTTCAAAATTATACTGATTGGTCCAAGGGAGGCACAACTACAACTACAGGTCATATCAAGGTGACATATTTGTTACTGATTGGCCCAGAGGGGGACTGCATCATTTGTGAGGGATGGGATGTTTACTGTTGCCTTGTTTATTTTGGGTGTGGTCTGTGTGCGTGATTGGGTGTATATGCACATATATGTGTGTGTCCATATGGATATTCATTCAGTACTAATCACTGGGCTTGGCTGTAAGTATCTTACCTTGCAGCCTTGGCACATGGCTCCGTCAAAGAGAGGATGCTCCAGAGAGACGTTCAGGCTTCCGCAGGAGATACAGATATCTGAACGCAGACAGACAAGACGGCATAAACATGACATCACATGACATCACTTCAAGTTGTGGGGGGCTCTTCCCCTGAACAAGACATACAATGCATATATTCTTTCTTTTGAATATACATCTCAGGGTGATGCTCTGATCGTTTCAGAGATCTTTACCTTCTATGTTCCTGGTCTTCATCTTGATCTCGCATATGAGTCTCTCTGAAAAGAAGAAGACAAGAGAGGCTTCGTCATTTTGCACATGAACACACATACATAATATCAGGAATGCATATTAACATTTTGTCAGTGTCCTAAAATGTTGTAACTCCAACTTTATAGGAATTGAAAAAGGCTGGTTGATTGTTCCTTTCATAAAATACTTTGACTCTTTTGGAGATTTTACTTTCCTCAAGTACTATGCTGTAATGTTACTGGGCACACTATGGGTAAAGCACAGTATCGGTATACTTTGGTTTCCACTGGCAACATCACTGCCGGTACCCTTCAAAAGTGGGACAATACCAAATATTTTTAGATGCCCTACCAGCACACTTTTGGCATACCTGTACCAAACTGTGCATAAAATATGATGGAAAAACTTTGCACACTGTGCCAGTGTGGGTGTGGCACAGTACACAATACACATTGCCGGTCCTAGGCCCCTTGTTGTTCTCCATTTATAAACTCCTTCTCAGTGACATCATTGCCAAACACAATATCCATTTTCATTGCTATGCTGATGACACAAAACTTTATGTACCCATAAACCCAAGCAACTTGAGTAGCCTAAATAGCCTTAAGGATTGCTTGTCGGATATTATGTGCTGGATTTACCAAAACGTCCTTCAACTGAATGATTTAGAGCTTTGTTTTGACATTCATTTTAGAATTAATTTTAAGATCTTATTTTTAGTTTTTCAAGCCCAAGTTAAAACCTTTTGACCTCTTATGAATCTGACCGAAGACTGAGATCCTCAGGCAGTGCCCTTCTAGCTGCCCTTCTGTGTGTTAAATTTGCTTTTGTCTGATTTTATTTATTATTTTTATTTATGTTATTCTTCTTGTTGTTATTATTATTATTAGTAGTAGTAGTAGTAGTATTACTATTATTATTACACTTCTGCAGTGGAAGAAATCTTTCACAAAGATAGAAATGTCTTCTGTCGGAAACAAAAGTGGCGATATGAGGTTTCCGCAGAAATGTGAGTGTGTGTTTACCTCTGGTCCCTTCGTCTATCACCTCTCTGATCTTGGCTTTTTCGGCTGAGTTCTTGCGGGGTTTCTTGGCAGGGGGAGGCGTGTATGCTGCCTCAGGCTCCGCCCACAACTCTTGGTACGCCCCCTTATATGGGTTTTGTTCCTCTGTGGGGGGAGGGGCATAGAGTCAATCTGTCATCGTCTCAGCTGGTCTCTTTTGCAGTATACACATCATATGGGGATAACTGCTGGAATGACTTGACTGTTCAAACCAACAACTTGGAAGTGTTCACATGTTTTGAAGCCCCCAAAGATGCTGTTACTGAAATTTTCTCTAGACTTTTGTTGCTTCTGATCAGCTTTTTCACACTTATCTCACATGCACCGTGTGTGTGTGTGTGTGTGTGTGTGTGTGTGTGTCTGTACCCTCTGGAGGGTCCAGTCCTTGAGGACCAGTGGGTAGGAAGCCGGTCATGGCCCACTCTATCATCTGTCTGGTCTGAAGCTCCACCCCGGGGTTCTCCACATCATCACCCGCATCACAGGATGGGACGGTCCTACCGGCCCGGGTACTCGCCACCTGGACGAACACAAACACACACGATTCGTGTACGGTGTTGTTACGATTTGATCTATTCTGTTTCCAATCTCACTTCTCTATAATGATAACCCTATGGGTGCCATGGCAGCTGTAAACGAACGTACTGTTCTCTAAATCCTTGCAACACATTTATTATTTGGCACGGCGTTTGGTGCGTTATTTGAATCTTTTGTATTGCATTAGCCAATTTAATAAAGGCATTTTATTCTGGTGACAAGAGAGTACCTTGGAAGTCTTGAGGAAAATAAAATCTCCAAAAGACTCAAAATATTTTATTAAAGGTTTTAGGCAGTCATCTGGAATCAGGCCAGATTAATGAAAATTGCAATCTGTCAAAAATCCACCAGCCTTTTTGAATTTCAATTGTTGGACCCCTAAAATTATATCCATGTAAATATAAGATTGTACTGACATAAGCACATGTTACCATTTTTCGGGGTGGGGGGGACTACGGATCGGGCTTGTGTTGGTCCATCAGATGTGAAATATCAGGGGATAACAATTAAAAAATAATATTGGGGGGGGCATTTTTGCCTTTATTAGATAGCGAAAGTAGAGAGAGACAGGAAAGATTGGGGAAGTGAGAGAAGGATGACATGCAACAAAGGTCCCAGGTTGGATTTGAACCCAGGACTAAGGTGCATACCATGTAATCATGGACTAATGGACTAATCGATTGATGCAAAATCTACACACATCCACACACATTACACATATCCAGCTATCCTTACAAATTACACTGATTGCACTATAATTAAAGGTCCAAACTTTGAAAGGCCGTAACTGTTACACCACCAGTCGTTTTTTGATAAAACAGGATGATGCATCCTGTTACTGATTGGCCCAAGGGGCACCTGCATCATTCATGGGGGACCATGGTGCGAACCACGGGGGAGCCAGGGGAGCCATGGCTCCCCTTAATGAGACATGAGCTCCCCTGAAAACATGATTTGTGAAATTTTGGGGGGTCTATAAAATATTGACAATAAATGCTATTTTTGCCATGCATTTCTATTTTTCTCAATTTCCTTATCGTCATCATCGTGTATAATGCGTAAAATTAGGTTATTTTGATGTATGATTCATGATTGCTCACTAATTCACCGTAATAGATACCGACATGCATGCTATTCTTGCCATTACCATCGGAGCGTGGCGGCGCTGCAGGCACAAATCAAACTTCACTCACGTTTTATCAGAAGAAAAAAAAAATACTTCTGCACACCAATATCAGGATAATGTCGAAACGAAAACAAGTAAGCCTTCTAACAAATTTTGGATTTACAAAGAAGTCGAAGCAGCCAATCCACTCGACTGAGCCAGAGCCGGTAGCATCTACTTCTTCGACCGCGGAAAACGTCAAATTGACCGCCGGCGACACTAACGTTACACCTGCTGCTGCGGGGACTACTGTGACAACGCCCGGTATCACAACACAGGACAAGCCGAGTTTTTAGTGTCCAATGTTTTTAGAATTTTAGTGTCGGATCAGAGGGGTTAATCTGAGCATGTGTATTTCAATATGTGCGTCTTCATCATGCATGCAGACCTGTGTGGTGTGGACTGTGTGTGGTTCTGTAATGTTACTCAGTACTCATACCTATAGCCTATGTCTATAGCAAGCATCACAGTAAGTCCTCCCTGTGAGGCACGCGCAGCGCCGCTGACCCCCCCCCCCCCCACCCCCCTCTAAAAAAAAAGAGCTCCCCCGAAGACCATGGTATGGTTCGCACACTGTGGGGGACGACAAGTTTACTTGTTAGATTCTGGGTATAGCTAGATGAAAACAAGACAACACAGCAGATCCACAAATGCAAAACACCGACTCAGGCAAAATAACAATGCAAATCTGCAAATCTCAAGGCAAATCCACGGACCTTGTTACATAAGTTTGACTACAACACAGAAGAGTAAGTAAAATATGACCTTTAGACATTCAGAGTCTGGGCATTGAGCTGACGATCTTATCCTAATTTAATTGCTTAGATCATCAAAAAATTCCAAGCAACAATGCAAATCCTGACACTGTAGAGCTGGGTGGGTTTGTTACCTGCAGAGCCTCAAAGATGGCTTTCCGGTACATGGACTGTTTGTTGTAGGTGGGCTGGTGGAAGGCAGACGAGAAGGAGCTCAGAGGCATCAGCTTCTCCACACACACCTGGAAACGAGGAGAAAAGATCTTGTCAGGAATGTGATCAAGACGATGTAATAGCGGGCAATAACATTACATAAGCATTACTCACTAACTTGGCTGGGGATTTATAAATGTCTCAATGTCTAATCAATTCAGTTGAAAAACCTCACCACAGAGAACTTGCTATCTCCGAACCACATGACCCAGCGGGTTCCGTCTGCAGCTCGACTCCGGCCGCTCATCCACCAGGATACGATCTTGCCGGGCCACCAGGAGAAACCCCGCAGCTTCCCAAACACCAGCGTACCGATGCCAAAGCCCCTGCCATCCTGTCAGCACACACGGGTACAATGTGGCATTCAAGTCAGTACAGGCAAGAGACCAGCTGTGCCCTGCGCTCCTGTCATAGGAGGGTAATTGTAAAAACAAATTCCTGACGTGGAGAAACCTTTCATCTTCCACTTCATAAAATGGGTTAGATTAGTTGAACACTGAATGTGGTGTGTGTGTGTGTGTGTGTGTGTGTGTGTGTGTGTGTGTGTGTGAGAAGGTTTGGCAATCTTTGAATTCCTAGGAGGTGAACACATACAGTAAGCAATCGCTCCAAGATGTCAAGTCCACCTCTTGTCATCCCTGCTGCATACCTTACCTCCCCATAAGGCATGAATGCAGCACCAGTGGTCCACTTGAAGCTGCCTCTCATACATCACATTGGGGATTAAAATGCAGTAGAGTCAGGAAGCAGTGAAAATACAGCGCCGGAGGTACATGAGGAAGTAGTTAAAAAAACAGTACATACACTATATACACTGGCCAGAGTCTTGCATTGTGTCATTAGTTGCTACAGTGAAGAAGAAAGTCCTGGATGAATTGCATTGTTTTTTGCGTACCCCCATATTGGTGCACCGGACGCTTCCTCCGGGCGAGTCGCTACCTCATACAGTGTTTTAAGCTACAGTATCATTAGCAGTTTTACCTGGTACTCTACCTCACTGGGTGTGGCCTGGTCTCCCGGAGCAACAGGCTCTGGTGTCGTGGCGACTGTTGGAGAGGCGGGGTCTGTGGGTTGCTGGGGAGGCGGTGGCGCTGGGCTGGCAGGCTCCTCCTCCTTCTGAAAGTCACCCTCTGATAGGTCGTCCATCACGCTCATCTCGGCCTCACGGTAAGCCCGCCTATCTGCCTGTGGAAGGAAGCACAGATGCCGGCGTCAATCACCAAGCAACTAAAAGAACGGTGTGTGAAAAAAATACATTGAAAGAAATGAATTCTTGTCAGGGTGGAAAATCTTTTAAAACAGCATGTAGACCATCATGTGACACTAAAACTCATTGAAACCCAAGATAATAATCATCATAATCATCATTATCATCATTGTCGTGCATACTTGTGGACTTGTGTGGAATTTGACCCAAATGTTGCGTCCCATAGCCAACCAGTGTAGTATAGATCTATGATAAATATGTAATCAAACACACATCCATCGTATTGATATCAGATTTTTAAGAAGTAGCCAACACTGGCCCCATATATTGTCAACCAGTTGTCAATCAGTCTAACCCTACTTTAAACCGCGATATACAGGCAATTTTCTGAGGCAATATAGAAGGGCAATTTTGGCAATTATCATAGCAGCAACATTTTCCCTCACACTTTTGTACTGTATGTTACCCACATTGGTGTTGTCTTACTTGCCAGTTCCTACTGAAGGCAATGTTTCCCCATCTGTATTTCCTCAAGAGGTTCCCTGTTTATTATGGCCTTTATGTTTCATTCCTATTGGCCTAAAGACAACCAGTGGCCCTCAGGAAGGTCCCATAATTGATGTTTTATGTGGGTCTTTCCAGCTGATGTTGTGGCTGCTCTAGATCAAGGCCTGAGTGCCCTGGGCTGTTGGAACAATCCTTTAATTGTTCCTCTAAACAGGAAGTGAGCTGGAAGGATGAAGGAGGAGGAGGAGTGGGTGGGTTCAATGGGTTCAGCTCAAGAAGGAGGGAGAGAAAGGGAAAGAGAAGAGAGAGAGAGTAAATAGGTTTACATGTGCAATTATATTAAGAAATTGAGGAATACAATGCAGACGGAAAGAAAGGACAGCATGTGTGAGAAAGAGAGATACACAAGTTGAGGATTTTAAGTTCTAATTTTCATAGAAATAAACATGTTTTTTTCTACTCTCTATCGCCGATTGATATTCAACCTCAGCTTAAAGTTCCTCTATTCGCTGTTGTAAACTTTCCTGGGCAAAATCCTCTGGCCCGCAGGAAGTGATGCGTTTTACATTTCTGGTTTGTTTGGAATAAACAGAAGAACTGGGTAGTTAGCATGAGCAGCGATAGCCACTGTGGCTGAACAGACAAAGAAAAGAGCGCCACCTACAGAAACTCAAACTTCACCAACACAAAATCCAAGACGTCACAGTCCTGGACACACTGTTTGATTGACAGGTGATCTCTGGGAAGAGCAGTGAAGAAACACCACAGTGATGAGGCTGAGAGACAAAGATGGACACTTAATAAAAATAAACAGGATCTAGTGGATAACTACTTTATAGGGTTCCCACTGTGGCCCTGATGTAAAATTCCATGACTTTCCATGACATTCCCTATCTAAGTCGAAGCACTTCCATGACCTAAACATTTGATTCCTTCCTGGTTTGTTAGTGTTGTTTTCCTAAAGGGGTGAACAGTCTGGTTTCCACTCCAGTTGGGCTGAAGACCATCCGATGCAATGAATGTGTGAAACAAGCTGGAAAATACATTCTGCTATATTCCTATAAAGTCACCCATTTGTAAAATTCCCTAATATTCCCTGACATCCCCCGGAGAATTTATCAAATTCCCTGATTTACAACTCCCGAAATTCAATAATAGTAGGATTCCTGTATAAAGTATGTGGAAAAAAGAAGGGGGGGAAATCTCATGATAGAAAGAGAAACAGAGGGAAGATGAGACAAAGACAAAAAAGAGAGAAAGGAAAGGGAAGCTGGCATAAATTCTAGCGGGAGACAGTAAAAGTGAGTGCTGGGTCGTGACACGTCTCTCTTCAGTTTGACCCCAGGGTCAGGGGGCCGCTCCTCCCTGCTCCTGTTGACCTCTGGCCTTATAAACCCCTAATCAGCCTGTTACACGGATCACAGGCAGACCACACGCACAAACACACTGACTTAACACATGCGCACACACATTTTCACAAACCATGCACGCACACACACACACAATTCCTCAGGTCGTCTGGGATGCTCAATCCAAAAGCCTTGTATCTTGTATCTACAGAGGTTTGATTTTTTACTTCCTAGAACTGGACAATGTCTACTTTTCTTTACTGAGTCTGAGGTTTTTAACTACCCTCTTAGCTGTGATTTAGATGCTCATGTGGAAATTATATGTGTGTTTGTGGGAATCCACAAGCATCATTAAAGTTTGATCCCATCTTAATTTTCTTGTTGAAGGAAACCTGAACAGTTTGTCAGCATCTAGACCAGATAATCAAATCATGAACCTTGGACCCGACTCCACAGCCCAAATTCTGCTTACTGGATGAAATCGCGTTTGTTGCCTGGCAACATTAGCTGATTGAAGACTCTATCGGGAAGCTTTGCTCCTACAGCATGACTCACTGAAGATAGATGAGTCTGGACTCATCCAGTCCGGCTTCTGTGAAAGCGGCATTCTGGCTTCATATAACGACAAGCACGTCGAACTGGCAACCCTCAAACAAATAGACACCCGCCACTGTGGTTGGGCATTGTGGATCTGTACTTCTTCTATCTTGACAAACAGGGAATGGTCACATATATTGCAACTATCAAGTTTAGTGGTACAGTTCACAATCTCTGCTGTTACAAATATTTGGTGTATTGGCAACGAATGTCATGATTATCTCATGTTCATAAAAGGAAAATGATGAAAAGAATTTATCAATAAGCTCATTTTATGTTTTTTTGGCTAACTAGAAGGTTGTTGTAATTAAAAACAGGGCTATCCCCTGACTGGTGATCGTGATTGTGGTGCTCACATAGTGGTGTAGGGAAGCATGATGTTTTAAAACAACATATTTCAAAGCTGTGTTTGAGTCAGCTCTGAGGTGTAGTGAAGCTAATATGTTTTTTTTTCCACTGCAGTATTACACATTTTCCATTGTATGTAGGTTAAATAGTTACACGAGGGGTTGTGCTGGTAATGTATTTAGTTTTGTCACTGCCATGTTGGTGTGGAAATGCTGAGCCAGTATGCAACTGCTCAGAAAATTCAAGGGTGCTAATAATATCAGCCCAGTATGGTGCACGGAAAAAACAGCATGCATGTATGTTGTTATGTGAGGGAGAAATAAAAGGTAGAAAGGGAAGAAGAAGAGAAAAGAGAGGCTGTAATGGTGTGAGTTACAACTTTGAACTGTGTCCCGGTCAGTGTTTTCACCCTTTGCCCACCGCCCCCCCCCCCCCCGGACCTCTCACCCCTCACCCCGCTGACCTACCCAATGAGCCATCTCTTAAACCACGACCCCTTTATGACCGTGACCGGCCCTGACCTCGCGATGAACTCATTGCTCAACACACACACACAGACAGATTCCCACAAACACACATATAATTCCCACACGAGCATCTAAATCACAGCTAAGAGGGTAGTTAAGACCCTCCGCCGTGGCCCACCGTCAATAGGCAACATAGAAAGTGAGTGCTCTTTCATTAGCATCGATCGCAGCCATGGGACACGTTAAAGACAAACAATCGATGGGTTCCCGTGAAGCTCTCCTCTCTCTAATGAGATGGACCCAACAATGTCTGCCTGAAGGCTGTTAAAGGACAATACCACCGCTTTAGACCTGATGTTAACACTGCAGGTCAATGCTTTGGTGTCTTTTTTCCATTACTGAGATATTAGGTAGCCAATTCCAGTGTAGTGAAAAAGTGGAAAATACACTTTAAACACACCCCCCGACCTCCCCCCTTCCCAATGACCTCGATCTATGTGAAGCCTCTTCCTCATATACTACTGAGGTCTCTCGTGTGCTAGAGCTGATGAGGGAGAAGCAGCCTGGATGTGCTTTCACAGCGCTTGGCGTAAAGCCAGCCAGATCAGCATGGAGAATGAGGGCAGCCATTAAAAAAGCATTTCACTTCAGCTTATAAAATAAAAGCTAAACCCATCCTGAAACAACTTCTTGTTAACGGAAACAGCTTGTAGTGCTTCCTTTTCTAAAAAAAAAAAAAAAAAGTAAAAAAATATTAACTTGCAAAGCATATATATGTCCTCACACACTTACATACACTTTAACACGTGCACAGAAGGAAAAGAAAAATAAGTCACTTACAGACCGGACATCGCAGCTCTGTAACTGCAACCTTTCCTCCCTTGCTCTCTTTCTCTCTCTCATTTTCTTCATCTTTCACCTCCTCCTCTTCCTCCTACACATCCTACCTCCTACCTCTCTGTGTCTCCTCAGCTAAACTCGCCCTCAAGCCTTCTTACCCTCTCTCTCTTTCTCTCTCTCTCTCTCTCTCTCTCTCTGTTGATTGGCCGGCGGTGAAGTGTTATTTACACTGAGACAGCTCCTTCACCGAACAGATGTTTAGATGAACCCCCACAGCACACACACACACACACACACACACACACACACACACACACACACACACAGAACCCCAGCCACCCCCACCACAATCCCTCACAAATCCTGTCTTCATCACCCTTGAACCCCTCTAGCTACCAGACA
This sequence comes from Hoplostethus atlanticus, assembly GCA_034670405.1. NCBI lineage: Eukaryota > Metazoa > Chordata > Actinopteri > Trachichthyiformes > Trachichthyidae > Hoplostethus > Hoplostethus atlanticus. The sequence continues at coordinate 7,593,576 of JAXDDX010000011.1, read as the reverse complement.
TAACTCTACACCTCTACTCACTCTGTGTGTGTGTGTGTGTGTGTGTGTGTGTGTGCGCGCGCGCACGTGTGCGTGCATGAGTGTGTTTTTTGTGTGTCTCTCTGAATGGGTATGTATTTTAGGGCTCACGTGACAATGCATAAGACGCTGGATCCACCTATACATGTGTGTGTGTCTGTGTGTGTGTCTGTGTGTGTTGAGGTCAGGGGTTAGGTAAGCCTGGAGGTTGACAAGGCAATAAGAGGTGTTAGGGTCAGGACCTTACATAAACACACACACACACACACACACACATACATACACAGACATACATGTACACATTACTGTGAAATGCAGTACAGTAAGTCACAGGAGACAGTCTATACAGCAAATATAGTCATATATCTAGTACATATACTAATGCTACTGCTTACATTCAAAGCCCATTGTATAACTCTAAAGAAGCACGGTTGTCAATTAGCACAAGTAAACACTGCAAATTCACCCCATTGGTAATTTCATTAATGCAATAAAAGTAAAAAAAAAAAAAAAAAGCATTTGTTCACTATCATAGAATGTTTTAATAGAAGTACAATATAAGTTCCTATGTCACATTTAAATAAACTATCAATAACATCATAATGTCCTCAAACTTTGCCGATGGACGATAGCATCGGTAGTACAGGTGGTAGTAGTTGTTGGAGGAAGTAGCGGTAGTAAAGTTGGTAGTAGTTGTTGGAGAAAGTAGCGGTAGTAAAGTTGGTAGTAGTTGTTACTGTGTTGAAAATGGAGAGAGTAGCAGTAGTACAGTTGGTAGTAGGCTAGCTGTTACCAGTACAGATTACTAGTTGCCAGTATGGGTCACATTGGTTGTGTTATGGTAGTTCCTAAGTATTTCAGAGTTGTACATCAGTCGTAGTCTTTATGGAAACAAAGTGTGCGTTGTGTGACCAGCTTTTTTTTAGTCAGCAAAAAATGCAGTTGAGGCCGTGCTATTCCTACAAAAAATGGCAGAATAGTATGAACACACCCTTACAGTATAAATGCCCACTCAACAGTATTTTCTTGGCCGTAACTTTAAACTTGAAGTGAAAAGAAGCCAGTTTTTCTCCCTTAAAAAGGAAAAGAGCTACTACGTTTCCTTTAGACAGCAGTGATATGAGATATGAGGAAATAGTGGGGGGGGGGGGGGCAACAGCTGGCTGCAGTTCAATTGACTGACAGAGTAAACACACACACACACACACACACACCAAGAAACCTGGAATTAGTTAACCTCTGATTTCACCCCCTGCTCTTTCTCTCACACTTTTTCTCTGTCAATCGCTCACTCTCGCTCTCTGCTCCTTTGCACTTTTTCACTTTACTTTCTTTGTCATTTTCTTTCTTTGTCTCTTTTTCTTTCTATATTTCTTTTGTCCTTTTCTTCATTCTTCCTCCTTGCTTGCTTCTTTTGTCCTCCTTTCTTTTCTTTGTCTTTCTTTGTTTCTTCCTTCCTCCCTTCCTTTCTTTGCACTTTCCTCCATCCTTTCCTTTTTTCCTTTCCTTGTTTCTTTCTTCTTTCTGTTCATCCTTTCTTTATTTCCATCCTTTTCTCTTTTATCCTTTCTTTCTTTCTTTCTTCTTTCCTCCCTTGCTTTACCCTCCTTTCTTTCCTTCTTTTGGTACACTTGTGTATAAAATTAGGACATACCTTTAAGATTACTTTTCTGTCACTACACACACAACACACACATACTCTCTCTCTCTCTCTCTCTCTCACACACACACACACACACACACACACACACACACACACACAGAGAGCAGATTATTCTCATCTGTAGGAAGTGGGTGTGAGTGAAAGGTGATGAGACAGTTGGGTAGAAGACACCACTGACAGGAAACCACACACACTCTACCTCGCTCTACCGCTCTCTCTCCATCTGTCACAAACACGTGCAGCGTTTTCTCTGCAACTTCAAGACAAGCTGGAATCTATTTGGTCATCTAGATTTTGGGTGCTTTCACATATGGATTGTGGATGAAAAATAAGCTTTTTGGAAACTTTACAGGTGTGTTGTACTCCAGGGTTTACAAACATTTGTTTAAAGATTATTTTGGGGTATTTTTCCGTTTATTGGACAGTTAACAGTAGAGAGAGATAGGAAAGATTGGAAGAGAGAGGAGGGATGACATGCAACAACGGTAACAGGCCAAATCTGAACCAGCGACGTGACTGTTACATGGCACGTGCCTTAAACCCCTGAGCCACCAGGACACCCAAAAAATATTTTAAATGAAAAGAAACCTTTTACAGCCTCAAAATACATGCAGGGCTTGAAAGTAACGGGCATGGAAGTCTCAACATCCAAATGCATTTTAGATGAAAAAGCATAAAGATTCTGATACTGTGTCAGCACTTCAACTGATTTACACTTTTACAGCACAGCACAAATAAAAAAATGTAAGGGACATGAACACATATAATGAACAAATAAGCACATTTAACATTCTAGATGCTTGATGTGGAGGTAGTATACTAATACCAATCAACAAACAACATGGTGTTAAGAGTCTGAGGCCTATCATAAAATCAGTCATCACTCCATGCCAGTTTGTCCAGTCATCAATAAAACATCCCAAATAATACAAAAAAAATGCATGTCAAGCAAGCTCAAATGCTCAAGGTCAAAAAAGCTCATGCTCAAAAAACTATGAGTCAAGACATTTTCAGATTGTCCCATGCTAACACTTTAACATACACTATGTTGAGTGATAGTAGGCTCTATGCTAATCCTTTAGCATACACTATGTTTAGTGATAGTAGGTGCCATGCCAAGACTTTAGCATATACTATGTTGAGTGATAATAGGCTCCATGCTAACACTTTAGCATACACTATGTTGAGTGATAGTAGGCTCCATGCTAACACTTTAGCATACACTATGTTGAGTGATAGTAGGCTCCATGCTAACACTTTAGCATACACTATGTTTAGTGATAGTAGGCTCCATGCCAACACTTTAGCACACACTATGTTAGTGATAGTAGGTTCCATGCTAACACTTTAGCATACACTATGTTGAGTGATAGTAGGCTCCATGCTAACACTTTAGCATACACTATGTTTAGTGATAGTAGGCTCCATGCCAACACTTTAGCATACACTATGTTAGTGATAGTAGGTTCCATGCTAACACTTTAGCATACACTATGTTAGTGATAGTAGGCTCCATGCTAACACTTTAGCATACACTATGTTAGTGATAGTAGGTTCCATGCTAACACTTTAGCATACACTATGTTAGTGATAGTAGGTTCCATGCTAACACTTTAGCATACAATATGTTGAGTGATAGTAGGCAACTATAGTTATCTCAAAAATCAGAGAATGAATAAGTAAGAAGTAATTAAAGAAGTAATCTTAAATGAGTCTGGCAGTTTTGTGGAAGAGATTAGTAAAACATACACAAAACATGAAATATTGTACTGTTGTGAACTAGCGGGGACTACTTCCCTTGTTTCCATAGGATGTGAGGAAGGAAGTGTACAGCTAAAGGTCACTGCACAGCGGATGAATACATGTTTTCTCACTTGAAATAGTTCCAAAAATAAACCTGGTTACATTAGCTATATTGAGTTAATGTGCTAATGTATAAATCTAACCCCCCCCACAAATAACTCTTTATTACTAAAAGGCCAGTCTTCTTTGGATAATACTAGTGACCTACTATCATGCAACATAATGTATGCTAAAGTGCTGTTCATGCTAACTACCTAGTTTGTCTTCTATCTATTCCAAACAAAGTGGAAATGTAAAACGCATCACTTCCTGTTTGCTAGAGGATTTCTCCCAGGAAAGACCTACCTGACACCGGGTGTCAGAACAGCAAATGGAAAAGCTTTCATCAACTGGCTAGAGCTTGTATCACTATTGTGTTATATCAATCAGATAGAGAGGAGCAAAACAGACACTTATTTCTATGAAAATGTCGCAGATTATTACTTTGACTGGCTTGAAACCCTTGGTTAGAAAAGTAAGGACGAGCAATGATGATTGGAGGGTGTGCATGTCAATCAATCATTAACTTTAACAAAACAGGTTCAAATAATATGAAGGAAATTGCAGCCACACTGTCTGATCTGGTAGTCTATCTCTCTCTCTCTCTCATTTTCCCTCTCTTCATTTCTCAATCAATCTCTTACGAGCACACTCTCTTGCATTTACACACATTCGTTCACACTCACTCTCTCTTTCTCTCTTGGGGTGGGGGGGTGAGGGGGGTCTATACAGCATAATATCTCAATATTTCTTTACCTGTGATACATTATTAATACACTGGCGCCAAGTATCGATATTTTAAATGTACATGCACGCAATATTTCAATAATTTGCCAAGATCAAGATTGCTTCTGTTAAAAGAACTGCAGGTGGAAGAGTGGAAGTTGTGAAGACTACTTTGCTTTCCTCCTGTTGTAATAATGGTGGATGAGGGGAGAGAAAAACAAGTCAAAGATGCAACGTTAGCTCTCAAATCAAAAGTTTGGGCCTACATTGGATGTCTGCATGACACTGGATGTACATCTCGTGTGCCGTCTCCCGTCACTAACCGTGACACCGAGGCCGAATAGCGCATCTTAAAATCAACCTATTTTGGATTCTGTGTATCAAAAGAAGCTACCTGACAACTCCACGGCAAAAGTTATTTTTATGAGCGGAGAGAGTTCGTTTTATTTTCGGTTCCATTCTTAAAAAATGTCAAGCTGAGAGCTGAGGTAAAATTGCAAAGTAGTAAATGTGGATAAACGGAATTTGAATGGAATTTATTTGCTGATGATAAAGATTGAGCATGAGTTACTGCTGCTATGTTGCCATTTGCGCGGGTACGCTTTTTGCGAATTTCACTTAAGAATTGCGATACTTGATGTATCGCAGAGCTTCCTGTATCCCTGTACTTTATTATTTATCATTATCGCGGCCCGGGTATCGTGATCGTATCGTGATCGTTATCCCTGCCCTCTCTCTCTCATGTTTCCTGTCTGTCTCTCTCTCCCACCTCTATCTTCCAGCGACTGAGCCATTCATCTCTCTGTCTCCTGCTGATGTAATAGGGATCTCCAGCCTGGAAGGTCACCCTGGGAACTGGCCTCCTCCGCAGCCTCCCGCCCTTGCCCTGCACGCACGCGCACACACACACACACAAACACACACACGCACACACGCGCGCGCACACACATACACACTACTTACTATATTGCATTACTGTTAACTCTACTTAGTATATGACAGTGGTTAAGCTGCTGGCTACGTTTTGGGATGTAAAATACCATCAGAGGTGGAAAAGAAACTTCGATTGATCTCCTCACCTCTTTGGGGGAGTTGCAGCTTCTGTCGCCTGGCCCGTCTAGAAGAGGAGAAAAGTGGGTTACAGGAAATGGCCCATTTGTTCGCATTTAACAAGAGGGCTAGTGGGGAAGTAAAGTCATGGTTTTCATCACCACAGTGTCTACCGTATATTTAAAGCGAAAATGCACTCTGAGGATACAATCTGGAAGTTATTTGACCCTCAGAAGTTTGGGTCCATTCACATGTGGTCTTGAAGACTTTTTTTGGAGCTCAAATTAAATTATAGAGAGAAAAAAATATTTAATATTTTCAATTGAATGTGAGTTGGTCATTTTCCTTCACCAAACACTTGTTACACTCGCGGGAAATGACTTGCTAGCAGTGATGGGCGGTAACTTGTTACGCGGTAATACTTTCCAGTAATATTATTACTTTGGTCAGTAACAAATAAGTAATAACATCACAGTTACCAAGCAGATAAATAAATTAAGTGAAGGACACGTCGTGCGCCGCACACTGCACTAGCTAGCTAGCTTAAAGATGGGTATGTTTACATTCTGCGACTGGAAGTATTCCCATTACTTTGATTTTGTCAAGAAGAAAGATGACAAAAATAAATGTAATATAACGAGTAGTGTAACAAATTACTTTGTAAAGTAATATTATTACTTTTTAAATGAGTAAAGAGTAACAAGCCCAACACTGCTTGCTAGGACTCCACAGTGGAGCTATTGGCCACAGCTAGCTACAAACAGAAAAATAATCAAATAATAATCAATTATAAAATGTAAGAATATATATATATATATATATATATATTTTTTTTTTAAATGTCAAGATATACCTTTGATGGGACAAGTGTGTATTCCGTGTCATACTGTTTAAATAATAGTGAGTAAGCATTAAATGTCCTTACGCCTCTCAGGGTTCTCTAGTTTCCGACGCCCCCGCTTCTTGCGAGGGGAGGGAGAGGGGTCAGGCTCCTCGGGCGGGGTTGGGGGGGCGTTTGCACAGGGGTCAGAGGTCACCGTCTCCTGGGAAAGAGACGGAGAACAGTCTGGGTCTGAGAAAACAGCCGCTCGCCCTCGCCAGGATTTACAAAGTACTCCACAGACATAATAGTGATACACACACAGACACGTGCGTACACACCATGGAGTTAATATAATACACACACATAAAACACATGCACACACACACACACACATGCATTATAGAGCTATTATAACACACACACACCTATTAGTCTGCCCTTGTTAGTCCAATGCAGAACAGGTACGCCCAAGGGAGAGTGTCTGCACATGATCAGTGTAATTGAGCCACACCACCCCCACCCCCACTAAGACACACACACACACACACACACACACACACACACACACACGCACACACGTCTATCAGATGAGAAGGGGTGTAGTGTTGATGTCATTTACAGGGGTGAAGACAAGCAGTCCATTAATGAGCACTTCTAGCAGGAAGCCTTTGAGTTAAATGACGCTAGCCACTCATAGCGTTAGGCTAACATTGGCTGCGTGTAAGCTAACCTCTGTCAACACCGAATACAAAGCAGCTTCCAAACAAACTGAGGCTACAATTACAAAGCTTGTTTAATTTTTAACATCTTACTTTTAAATCCTAATCATGCGGCCACTCTGAAAGGCTAGCGGGGTTTTTTATGGGTGTGTTGCTAACGGACTAATTGATTTTATAGGTGGGTGGTTAAGAGGGGAGCGCAGGGGTGAGCATTAAGCTCAAAGGCTACGCTAACACTAGCTAGCGCTAACAAGGTCACAAAGACTGTAACGAACAGGTGAGAAGGACTATAAAAGGCAGAGAACAAAAAAGGGCCTCAGGATAAACTGCACTAAGCCGACACACACTTCTGACACTGGGTACTCCGACATACACAGGAACAGGGTTTTCCTGCGTCGGGAGGTTTTTAGCAGCCCACATAAACTTTTCTACAGAGCCCAGGAGTGATCAACCAGTTGGGAAAAAAATATTTTCTTGGTTACATTTAAGTATTAAATAGATGGCATTGACAAAAAGGTTATTTTATAATACTTTTTAATAATATTCATTCAATATTTTATGGCTGTAGCTGGCTGCAGGTGAACACCAATCACTGCAACAGTTGAGTTGTACTGTTAGCTTATTACACTGGTTTATGGTGTTGCTGTTCAGCTAGACTCGTTAGCAGGCTGGCTACATGATCTAAATCTGGAGTTGATCATGATGCTAATTTTGTGAAGTAGCATTATGAAGACAGATTGGAACCAACATGAAATTCCACATTGATCAGTTGCAGTTTACCAATTGATTAATTTCTGTAAAGGAACAACGGGTCAGTGGAAGTCCTTTGGTCAGTTGCTGCATGTTTTCTCTTCATGTAGTTCACTAGTTTAGATGCTGTTCTGTCAGGCCTCCTTTCAAAGGCTAAACTGATATACAGTATTTTGACACCCGCTTCCACACACTGATATCGGTTATGTCCACTCATATCTGTCTCCTTGTGTTGCTTCCCACTACTGATTATTATGGACTGTAATAACAGTTTCTCCAGATGTTATCCAGAGGTCTTATCGTTTCGTGTTGATCTCATTTGTCTAGGTGTGTACCAGACTTCATTTCTACTCTGCAGGGAGAGATGTTCAGCAGCACAAACCATGGAGACTTACCCACTATTAAACAAGAAGAAGATGAGGGGGATGGGGATTGGCACAGCCGCCACCAGCATAAACGTGTTTGTACAATATATGACACTTGTGCTCAAGTTGCATAAAATGATTGATGATTTACGAATTCTCATGGCCAAAGCATTACCACAGATACCCAACACTGTTATAGTTTCACCTGATATCAAACCAACATAAATGAATTGTTGTACAATTACACACTGATGTTCAGCTTCGCTTTACATTTGCAGCTGTTGACGACGTCGACTAGTTTGACAGAGCAGGGTTTTATCCGACAAGAGCCGTTTATCACAGTCCCATATCAATTAGTGTACAGCTGCCTCACAGCGCCTCCGGGAACACAGACAGACAGGATGAGCCTGGAGGATAGGCCATTTTGCCTTCAAATTAAAAGCAAAAAATGTGGCACTTTTGAAAAGAAATTGGGTGGATATTTTTTGGGGGGATATTTCATTTTGGGGAAAAACGTCAATTGTATGTTCCTTTACTACAGACTCCTCCTCAAATTATTTATTCTTTATTTTCACGTTGTTACGGTACTTTGCATTACTAAAGAGTTCATGCCTGTTCTCTGAGGTTTGCCAAAAGGCATTCTGGGAAATGTAGGAAACCACTAACTGAAGTAGAAGTAGACGAAGCAGGTAGAGGGAAAGTGGGTACAATAAAAAGGTAAATTACAAACTACAAAACAGATTGATGATATATAACAGTGTTTCAATGTGTTAGCTGGGAGCTCGTGGTGGACTTCCCTCGGAACAAGAGGCGACCACCACCACCTGTGATCCTCCAGGGTAAGGAGGTGGAGGTGGTGGAATCCTACAAGTTCCTGGGGGTGCACCTCAACAATAAACTGGACTGGTCAGACAACACTGACGCCCTTTACAGGAAAGGTCAGAGCAGACTGTACTTCCTGAGGAGGCTCAGATCATTCAACATGTGCAACAGGCTGCTCCGCATGTTCTACCAAACTGGTGGCCAGTGCACTCTTCTTTGCTGTGGTATGTTGGGGAGGTGGCATCAAGGCAAAGGATGCCAACAAGATCAACAAACTGGTCAAGAAAGCTGGCTCAGTTATGGGAGAGAGCCCGGACAGTCTGGAGGAGGTGGCTGAGGGGAGGATGAGGTCTAAAATCAGATCCATCTTGGAGAACCCATCCCACCCCTCTATGATGAGATGAACGGGCTGAGAAGCTCCTTCAGCTCCGTCTCATCCAACCTAAGAGCACAAGGGAGCTTCAAGCACTCTTTTGTGCAACGCTGTACAACGCTACCTCCAACATCAACCCCTGAGCCTGCTGCTTTCTTCTTGACCCCCCCACCCCCCACACATACCTCAACCAAATTGCAAATTGCACAACTGTAAATTGCACTAAGTTATTATTTCTTGCACTACTTTTTTTGTATATTTCTTTTTTGTATATATATATTTTTTATACAACCTTTATCCTTAAATGTGTTTATTGTATAGTGATGTGTGCCTCTCTCTGCTGCATAACTGCAATTTCCCCTCGGGGACAATAAAGAGCCGTCTATCTATCTATCTATCTACCCTTCCTCAACCTCCGACCCACTTCCTCTCCTCTCAGCGTCTCTCCATTGACCACTTCCTATTTCTCATACACATGATTGCTGGCCCGACAGATGTGCAGCCTTGATCTTGAATGAAATCAGCTGCGGAAAGTACCTGACTTACTCTACACTTGACAGATCTTAACCTGAGCTGTGGCCCATCGATAGAAGTGCAGGTCTTGGATTGGATGCTTTCTTAGACAGAGAACGAAATAGCAGCGGCTGGAGGGAAGTGAGCAGCCTCTAACCGCTTCCTGGTGAGTAACATCAACTTGAGCTACATCCTCTGTTTGGGAATGGACTCCTCATCCTCTTCTTCAAGAGCAAGCAGAGCAATCTGTCTTTAACTGTCTTTTATCCATTTTTATGTTCAACGTTATCCCCTTTGTTACTTCAGGTTAGCTAGCCAACGCTAGATAGCTGCATTGCAACAAGAATGATGAGCTCTTTCTCTCTCTGTTATTAGCAACACTCACAACTGTGCTTTGTGTTTGAGTTGGAGAAAGAAAAATCCTCCTATCTGATCACAGCCTTAGCGATGACCCCAAACGTGCAAATGTGTATCGTTCGCATTTATGACATACAAGATACTGCACGGGAATAAGTCGTGCATGGATACAGATCAGAATTTTCCAAGCTTCCCTAAAACCGAGGCGCCACAAGCTACAAATGTAGAATCTTCTTCCCGCAATGCAACAGGGGCTTGGTTGAAGAGAAATAACCAAAAGTCAAAATGCTAACGTGTCAAGTAAAGTACAATCTAACATAAAACAGAACTCCTATATGATCTTGGCTAACACGCCTAGCAGGGACGCCATTGAACAACACATCTAGCTGTTCTAGCTGACAGTGAATCAGAGACCAAGTCAGTGGACACTTTAAATGGAAGGAAGAGAGAGAAAGAGGAGACAGAGGAGAATAAGAAGCAATGAGAGTGAAAGGAAAGAAAAAAAGTGGGAAGCTTCATAGTTCAGGGCAACCGAGCTAATCCATTTATCCATGAAACTATCATTATTACTGATGTTGTGTGTGTGTGTGTGTGTGTGTGTGTGCATGCATGCAATTGCATTTGTGTGCGTGTGTGTGATCACTTGTGAGAGAGAGAGAAATGAGCGAGTGAAGGAGAGGGAGGAGTGAAAGAAAGCAAGTGAGAGAGAGAGAGGAGAGAAAGTGGGGAGAGTGAAACGATCCTCCCTCCCTCTCTGGACTCTATAGTTAGTGTGACAGGCAGCTCCACCCTGACCACCACACAATAGCTCTATTCCTGGACACACAGGAACTCTGACCTCACCAGGGCCCCCACCAAGACACACACACTGCCCCTCTTATGCACACACACACACTTAGGTAAAGACTACACATAATTTATAGTATATTACATTCATACAATTTCCCTTACTACTATATTTTCATTTCCAAAGTGCTCTTACTGTATATATTGTGTTGTTTTTTTTATATAAGAGCTCTTACTGTAATTACTGTAATACTGTAAATATTGTGTTGTTTTTTTATTGTAAATACTGTGTACTGTTGCCCTTTTGCACATTCCCGTTGAGCATTGCCACTTTTCATTTCACTACACACCCCGTGTGTGTATGTGACAAATAAAGTTCTTGAATCTTGAATCTTGAACAGACCCTGCATGTGTGTGTGTGTGAGAAGGATGCATCATGGGTAATACTGTAAGCTTGGCAAGAGGTTATTATGGCTGGTGCACTACTACTACTGTTGATAATGCCATTACTGCTATACTGCTAATGTTACTACTACATGTACTATTACTACTACTACTACTACTATTACTACAGTTATTGCTACTACTATTAATGCTATTACTACTGTTACTACTACTACCATTATAACTACTATTACTACATCTATTACTACCATTATTATTTCTACTACTAGCACCACTGCTGCTCTTGCTAGTGGTACTACAACTACACCACACAGGCCTTTTGTTATATTGGTATGTTTTATCTGCAGCTCTGTGTGTGCGTCTGTGTGTGTGTGTGTGTGTGTGTCAGAACCCACATTCATCCCACCCACCTTGTCAAGAGCTCAGACATCAAAGCATGACCAGACCTGCTCACCCTCACACACAAACACACACTAGTTGACTCAGTATTCCTGTCTGTTGTTTGATCAGCTATATTGACTTGCTTAGATTCGACCAGAGCTCAGTCAGCACAGGGCACGCACACACACACACACACACACACATATATATATACATAAAAAAAGAGTGCAGTATGAGAAAAAGAGACAGAGAAGAGAAAAAAAGGAGAGATGACTGATAGAAAAAAGACAAATAGAGATAAATATGGGGGAGAGAGGCTGGCACAGAACAGAAGTGAGCGAGAGTGAAGGTATACAGCTTCATTAAAGTAACAAGGTAAACATTATTAGAGGTGGTGGTAGCCTAAAGTGACTGGAAGGTTGCCAGTTCAAATCCCCAGACTGTAAATAACACCTTGCTCAAAAGACACTCAATTCCCATCTTCTCCAGCAGAACCGCCCAGTGGCCAACAGGAGAAGACTGGTTGTACTGGGCAACTCCCAGTGCGTAACATGCATGACACACATGTGAAGCACGGCATCGCTGGAAACGAGTGCACGCGCTTTCACCAACCAATCATTCTGAGCTGTCACCAGTAACATGTAATGGCGGTACTCACAGGAAGCAGCTGTTTGCGTTTCCTGCTGGGCCGGCCCACTCGGCGGGTGGCGGGGGGGCTCGCTGGCGTCCCCTCCTCTGGACTGTCTTGATCTGCTCCATCTTCACTCTGACCAATTATACACAGTCCGCATCAAAAACCAATCAAAGCAGTCTGCGTCAAAAATATGTCTGTGTGTGTGTCATGAAAGCAACAATATTTAGGGAATACTGGGGATGCTTGGTCTTCACTTTTCATTTTTTCCAACGTGTCAAATTAAAAGAACAGTCTGTTACTATCTCATCTTCTTAATGTCTTTGGGCTGGGCTGCTGGGCACAGCACCATACATTCCCTGTTTTGTTTGTGCTGGGCCGCGTGTTGACGTTAATCATTTTGAAGTGTGCCTGCCTGGAGGCGAGGCTGGTCCAGTGGACTGAGACAGGGGGGGAGAGTTTTGGCGTTGCCTAAATAAACAGAGGACAAGCAGTTCAGGGTCTCGCTCTCTTTTTGGTTCCACTTGTGACCACACATCTTTGATTGCGACACCAGTGAAAGTAGTGGTTTCGCTTCTTTGTATCCTTCATTGACTTTCTGCTGATTTTCGGATCAACATTATAGAATATACTGTTTGATTTGTTATTTTTGGTTCTGTTTGACGCTGGTGAGATGGCATCGTGGCTAACGTTAGCTTCAGCTGGTGATTGCAAGTTTAGCATAAAGAGAAGCGTTTGGTCTGTTTGCAGCTCGAACTCAAGCCGCTTTTGTGTAAACACACGATGTCGGTTTTGACGTTGAATTGTTTTGTTTACTTTGGTATTGAGAGTTTTGGTTGGGTTGGACAGCCTCTCATGATTACATCAAATGGATTACGCATTTTGAAAACTGCTGTTCTTTATATGAACCTCAAGTATAATATATATATTATATATTAGTATAAATAAAAATGATTACTACTATTGGTAAGTCTACTTGCAGCCAAATGTTATACGTCAATCCAACCATAATCTACAACACTTGACATAAACAGCAACAGGTACCATTCTCATGTGTGTGTATGTGTGTGGGCGTGACTGATCGAGAGAAACAGGACCGTTCCCCCAACGGGTGCGAGATCTCTTTCATCTCTACCTTCATGGGCTTCATCAGTATTGGTCAAAGAGAGAGGAAATGTTAAAAATGTTGGCGATAACGTCAAGATAATTGGCACTGCATCATTTCGAAGACTGCATTTGGCTTGTGATGCAACTGTGTTATTATGTTCCTATATTTATATTCTTTTAATATTCAATCAAAGCATATAGTTGCTGCTTAATTTTCATACTTTCACAAAAATGAAAGTGTTTCCTGCTGAACTGATGTGACATTTAAACCACCGCTTGTTTCAGTCACATTAAAATGAGTGGTAATAATTTAAAAGTGCATGTATGTTTGTGTGAAGTCTTCTGAACATGCATGAACATTTTATGTGTGTATGCATGAATGCATTCCTCTGCCAAATAAAGTAAATTACAATAATAATGTAAAAATATCTCTCCTTTTTGCTATGCAATCCTTTTTCTCTCCCACTGATTTCAAGTGTTCTGTGCAGAATTTCCCACTAAGTTCATCTGCTAAACTATGTCTGCTGTAAGAATCAGACAAAACCTACTCCATTAACCATACACCAGAACCAGCAATCACTAGAGACGCCTAGTCTGGTTTTGAGGTTCTTTATAGGCCACATACTCATACTGGCGTTCATAAATCCCCTTCCCACGAAGGCAATGTTGCCCATCAACGTAGACTCACAACATTGCCTGTGCAGAGCTTGCCATTAGACTTGTATTTCCATTAATGCCTCCCTCCCTTTTTCTCCCTCCTCCGCTGGACCCACTGTTGCTGTGACAGTGGAGTGGTTGCTAAGGTGCAGAAACTGCTTAGCAACTGTCTCCGATGGGGCCGCTGTGCTGACTAAACATTCTGATGTCACTTCCCTGACGATCAGCATAGCAACCAGCTACAGTGGGTAATGGCCCTGCACCTGTCTACCTGGAGTGCTGTCCATATGCCCATGTCACGACACACACACACACACACACACACACACACACACACACACACACACACACAGAGTACAATAGCATACTAGATTGTATAAGTGCGTCAGGCAAAAACTATCTTGTACAACAAAGTCAAATAGGCAAGAGAGCTAGGAAAGCACTCAGCCATATTACTCCAAGCATGTGTAAACACACACACACACACACACACACACACACAGACACAGAGAAACTCACTCAGTCACACACACACACCAATCTGTCCATATATCTTTGGTCTATTTCTGTCTCCTGGCAGGTTATTTTAGGTTGCTGCAGTTGCTAAGCAACCAGACTGCAAACCAGGCGGGTAGAAGAGGATCCCATCAGCAGCAGACAGCTTGTCCTCGTTCTCTCCTCCAGCTCTACTTCTTTGTCCCTCTCTCTGTATCCTTAAAAGACTCCTCTGTCCTTTGCGTCGAGACCGACTAGTCAATTAATCATCGTTTGATGTACTAGTCAACAAGAGACGGTTAGTCTACATACAGTACAGAGTTGGCAGAGCACCGCACTACATTTTAACAGCAAATCAATATCACTAGAAATGTTCACTTCACACAGTCTTATGGAACCATAAAGTTGGCCATTCCTTCCTCCCCTACACTGTATCTCTCTGTCTCCGAGCTCTTTGACTCGCTCTTATTTCCCTCCAGTCTTTTTCTTATTTCTTTAAGAAGCAGTAAAAGTCTCAGGAAGTTAAAATGTACAGCAGAATCCACATGGGGGCTGGCTGAATGTAAAGCTCTGGACTTGTTGGCTTATTGCCAGTGTGTGTAATGCGGAAGTAAGTAAGGCGGTCTTTATATACCAGTACTGCAGAATGAGTTTCACACTTTTATTTACGAGTGCTACCCCGGGCTCAAGGGGCGCAAATGAAAGGGGCCATTTTTCACCTAAGTGTGTGTGTGTGTGTGTGTGCATGTGTACACGCTCATTTGTGTTAGAGTAAAAAGAGACTATGTTTAAGACTGCATGTGATGCAGGTGACCGTGGAGTAAAGAAAGGCTGGTACTGAATGTAAATAAATAACTATCAGTTTAATAATTACTGACGCTGAATTGCCACCATTTCTGTGTTATTACCTGAAGAGAAATTCAGTTCCTGCTAGCTTAGCAGGCAATGGTGCATCCAGTCTATTCACAACGCTGGGGGTTTGAATCTGGCTCTTTGATGTTATCTCAGTGGTCTCATAATGTTGTAGATCAAATGTACAATAGATCATTTTCTCACGCTACTACAGCAGCAGTGGTAGTTGTAGTAATAGTGGTGGTAACAGTTGTGGCAGTAGTCTTTGGAGGAATAGCAGTAGTTGTAGTAGTAGTAGTATAAGTAGTTATAGCTGTAGTAATAGAAGTAGCAATAATAACTGTAGTAGCAGCAGTAGTAGTAGTAGCAGTAGTAGTAGTACTAATAGTAGTACTAGAAGTAGTAATAGTACTAGTAGTAATAGTAGTAGTAACAGTAGTACTAGCAGTAGTAGTAGTAGCAGTCCTTTAGACTTAGTACTTTACATTACAGTCATTTAGCAGACTCTTTTATCCAAAGCGACTTACAAGTTACAGTTGATACTATGTGGGGATCAAACCCACGACCCTGAGAGTAGTAGTAGTAGTATAAATTGTTATAGCTGTAGTGATAGAAGTAGCAATAATAACTTCAGCAGCAGTAAGAGAAGTAGTAATAGCAGTAGTTATAGTAGCATTACTAGCAGTTGTAGTCTAGTGTAGAAATAGTGGTAGTAGTAATAGTAGTAGTGATAATCATAGTCATAGCTGTAGTAATAGAAGTAATAGTAATAGTACATGTAGTAGATTAGCAGTATAGCAGTAATTGTATAATCAACAGTAGTAGTGGTGCACCAGCCATAATAACCCCTTGCCAAGCATACAGTATGTTACCCATAATGCATCTCTCTCTCACCAGGTCATTGGCGGTGTTGTTCTCCGGTGTCTGGAGTGGCTCGGTGGCAGCAGGGCTGTTGGACGGCATGGCAGGAGCGGCTCGGCAAAACCACGTTTAAAAAGGATAAATGAGGCAGATCAAAACATGGGAAAGGCCCTCAAAAGCACCAGGTGTGACTTCATTCAGTCCGTCTGTCGGTCGCTCAGTCCTCCCGCTCTTCTGGGGGAAGGCAGACAACACACACACACACATCCTGACATCAGTGGACTTGAGGAGTCATTTATTGAGACAACTTTGTCAAGTTTCATTGAGAAAAATAAATTCCCATCTTGTGGAGAATATGCCTTTGGGCTGACATTTTGTTACCTCTCTCTCTCTCTCTCTTTCACACACATACACACACACACAAACATCCCTGAGACTGTGGAACAGGTGTGTGTGTGTGTGTCTCTGCATGTATGTACTGTATGATGGATGGGACTCCTGCTCATGCAGAACTGAAAATATTCCAGTTCCAGAGTGGTGACAGGTTTATATATATACACACACACACATATAGGTGTCCTCAAATTAGTTAGGACAGCTTTC
Source organism: Hoplostethus atlanticus (assembly GCA_034670405.1). NCBI lineage: Eukaryota > Metazoa > Chordata > Actinopteri > Trachichthyiformes > Trachichthyidae > Hoplostethus > Hoplostethus atlanticus. The sequence continues at coordinate 7,576,777 of JAXDDX010000011.1, read as the reverse complement.
AACAAGGCAGACAGAGTTGAGAACACTGCGTACAGCTGCTCTCAGGATGTATATCACTCTGTGGCCTTACGTCACCTACTGTACTAACAATGAACAGCAGGGCAGGGCTCCTGCTGGAAAGACATTGATGGAAACACTGGGGGAACTGGGTGTACAGTATCCACCACACCCCCAGAAGGGCTCCGACCCGACTGACTCCTCCAAGGCAGAATATTTAGGTCACGTGCATACCTAGCGCCCCTATAGCGACACTACATAGTCTGATTCAAAATTTTCCGATCTCCATGCCAGCAATAGTTCAAGTTAGACCGTAATCAAAGGCCCAAGCAGAAGCCTGTACTAGAGGTAGGCGAAACAGTTGCGCAGAGAAAAATCTAAAGCGCTGCGTTAAGTCAGTCACAGTTAGCTAGAGAAAGACCAGAACATGGGCAGCTTTGCCTTCAAAATAAAAGCATAAAATTTGTCCGTTTTGAAAGAACTGGGCATTTCAGTGGAAGAGTATACTTTCATTTTGAAAACAAAAACAGCATTTGTATTTCCGTTTACTAATGAGTCCTCCTAAAATACATCACCTTTTAATTATATGCTTTGTATTGGATTCACTTGATGCGTGTTTGAAGGCAGATGATCATTCTAAGGTCGCGGGAATCTTGTAAAGGCACTGAGTTTCAGGGTTTGACTGATATGAGTTTATATACAATACGATACAATACTGATGAACTGAACCTGCTGATTGACTTTGTGACCAGTATTCAATATCTTTTGATGACCATTTTCATACCAAACAATTCCCAAAAATAAAAAAGTAGTAAGTCTTAAGTAAGTGAGAATTTTTATTCTTGTCAGGGTGGAAAGGCCTCTGAAACAGCATTTAGACCATCATGGGGCACTAAAACTCTCCATTGAAACCCAATACATATGTAATCAACCATACTGCATAATATAAACAACATCAGAGGTGGACAACATTGATATTTTATTTTTAAATAGTATTTATTTAGATCGATTGTTAACACAATATTTGCAACAAATATACTGGTCGAACCCTACTCAAAACACGTTCGTCAAAAGGGTTTTATTTTCATTGTTGACCGGAAGTGTACTTGTCATTCTGAACAACTTGACAGCGCACAGCTCATGACAATTCATTTAGAAACGACCTCACGCGGCCTTACCGGCCCTCTTATAAAAGGCCTATAATCCCGGCGGGGGTGTGGGGAGAGCAAGCAGCCGGTGAAAGACTCGTGTCTGTTTGTGTGGCGACGATAGGTTTTACTGGGTCAGGTAAAAAAAACACACGGGTGCGCGTCTCAGCCCGAATGCACTCGTTAACCCCGGTAGGCGCGCGCCCGCTCGCTCGCCGCGGAGGCGACGGTTCCGCGCGCTGATGTGTCTGTCTGCATCTGGGGGGTGAAGACGGTGCGCTCCGGTTTAACGTTACCTGCTGGGGGGAGGGGGGGGTAGATGGGGGGCCATATGTTCCACCAGTCAATGTCAATGTCAGACATACAATCTTTGTCGGTATAACCGCATAACTGCCCGGTTGCTGTGATTTTCCCCGTACCGTACAAAGAACTCCTCAAGTTCACTCGCCCATGTCCGTGTTTGAACCGCTTCGCTTTCACGCGCACATCATCTGCTAAAACGGAACCAACGGTTTGGCTCGAGCGATGAGCGCGCGAGCGATGACTTTTATGAGATGACTGCATGAGTGCGTAACGGCTGTAACGGGTGCCGGCGTGCGTCCCCGAGCCAAAATGAGGTGTTAATATTTACCGTGTTGTCCGTCCCCAGGCCCTCGGACCCCGGCGGTCGTCGCTCTCTCGTTCGCTCTCGCTCTCTTTCTCTCCCTCCTCACGCTCTACCGGGTCTTCTCTCCGTTGCTTGCTCGCGCTCCCCGCCTGCCTCTCTCCCTCTCTAACCGGCCTGCTCTCTCTCACGAGCCGCAGAGGCCGCCGCACCGGAGAAAAAAAAAAGTTTCCGCGGGGTCCTAGAGTCTACGGTCCGCACGCACTCCACATACACACTTTGCAAGCACGCGCACAAACGCACGCGCAGTCCAGTGCACGTGCACGCGGAAGACAGCCAGAGTACACAGACTATAGAAACCATTAGGAACAGCAGTTTCTATTAACTAGACTGAGTAAAGTGATTCAGTTGATAGCGCGTGAACCTCTTTATCCCAGGGTCGTGAGTTCGAACCCCACGTTGGGCGGAAGTATAGACACCATTATCACCTTGAAAAAACTGCCATAGTTTTAATTTTATTCCCGTGGATAACTGTCCAAATGTACATAATGTGACGTCACAGCGAGATACTTTAATAGCAGAAAATGCATCCATCGTAGAAGAGGAAGAGACACCAATCTCTCCACAGACAGTAGCCAAGATAGACCAGAATGCAATGCAGCCATAAGACATGATGTGTTTTGAGTAAGGGGCGTGGCTCACTTTTTCTTGACTCAAAAAACACCTCAACTATAACAATTGCTCGCCCCACCAGCACGTATAGCCCACAGCTGAATGCAACAGGTTCACATTGGTTCCCTGGGGGTTTGTTGAAAGTCATTCTGGGAAATGTATAAAATCACTTTTGAGTGAATGCATGAATGCATTGAACACCGCAAATTGATGATATAGAACAGTGTGAGTATCTGAGGGTGGATTTTTCCTTTAACTCATATGAGGAAGGTGTGAAGTCAGCCTAAAATATGAGGAGAGTTATTTAGGTTTATCAATCTGATTATAGTGGATCCCTACTAGCTGGGTTCTAGGAAAACGGTTCAATTCACTCTGGGCTGCCACCACCGCTGGATCTTCTTCTGGCTCTGGGGCCGCCGCCGCTGGCTCTGGGGCTGGGGCTGCCGCCGCTGGCTCTTCTGGCTCTGGGGTTGCCGCTGGCTCCATGGCTCCTTCACCACCACGGCTGGTTTCTCTACCGCCTTCCGCTCGGTGGGGCCCCTTTTCAGAGGCTTTCCTAGGCTTCCCTCTCTTCCAGAAGTTTTGAGCCTTCCACGGATCGTGGAAGAAGCAGTGCTCAAGATCATGGTCCCACCTATCATAATGGTCACACCACGCAGCTATTGCCTCAGGATAGGAAGACCACCGATGGTCAGGGTCCCCACAGTACTCACAGAAGGTCTTGTGTGGGTCATTGTCGCACTGGCATGGCTCTGCCAGCGCAAGGGGAAATCTCCTCATCAGGATAAAGAGCTGCAGCTCTTGAGAGGCAGCTGTGGAGAGGGTGAGCAGGTATAAATACCTGGGAGTCCACATCACCAAAGATCTGACATGGACAATACACACAGACACTCTGGTGAGAAAGGCAAGGCAGCGCCTTTTCCACCTCAGGCAGCTGAGGAAACTCAAAGTCTCTCGGAGGATCCTTCAGTCCTTCTACTCTGGAGCTGTAGAGAGCATCCTGACAGGAAGCATCACTGCCTGGTTTGGCAACAGCTCCGCTCAGGACAGGAAGGCTCTGCAGAGAGTAGTGCGTTCGGCTGAACGCACTATTGGAACTACACTCCCCACCCTGCAGGACTTGTACACCAGGAGGTGCAGAACCAGAGCCTGCAGGATCATGAAGGATCCTCACCACCCCAACAACGGACTGTTTCAGCTGCTGCGGTCAGGCAAGCGCCTCCTCAGTCACGCTGCCAAAACAGAGAGACTGAGACGGAGTTTCTTTCCTCAGGCCATCAGGACTGTGAACTCTGACCACACCAGGGCCCCCACCAAGACACACACACTGCCGGTCTTATGCGCGCACACACACACAATTTATATTATATTACATACATACAATTTCTCATATTACTATATTTTTATAGTGCTCTTACTGTAAATATTGTGTTGTTTTTTTTATTGTAAATACTGTGTACTGTTGCCCTTTGCACATTCCTGTTGAGCATTGCCACTTTTTCATTTCACTGCACACCCCGTGTGTGTATGTGACAAATAAAGTTCTTGAATCTTGAATCCATCCAAGTTCCAGGCACACTTGGCATGGAGTGTTATCTGCGTGATGATCCGAGTGCCCGCGTTCTCCACCATATACGGCACCCTCAGGGGAAAGGCCGGGTGCCACAAGCCCAATCTGAGGGCACGCTCATGGCACAGATCACCCTGGAGACGAGATGCCGTAAAAAACAAAACTTTGGGTGGGAGAATCTCCAGCAGCCTCTCTGGCTGCTCCCTAGATCATGTCTCCTCTCTCCCCTTTGTCTTAAATCTTCACAGACAATCCTCAATCAGCTCCCACCTGGCTGATTGCTGAACTGGTTCAGCTGGGGCAAGATGGCTGCCTGGCTGTGGCATGCTGGGCAATGTAGTCCCTTCCCCACAGTTTTCCGATGGCAGATGCCTTGGTCTGCCACAGTGTGTGTGTGTGTGTGTGTGTGTGTGTGAGGAGGGGGGTTAGTTATTTATAGCGGTCTGTGAGGTCACGAACAACAGAAAAACCTCAAAGGGCTTTCTTCAGTCTATAGTTTACTCTACACCCCCACCTGACATGCAGCACAGTCATGACCTCTGAAGGAAGCTCATGGGAAAAAGTGAGAGCAGCTCATCCATACTAACGAGGACACCGAGTCTGGGGGGAAAGTTAAGAAGTTGTACATTCCGGAATTTCTTTTCAGGTCAGTATCTTTTTCTGGAGTCCATACTGTGTTGTTTATTTATAGAAACTGGGTCTGGACTCAAAGCTGGCTCATGGGAAGATGCAAAAAAAAAAAAAAAGGATCCCCAAAATATTTCTGAGGGTTTTTGGGTGGAAACCTGTGATTTTTTTTTTTTTTTTTTTTTGTAAAGCTAATGCCTGCGTTGTACTGCCTCATCATTCCCAACATTCCTAATATGGATGCATTTAGTAGGCCAGTAGGTTAGTGGTCTAAAAATAGGTTTTGTTAAATAAATAAAATTTAAAAAATCAACATAGGACACTGGAGAAAGTTATTTTCAAAAACCCCTGCACCAATTTTCAGTCTCAGTACACTCAATGCATTCATGCCCTCACTGATGTCTCAGATTTCTCTTGCCTATTTTAGTTTCATTACTGCAGCGTTGCCACTGGTCATGTAATTTCTGGACTATCGTGGAAGTTGGTGTAGTTGTGGAGAGGTTTGATAAATTCCCTCAGGAAGTCAGGGAATATCAAGGATTAGGAATATAGCAGTTTCACACATTCATTACATCAGATGGTTTTCATCCCAACTGGAGTGGAGACCAGACTGCTCACTAACACTAACAAACCAGGAATGAATCAAATGTTTAGGATGTCATGGAGGTGATCCGACTTGAGTTAGGGAAAGTCGTGGAAAAATCATGGAATTTTACATCTGGGCCACAGCGGGAACCCTGTTATTGTGTTGCCTGGCCAGCCTGTTGTGCACCGGGTTTTCATTTTTGTTAGGACCGGGAGTCACAGACACAGCAGAAACATGGTGGTTGATGTGAAATATTTATTGTAGCTGAAACGCAGATCCACACTCGACTGACACCGTCGACTCCCGGCGGCATTCGGGAGCTGAAAGCGTTTACAGTTTTATGTCAGGACGCGTCTTGTCCCGTCAGTCTTGATGTCTCTCTCTTTTTCCACGCTCACACACACACACCGAATCATTAACTCATGCATTCATTTAATCAGTCGGTCAGTCATTGGGTGTACTGAAAACACATCACATCAGTCTCCAGCTGTCGGTCAAACACCGGGCGCTCTGCAGAGGACAGGTGGGTGGTTGCAGAGCTCAGCTTGGATCTAAAAAATTTCAATGTGGTGACCCAAATCTGAACAGAAAATCCCTAAAGTCCAAACCCAAAGCGCTGTGAGCTAATCCGACCAAAGCCTCGAGATGCTGAGAATTGCTGCACGACAAATTGCTAATAAAAATAGCTCTCTAATATATTTCAATCACAGCAATCAGGGGAGAACGGGGTGAGTTGAGCCTGTGGGTAAGAGGAGGCACCCCTTGTTTCTAGGCAACCACAAAAACAAAATGAATCATGTGATCACAGATTTGGGGAGAGTAAAATCATTTCCCTGAATCTGTGATGGAAGTAGTTTATCAGGTTCATCACGGTAAAGATTCATGTCTCTAATGGAAGTAGACTCATTTGAGGCTTTATTATATGTTAGTTCAAGCATCTGCAATATAAGTTCATGAACTTAGCATAACAGCAGTTTTGTCAAAATGTTGGTTGTGGGGTAAAATGTGCCACTAGGTATTTCTTAGTATTACAGAGCCGGTTTCACTATGTCACAAGGCTACGAATGCAAAACAAACAGGGTCGGGCCTCCTTGGGGGATCTAAAAAAGAGCAGCCAAGGAAGGCAAGGGCATAGACGATAGAATGACGAATGACACTGAAGACAAATATTGCGAAAATCGACAAAGAAGTAACATGAACAGGTTATGAACACACAGACTGCACAAACATTGTGTTGACAGCAGTGTTGAGTCAAGTGTGCTCTGTTATCCCCATGCTATGTTGAACTATCCCCGTGGTGTGTTATTATCAGAGGAGACAGAATGGAGCCCCCTTGTGGCCGGAAAGGCCCTAGAGAAAATAAAGGTTGTAAGGAGTGTAACGTTTCACCCCCATAGAGCTCAACTTGCCCCACCCTTATGCTCACTTTTTCCCTACCCTGGCTCATTTTACCCCGTTCTCCCCTACATGAAAAAACTCAGCCGGACCTGACACAAGCCCAGTAGGTCCTGTTGGGTTTTGGGGTTTTAGCACCTAAAACATGCTACTGGGCTGCCGATGACATCCACAGAGAAGTGGAGTCCATTTGGCACAGGGCTGTGGTAAAACAACTGCTACAATCCTTCAACTCCCACAACCCCCTGCCTCTTACGGGGAATTTGAGTGACCCAGTCGAAGACGTTTTTACATTCACACACACACACACACACACACGCCACAGTAATCAGATAGCTCCTCTATGACTATAGTCCTACTGCAGTACCAGATATACAGGCTTGGACAACCTGAGCTGCTACCATACCCACTGCATCACCTCAGCCAGGGAGCTGGCAGCCTGTGATGTCCCATTAAAGCTCATCGTCTCAGCAGGGCCCGACCATACACTCACACGCATTGGTGGCACCACTCAAACCCAACGAATAAATGGAAAAAAATCAAATCCAAATCAAAGCAAAGCAATAAATACTAAGCACACAGTGCTGATTACATAAAACTTAAAAGTCTCAAGTCTCATCCTGTCATCCGTTGACCCTCTACTTTCTCTCCTCTTTCACTCTCCTCTCTGATTACATCCAATATCTCAGCCCCGACACTTTTCAGCATACTATTAATCTTTCATTCATTTCCTAACACATCTTCCTGTCTCTTCACCGTGTCCCTCTCACTTACTAAACCCTCTCACAGCTCAAATGCAGAGCACACACTACAGCACAAATCAGTAGGTTTCAGATTCCTCATATAGCTATGTATGATCAAATCAAAACAAGATCAAAGTAAAACCACATTACACAGTGACAAGACAAACACAGAATAACAGCTATACATCAGTAGGGAGGTCATTTGGTGTCCAGCATTGTGATCCGTTGATTGGCAGTGGAGCTCTAATCCCATTGGCTAACGATGAATATACATATATGATCCCGGGTCTTCTTTGGCCGTGATCAAAGCTACAGTGGAGTGACATCACTCCACTCTCCACCTGAGGAGAGATTGACAGCTCGGTCAACCAACCAGCGAACACTGAATAATCCAAACCGTCACCAATTCATTCTCTTAGTCACTTTTATATGCTGCATTCATGTCATATGGGAATAATCGGACATATGACTTTCCCACATGAAAATACTGTTCACCTCAGCTTTCAGCTGGTAAATACTACTAGGAAGTATTTCCATATGACATGAATGCAGCAAAAAGTTGGCAGTTCATTGATTGACTTCTCATTGGGCAATTTCACCGTTGTGTGATTGGTATTTAATACACTTTAGCACATTCGAAATGAAAGCTAGCTTGTGCCATCCCCTCAACTTACAGTGTGCTAACGAGCTAGCATGAACTGTAACTATCTAACTAAACACTGGACACACAGGGATGAAAGTATCTTCTCATGATTTATCAATGCCAAAAGGCCAATGTTGCTTAAATTATTTGTAACACAAGTGCTATACAAGTTAAATGTAGGTAGGTTTCATCGTTATCGTGCTATAAAATGTGTGAAAGCGCTTGACATCACTTACTGTCACTGTTTGTCCTGTGTTCACGTTAACCTGCTAAACAGAGAGACAGCGGGGGGACAGAAACACAAAGAGACGGTTCGGTTAGCAGGAGGACAATGCTGTCTGAAAATACAGACAGACAGACAGACAGACAGCTATCTGCCACAGACAGTAATGAGAACCAGACCAGCTCCCTTAGTAGCTCATAGAAATATGGAGTATACTTGGCTTGTACTAGGCAGATTGACTCACTCCAGAGACAAGGGATACTACATTTATGATGTTTAACATCTTAACAAACTCATGAGGACGTTCTTAATACAGTATCCAGGCTTCAACAGGATCTTCTCTTTGAACTTGAGGACCTAAGCATCTTGCAAACCGTGGGGGCTGAACCCAGGCCACCTGTCTGACTGGGTTGGTGGGTTAGCGGTGCAGGTCAGACGTCTAATGAGTGTTGAATCAGAGCGCAGGTAGCAGACCAGGACCCCCCCCCCACAGCAGGCAGTCCCCTCGTAAAGAGGAGGAGCTCCATAAAGTATGGCTAATGAGACGGCATGCCAATGAGGCTCAATAAAAGCCTACCGTCAAGAGCCTGGAGTAATTGGAGTAATAAAATTATGTACACGTGCACACCAGGGTAAGACATTTTAAAACATCGGACGGCTTTTATGCCACCTTGATCTGATTTTTAGGGGCATTTTGGTCCAGTTTGGAGGCAATTTTATTGAGCTACGAAATAATACATTTGCACTGCATATTGGCAAATAAACACTCAATATGTACCACAACGATTTGTTTTATTTTAAATCATAATATACCACACATCCCACACTGCTGGAAACTGGAAACAGGCCTTGCAGAAGAGGACGGTGCCCTTTCCTCTTTCTGTACCCAACCAGTCCATCTTTCCAACCCTCCATTCTCAAGTGTTATACAATATTGGTCATTTTGTTTTTGATGATGCAGTGCTTTGCGTGTGGGTCGGCATTTTTTTTCTTCTGCTGGCTGCGTGGTGCCAACATTTTCTGCTGTTTCGGGCGGCATACTTGGGTTCTCTTCTTGCTCATTAACACCAAGACAGATGTAAATCAATAATATACACTTTTTTTTGGTTAAATTTAAAGATCAGCCTGCAGAAACCCATATCACTGAAACCCTAGTGCAAACCTTAGTGCCTTGACAATATTTCTGCAACCCTAGAATGACCATCTAAGAGTGAAGTGCCAGGAAGAGAAATCGATTAAGAGGCAAGGAGAGAGAGAGAGGATTTTTTTTTTCTTCAGAGAGCAACTGGGGTGAGAAGAGAGAGGAAATCGTTTAGCGGGAAGGTAGAGATTAGTTTTCATGACAGAAGTCCACACAGGTACGCACGCAGACAGGTAAGACACACACCTACCTCTATCCTTCCCGTTCAGCAATCTCTCCTCTTCCTCCCGGCCGTCATCTAGTTAGAGAGGAGGGTAACAAAAAGTTGAGGGGGATATGTGATTGTAGAACAGGCTGACATGTTTTTCCCGTTGCCACGGATACAGATAGTGGCGGAAACGCCTCAAAATTCATTACCAAACGTAAATCTGCTGCTTGGTTCGCTACGCAGCTTTGTTCCTGATTGTTATAAACACATAAACAGAAAGCTTTATCGGATTCACTTTTGTTGGCTTTGGCAGTTTTTGTTTCATTTTATTTTAATGCTGCAAGACTGGTGACCAGTATGTTCTGGTACCAGTATTACAATAGTAAATCATGTTTAGATTATTGTTTATCTAAGTTTGCGTGGTTATTTCAGCCAGACGTTCATTATTATTATTAGTAGTAGTAGTACTAGTAGAAGTAGTAGTAGTAGCAGTAGCAGTAGGCATGTGTATAAATCTTGAATCAAAAATAAAAGAAGTCTAAAAAGAAATAATAGCCTGTCTCTGAAAAAGGCTCTCTTTTGTTGATTTAAATATGACTGGTCATATGGTTACTGGTTTTTACTGGTACAATACATTTTACCATAGTTTGGGTAATCCACTGGATTACTTTACAGATTACAATTTTCATGAGGTAACTAGTAACTGTAATGGCATACATCGTAAAGTAACCGACGAACCCTGCCATTTTCTTCTATGTGCAGAAACACTTTCATGACTCTGGGATCGACCCAAACCATTGATGACGCATGGAACAAAACATCCAAAACACATGGGTGGCAGTGGGAAACATCTAAATGTTTCTCTCAAGCCCTGAAAAGATGACATTTTGGTAGCTACAAGTACTGCAGGATGCTGAGTAAATGTGTGTGTGTGTGTGTGTGTGTGTGTGTGTGTGTGTGTACCAGAGTGGAGCTCTTTGACCAGTGAGGACATGGTGTTGGTGATAGAGTCTGCTGCTACCAGGAGGTCATTCCTCAGGTTCCTCCTGGGGCCTGGAGAGAGAGAGAGAGAGAGAGAGAGAGAGAGAGAGAGAGAGAGAGAGAGAGGTGCAGTGGGATGAACATTTTTTCCCACTAATACAGACTAATACAGTCTTCAATGTGCTCTGCTCTCTGTGTAGATCTCATCACACACAGGCTTTTGAAGGATGCCGCGGCAGACCCGATAAGGAGCTTGGGTTTGCTATTAGACCGCCTTTTGAAAGCTTGTATTGTTCATTTTGACTTTTGACTGCTGACTTTGCCGTTGTTTGATTTTCAACAGCGTTAATTACTTTTGGGATCGTCACAATCCTGCTTTCACGGCCACGTCTGTCTTGAAAAATAAGAGTCTTAATTTCAGCGGAACTACTAAAAAGAAAATAAGCTTTATCTTCCATATTTCCTCCAATCGTTTGCTCAAGGACAAATGGATGAGAGAACAACAGACTTCACCAAGCAGACCCGCAGCATAGATCTTGAAGAATGTCAAACGCTCTGAGCTGCTTGTGGTGCCTTCATTTCCATAATGTTCCACCTAAATTCTCCCATATGTGGAGGATCTTTTTTTAATTTTTTTTTTAGCAAATATCTCCCTCCATTTCCTGAACCGTTTTTCTTGTCAAGTGGTTTGTATTATAAGTGGTGGTCAAGTTTGTATTACAGGCATGTCAGGGATTTTCCAATGTACCGTGAACTGTTAATAAGGAGAAACCAATCAGAAACTGTGCACCTCTGTTGTGGACAAAATGTTGAATGTGAAATGCAATTATCATGTAATGGATTGGTTTGGGCTTGTTTCATCTGAAATGAATCAACAGTGTTGCACTTACACTGGGCAGTTTTGATTTAAAATATTTATGTTTTTTACATGAACCTTTATATATATATATATTTTTTTGCTGCTACTTCACAAAAAAGTCATGTTTTCTGAAACACAGCTGCATTAAGTCATACAGCACGTTTTATCCGGCTCTGATGTCCATCACACGTTGATTTTGTACATATGAAAGCACAAAACCATAATAGAGAAAGCTTTTAGAGACGGTGTGGTGGAACCACATGTAGAGCCTGTTGGCTGAGGGTTGAAACGTCTCCCCTGTGCCTCAAAGGGAAAAAAAAGCCTTATGTTGATGGGATGTGATGGGATGATCCCTGGTGAATTCATCGCTCACTAAAATGTAGAGCTCAGAGTACACTGTCTCAGACCCCGAGCTAAACCAAAATCATACTAGGAGAGAAAGAAATTATGCTTCAACAATAGATGTCTTCATGAGGAGTAAAGTGAGTAAAAGGCAGCACATCTATGGGGATAAAATCGTGACGTTGCAACTAGGGATGCAACGATTATAGATTTTGATGGTACGATTATAGTCTGAGGAAAAACCACGGTTTCACGATTATTACGCGTAAATTTATTCCACAACACTATGGATGTATAAAATCATATGAGCATTCATAAATTAGAGGTTTTATTGTATTTTCCCCACAAAATGTCTTTGTTGGCTTTTTTTTTTTAACAGTTGCTGCCTTTCAAAACACAAATAATACAGTAGCCAAATAATACATACAAAATAATAAATAAAAATAAACAAAAAGTATGTCTCTTTGGAATTAAATATAAGCTACATCTTTAAACATCCATGTCAGTATTTCCCTTTTGAACAAAACCGAGTCAAAGGCTGCAGGACCTCTGTCTGCAAGGCTCTTCTGATCAACTATATTACAAAATAGTATTTTCAGTTCTACATTTCTTTTGGACCTGAGTAGAGAAGTTTTTTGTTTTTTTTACATTAACAGTTGCTGCATTTTGAAACATAAATAATACAGTAACAGTGAAAATAAATACAAAGAAACAAAGTCTATATCTCTTTGGAATTATAAGCTACATATTATCTATGCATTTCCCTTCTAAACCAAAAAAAAAAGAGTCAAAGGCTGCAGGACCTCTGTCTGTCTGCATCAGGGCCGTTTTTTTGGTGGATACAAATCGCTTGGTCCCTCTGCCATTGTTTGGCAATGTAGCGTAGCATGGACGGACGTAGCCCCCCCTCGAACACAATGTCGCTCTCGTGACACCCACACAGATATACAGGTACGGTCTAAATTCCTGTCTGTTTTATTTGTTTCACTTAACTGAGCTGATAACGTTACACAGACTAAAGCTATCTCTCTCTGTCTCGCGTTTCTCTCTCGCTCTCTCTGACTGTCAACAGTGTCGCTTGGCTTCCACACGGCATTTTAAGCTGGCGCGCGCACCACTGGTGTAACGTTAACTTCGTTCCGGTCCCTTTTTTTAACCGTTATTTATTCGGGGGAGTTTCGCTGAGAGCCTTTCGTTCCGGCAGTAATTTACCATTAATGCCCCTTTTTTTCTGAGAACAGAAACACTCAGTGTTTTTTTTTTTTTTATACACTCGGTGTTGCTGAGCCTCTACGGTTATATAACCGTGACGTTTTAAATCGCGGTTAATAGTAAAATCGGTTAATCGCTGCATCCCTAGTTGCAACTGAGTGGTGTCATATTTGCAAATATACACTCAGACAAGCTGTGAATGTATACTCAGATTTGTAAATGTGAAATGTCATCTTTATAAATGGGTATTCACATTTGTAGACTTATTATAACCTGCAAATTACTGGAAATGGGAAAAAAGCTCAACATTCCACAATCTGCTAACACAACAGATATCAATGGAACAACACTCAGCTGTACAAAAAAAACAACTTGATCAGTTCAATAAAACATTTCTTAGATCTATTCTGTGGTGAGCTAATGCCATAACACCTTAATAAATGTATATATAACTGCAAAAACAAACACAATAAGAACACTTATATAAACAAAACCCATATTGTAAAACTTACCCAAAACACATCCAAACCCAAAACAGATATTGCCCCCCTCCCGTTTTTTTTCCCTCTCTTTAAAAAAAAATACTATGAAGACTATTGTTATTCTTGTTATTATTATTATTATTATTATTATTATTATTATTAATAATAATAATAATAATAATAATAATAATGTTATTGTTATTATTATTATTTCCCCTCCCTTTTCTCTCTCTGTCTTACCCTGTTACTTGTCTTTGCCCTTTTTTTGTTTTGTCTAAGTAAGTCAATATTATTTGTTGTCACTTTAGTATCTGTTAGTATGTCCATATTGTCTGTCCCTGTATGCACTAATTGGTGAATTTAAAAATAAATAAATACATTTAAAAAAAACCTGCAAATTAAAGAAACTAAAGACCATTATTATTATTTTTAATTGTGATTCAACATTTTTGGATGTGTTGTGAAAACCAAACATTCAGCAAATAGAAATACTAATATACACAAATCCCCATAACAAACGTAAACTGAATGACATCTTCAGTTTTGTCAAGCCTGTCAAGCTCCCCATATAAGTACACTTGCAAATCAGTTTGTTTCAGACCTGTTTGTCACAGGATCTCAAATACGTGACCCTTTTTAGCATGACGTTTAGCCAATCAGAGAAGGCGTCAAGAATTAAGGGCCATTTCACCCGTGAGAAGTGAAATATTTTCTAGCTATCTTAATATAGTTTTTGTTGGCGTAGGTGAATATTACACATTCCACAAATAAGAGTCAAAATTACAGTTTATGACATGGCACTATTTTCATTGAAGGGCACACAACTATCGTATAAAGCAAACGTGCTTCGCCTAGTGAGCCTTTATCGGTGCATCAGCAAAACCTTCGGTGAATGACAGAATGTTCTCAAATCTGTGTGTGATGGTTCCTGTGTGAGGCCCAATGAAAACCGCTGTTATATGTACATACATTTATGGATTTTTGTCATCCCAAATCCCAGTCTTACCCTGGGCGAAGGCCTCCTGCACATCACCCCCCACCCCGGCGAGGGAGTCCTGGGGTGAGTACATGTGTGCATGGGGAGGGGTTGGGCCTGCTGAGTGCACGGTGGGTGCTGGGATTGGCCGAGAGGGAGAGCTCTGGGAGGAGCCAGCCGCCTGCGCCTAAGAGAGGAATTTGGTGAGGGTTATTACATGTAGTCGTTTTCATTTATTACCTACAAAAATTATACCTCCAAATTTTTCTACTATAATGGTGGTGATGGTTTGTTCACCCTTGGATCAAGCCAAACCTTTGATATTGCAGAACGTGCAGGACACTGGTGGTACATGTGCCTCTCATGTTATATATTTTTACAGCACTGTGGAAACAGCAGAGGGGGGAAAACTTACTGCCTGTCGCTGTTCCTCATCCTAGAGGGCCACAGCAGGGACAGATGGAAACAAAGCGGCGGGAAAGAAAGGAAAGAAGAAGTCAGAAGAAGTAAGAAATAACAGAGCAGCATGCAAAGGGGAAAGGAAGGTGTGTTACTGCAAGGGTAGAAATGGACTGATAGTGTAGGAGGACAGAGGTGTAGAGAAATAGGGAAACTATTGCCCTCTAGTGTGTGACAATACTCACAGCATGCTGAAACCTGTGGTAAGTCAGTGTGTGTGTGTGTGTGTGTGTCACCTTGAGGAGCTTCATGAGTCCCTCCAGCTGCACCATCAGTTCCCTCCTGCTCTCCTGCAGGGACGACATCCTCTGCTCCAACTCGTCTTTCCTCTGCCTGCAACACACACCAACCTTCCATAACGGTCGCATTACAGAAGATATATAAAAAAAACACTTCTTCTGCCCACCGAATTAGGGTTAGACTGATATGGGTTTGCCGATATATATGGGGCTGATATTGGCCTTTTATTAAATATCAGATACCAATATAACAGAGGTTCCTCCCTGACCACAGCTACATAAAAAACGTTTCCTCATCACAAGACAGGCATTCTTACGAGTTTTTTCTCTGTGATATTCTTCAATTTGGAACCATTAGCTAGAGAGAAAACAATTACTAAGCTTGGGGAGAGTTTGGCTTAGGAAAGGAGTCTGGACCCAAAGCTCTAGTAAAGAAAAACACGAATGGTTGTACAGCTAGTTGAGCTCCAGGTTCGTCTCTGTGGGGAGGCGCTGACCCAGGGAGTATTTACCTGAGCAGGCGTAACTCGGCCAGCAGCGTCGGGTTGGTGCTGTCCTTCTCTGGGCTGGGCTGACACGCCGCCTCATGCTCCATGCGGAGACGACTGATCTCTGCCAAGATCTCTCTGGGAAATGGAGAGCACAGCGTCAGGTCAGCGAAGGCTGGAGAAACATTACACTACCGCAGTGGTCTTCAACCCTGGTCCTCAGGACCCACAGCCCTGCTGGTTTTCATTCCAGCCTAACATGGCTGATTCACCTGGCACACCAGGTGAATCTAATTAACTACCTGGTAGAAAGGAAAACCAGCAGGGCTGTGGGTCCCGAGGACCAGGGTTGAAGACCACTGCGCTACCGAACAGACATCACACACACTTAACAACTGGCTTTTGCAGGTAGAGGTATATACACTTAACAAGCTGGATTTGGGGATCACACACACTTGACGAAATCAGCCGCGATGCCAATTCGCGGCTATACGTGGCCTACAAGTCGTGCAGTGCATCCCCAGCCTTATACACACACAGAATTACATGAGCACAAAGCCCCCAATCCATCCACCAATGACCCATTTCTACCTGTTTTTGTTCTCCAGCTGAGCAATGAGCTCCCTCTGCTGTTTATTCATATCAAAGTTGATGCTCCGATTTGGTATCGCTCTCTCCTGAAACACACACACACACACACACACACACACTAAGTCCCCGAGTATTGACAATGCACTCTAGACACTTTGACTACAGGCTAAGTGCAGCAGAGTGTTTGAATGGTATCAAGCTGGCTGCCACGTCATAATGATGAAAATGAGTCTTTACTTGTCCCGGTCTTTCTATGTATATGCCTGCAGGAAGGATTTTAAGCCTAGACAAGTGACAGACAATCATTTCTTGACGTTCTACATCTAACTGAAACATTGCTCAAACTGAACCAGAGTGCTGTTTTGTATATGGAGTGTCAGACCACAAAATGTGAGGAGCAGATTGTGTTAAACCACTGAAAAAGCTATCAACTTGCTCCATAGTTAGCTTAGGAAAATCCCATGTCCAATTGTTTTGGTGTTCATATGTGGCTTGGTGCCCTATCTACACACAATGTCAATGAATGTTTTATTTGCATTAGGATTTTGATACTAGGTGGAAGTGTGTTGCTAATGTTAGGCGTACTTGGGACCTTTCTTATTTATATTAACCAAAAGCATTTCACTGGAACAGCTATGGGTCTTCAAGGTCAGAGGGAGACCACTGTCCTGTGTCAGAGCTCTGTGGGCAGCTAGTGTACAAATAGTTGATTGCGTACTGATATATTTGTAGTTTAATGTGTGTGTGAGAGACGGGGGAGGGGGGGCGGTATCGACTCACTCCCGTGTTGTCGGTCTCTGCTAGCCGGGAGGCGTAGCGGGCGATCAGTTTGTGCTCCTCGTCTTGCCTGCCGGGACTGTCCGCCACGCTGAAACACACGGAGAGTGCAATCCTCAGTAAGCGACAGACAGAGAGAGTTTGTGACAGTTTAACAACCGCCGCTGTGAGTTAGTCACTGTTAGTCACAACTGACCTTTTGTTTAGCATTTCCATTCAATAGTCATGTGCTAGAGTTGCATCATTGGTGCTGCCATCTAGCACTCAGTTGGCTCCAATCAGCCGGTAGAAACCAGCTAACAACTATATTATTATTATTATTATTATTATTATTATTATTATTATTATTATTATTATTATTATTATTATTATATGTAAGTCACCAAACCAGAAATTAACTTTTTTTCACTTTTCATTGTGCATTTTTTACCCCCTTAATCAGATTTTTTGGGGCATTTTTGATCCTTTATGGAGGCAATTTTATTAAACTATGAAATAATACATTTGCACTGCATATTGGCAAAAAAACGCTCAAATCATACCACTGTGATTTGTTTTATTTTAAATCATAATATACCACACGTCCCACACTTCTTTCCCACTGCTGGAAACAGGAGAAGAGGATGGTGCTGTTTTCCTCTCTCTCTGTCCCCAAACAGTCCATCTTCCAACCCTCCACTTTTGTTTTTACAATATTGGTTTTATTTCTCGTTGAAAGTGAAGTGGTTTGTGTGAGTCGGCATTTTCTCCTCCTGCTGGCCGCGTGGTGCCAACATTATCTACTGCTTCAGGCTGCGTACTCGGTTGAGACCAAATTTGGACACCCATGCTTTTCCATCACACTCAAAGGTTTGTACTCTACCCAGCAGCCATCCTTACTCCCTTACTCCCCTCATTCCCTTATGTACACCCCCCCCCCAAACTCCTCCCTCCACCCTCCCTTCCCTCATCCTCCCTCACCGTGGGCTGGTCTGGAGGCGATTGACGTAGGCAGCTATCAAGGCGTGTTCCTCGTTCATACGCTGCGCGGCTGCCAAGCTGAATCACAGAAAACAGACAAGACAATAGATGGGCAGCATCAGAGACACTGAGAATGATGTCACATGAAAAAAAGACAGGCATTGCAGGGATGGGGAAAAACAGCGTTGTTTCACGCTGACCAGTGGGATGCGCTGCTCTAGATGTATTTGGTGTTGAGAAGGTGTCACGGGGTGTGTGTGTGTGTGTGTGTTGGGGGGGTGGGGGTTCTGGGGCGCCAGAAATCACTGTTGAGCCTTCTGGAGGTGTCGTGGGCCTAAATCAACGAGACCACTTGATAACCCCAGTGACGTACCTGCACTCACACACAACCCTGTAGCACTTGGTGAATGATGCTGGCTGTCTGATGTCTGATGTAACTTCAAGTCCTGTGTATTAGTAAATGCTGCTTTCCCCACAGGGATCAATCTAATCTAATCAGGGGTGGAGAACTGACAAGTGGTGGAAAGTCCATGTGGAGAACATGGTGGCCTATGAGAAATAAAAGACTGTTTAACTAAACTATTAAAAAAAGTCCATCTACGTTGCCTCAAAATGTTCCCCATGTCACCCGTGGGTTAAGCTCAAAAAAATATTAACTTTCAGTCAGAGAGAAGAAATGAAAAACACCTAGGAATTTTGCATTCCTGAGGCTGGTCCTTACCTCTTGGGGGCGCCTGAGGCTGCTGGGGACAGCAACATGGTCTCACTGGTGGTCCCAATGGGGCGCGCAGGGCTGCACACACACACACACACACACACACGCACACACGCACGCACACACACACACACACACACGCACACATGCACACACACACACACAACAACAAATCAGACCGATGTGATCAACTAAGCATGATTCTGAGCATGACTCGATTCTGAACTAATAAAAATACTAGCAACAAAATCACTAAAACACAAAAGGCCTGCTTGTCACAAAACATACACACATAAACACACACACATAAACACACACACACAAACACACACACACAATCTCTCTCTCACACACACACACTCACTCACGCTTTTGAGTGCAATCATGCAACAGTGAATTCTACTGGTCTGAGCAAACACAGACGGGGCAAAGATCACCAGAGAGACCGAAAGAGAGAGAGAGAGAGAGAGAGAGAGGGAGAATGCAGGCGCAGAGGGAGACAGAAATAGAGACATGAGAAAAAGAAACGAGAGTTAGGAAAAGGAATGATCTGATGGAGGGTTAAACGTACTCACATATGTGATAAATGCAGGCCCTGTGTGAATGATGTGAGCCAGGAGCTTGGAGGTCTACACTGGCCCAGTCTGCCGTTGTTTGGAAAATCAAACTCTGTGGCTCCGACCACAAGAGGCGGAGCCACCAAACTGGTTGGCTATGAAGCTGGGATGTCACATGGTACCAGAGTTCTAGTGAGAGTGTTTTCCCATGTTAACCAAGTGTAATTCTATTGGTGATAATTGACAAAAGTGGTATCAAGTGATTTCAATGTGTGACTGCAATTGTCATTGATCAGGAATGTTTTAACCTCCGTAATCTGAGATATGGTTGCTCCTCATCAGGTTCTGACATTCCCATTACAACTATTACAATATCCACCGGCCTGATCACAATCGGATCAGATCTGTGCCATACTAGTGTCCTACGCTGCATTCATGTCATATGGGAAAGAACGGAGATACAAGCTGTCTACCAGCAAACACTGTTCACCTCAGCTTTCAGGTGGTAAATGGTTCAGGATTTCTGAAATTCATCTGAAATTTCAAAATGCAGAAGCATTTAATTTAGCCATTTGTCTTTCCTCGTATATTGTAGGTCTGACTGAATGACAGGAATCACATAGAACTACAGCTATTTAGAAATCTCTATGCTACAAATGAATGGCCAAGATATTTCCACGACTTTGATGATATTAGTGTTATTACCGTGTGACATGCCAGCTCTACTGGGCAGATTTGATCAACTCCAGTGCTAATTGCGATTACCCATAATGGTGCCATTCCTCAAAGGAACAAGGTCTTACACTATATTAGCCAGGTTGAGGGTCCTCTCAGGTTCCTCTGGGTAGAGGGGGTGGGGGGGCTGTCTGGACGACACGCAGCCCAGGGTCCTGCTCAGGGCTCGGCCCAGCTTCACCGCCGGCGACTTCTACACGCAAACGCACACAAATGTCGGACCAAAGTTGAGAAATGGCTCAACTTTTCCTGCAGAAACAACCTGCTCGGGCTGCTTGGATGAAATAACAAATCAGTACCCAACACGCATCTATAAATGAATCACACTAAAAAAGATTAGATTATTATGATACACATTTTGAAGCAATATAGATGGCCATTAGTTTGCCATTATGACCCACAGTATTTTTCATTACATTTCTTTTCCTGTTAGTCCACCATGTTGTTTCACTAGACAAGCCCCAGCCCTGCCGAAGGTAATATTTATTTCTTTTGCACTGATAAGCAACTTTTTTATTGCACCATAAGCATTTTTTCCAACTGTCGAGCGAATTTAATGTAAACTTTTAAAATGACGGAAAATATAAAATGCAAAGTCAGCGGGTTTTCCGTCAGCTGGGTTGAAGAGAATAAACAGGCTTCTTGAAGGTAAGAGATATAAAAGCAGGGCAGGTCATAACGGAGGACAAAACAATAAAAAAGGTCATTACATAAAATACAAGTTACATAAAAGCAAGTATATATATAATTGGTTTTAAGGAGTGATAATTTCTTCACTGACAAAAAGAGATTTTACAGAATTTTGCCATTTCCATTCAGGACTTCTAAATCAATACATTATACACACTACTCTACTGATTCCCTGTCTGGTCTTATCAACTGATGTTTGTCTGTACTGGATATGCTGTGGTGCTTTTCAGTATGTGTCTTTATTGTAAAACCTTGTCTAGAGACCAAATTTCTCCCATGGGACAATTTCAATAGACTCTATGGGGCATTGAATTGTATCAACTTTGACTCCACATCTCACTCACACACACACACACACACACACACACACACACACACGCACACCCCACGTGTAAACAATGGTGAACACACAGCAACTCACCCAGGATGAGTGCTCCTTCATCTGATGTTGGTTGCTATGGGAACCACTGGCGTTGCCGCGCCAGAAGCAGTTCTGGCAGAGCTGGTAACCACGGCAACGGAGGCAGCGGTAGCGGAAGCCCGTCATACCGTTGCTACGACAATAGGAGCACGACACTGGGTGATAGACTGAGAGAGACAGAGAGAGAGAGAGAGAAAGAGAGAGAGAGAGAGAATATGACTGTCATCTATACTTTGCAGTGTATGGAGTAATTTTCTGTATTTGAGTGTGCATGTGTGTGTGTTTGTGTCTCATTGTCTTTGTGCATTTGTGTTTATGTCTGTGTGTATGTCTCCATGTCTGTGTGTGTGTGTGTGTGTGTGTGTGTGTGTACCATGCTCTACATTAGCCAGGCGGTGCATCAGAGGCAGCCAGATGAGACACTGAGGAGGAGGGTCAGCTACAATATCCAGGAACATGTTGAGCATCACCCTCTTCTACACAACAACAACAATAACGACAACATCAACAACACGGGACAAAACACTTCAGCAACAGATAGACGTCTGGCACAACAATTACAGCCCCATTCCAACAGTATAGTTGGGAAGAAAATAGAATATAAATATATGAAAGGCATGGAAAATGACAGTAGTAGAACATACTGGGACAAAGAAAATGAATGGGAAATATGAAAAATATGTACAATATTTGTATATAAAAAAAAATATATATATGCAGTATGAAAAAGGACAGATGGCGGACAAGTGTGTGTGTGTGTGTGTGTGTATGTACCTGTTGTGGGAAGCAGGAGCGGGCCACGGTGTGTGTGTAGCCGAAGGACGGCCCCTCGTGCACGGCGGTGGGCAGCTTGAGAGCCTCCCTCAGAAACCAGTCAAACTTGGACAGTACCAGCACCCCGCTGGAGTCGGACACCTGAGAAAACACATCTACATACACACACACACACACACGCGCACACGGAAATAAACACAAACAAGAAGCAGCATTTACATACCTTTCCCACAAGGTGGCGCCTACATAACATGTATACATCATACTAAAACGTGCTGAAATTTAGATTTCGAGATTAACGGAACCTTAAAAATCGTGGGAAGCTGCAAGAGAAGAAAGTTGGACCAGGGGAAAGTCACTAGACTGAAACTTAGCATGCCTTCTTAATTAAATGAAGTAATTGTAAGTATGAAACAGTCTTCGTTAGTATTGGGCGATAAGGCCTACATTCTATATCCCGATATTTTTCAAATTTCAAATTCAAATCTCGCTCTCTTGCTCTTACTATCTCAGTTGCTATCTCTACCTACACGTATAACCCACAGCTGAAAGCAACAAGTTCACACACGTTCTAGGGACTGTTGAAAGGCATTCGGAAACCACTGACTGAAGTAATAGTAGACGAGGCAGGTTGAGGGAAAATGGGTACACCAAACGAGCAAATGGCAACACTACACCACAAAATAACTCCTGGAATGCATCAAACATCAGAGATTGATGAAGATGATGATGATGATGATGATATAACAGTGTAAGAACATCCAAGGGTGTCTTTTTCCTTTAATCTGGATTATGTTACAGATTTTTAATCAGTTAATCAGTGATCGGTAACAGATTACACTGGACTGGTGTCAGTGTGGGTACTCACAGCGGAGCTTATCCACCAGCTTCCCTCCACACAACATGGCCAGCATTGCCTTCACAGAAAGCGCTGTCAGACGGCTGTCTGCCTCACTGAAACACACACACATTAAGATATAATATATCTCACCTTCACATGTGCATGTGTGTGTATGTGTATATTTATGATTCAAAAAAACGTTACAGGATGCAAAAGTATCAGTATCTGTCATCTATTGATTTTCATCTGCCTCTATGTTGAAACATGCTTGAGAAATACCAGTTACAAAAGAACTGATTTTTCTCCACTGTCTCAATACTTTGCCCATTCTGTCTCAGTGTTTTAAATTAATATAGTCAATTGATGTAAAAGGAACACTGCTTTCCTGTAAGTGCCAGGCCCCATGACCTCAATCGTCATGGGGCCTGAGGAGGAGAGCAGGCAAAAAGACTGATTCCCTGGGGGATCAACAGAAAATCATAGGAAAAAGAAAAGTGACTGTGTCTAGCTACCTCTCGATGGCGGCCAGCATGAAGTCCACCAGCAGGGCAGTGCTCTCGCGTGGGTTGATTGTGTGCGTGGTGGGCAGGCGTTTGCTGAGCTGGTTGAACAGGGTGGACACCAGGTTCTCCAGCCTTGTCACTGAGATGCCGGCATTCAGCTCCACTGCGTTCAGACCAGCGTCCCGCACCGCCTCGATCACGTTGTACACATCGATCAAATGCACTGGGATGGGGTGGATGGATGCATGGAGAGATGGCAGAAGAGAAAGGGAGGAGGTGACAGCAGATTAAGGCAAAAAAATTACATGGCTGAACAACACTGCAAAAAATATCCATTTATTTATTTATTATCAGGTTTTAAATGTTGTTTTCTTTTAAACAGAGTTTCACAACTTTAAAGGCAAACACTTTAGAGGGACATGGTGGCATTTTTATGTTCAAAATGCGTCCCTTTTTCACGTGCCTGAAGAAGTAGAAACAGTTTCATCTTTTTTTTTTTTTATGGAATATCAGACTGAAACTCAAAATGTCATGTCATCCTTTTAATAACTGGTGCAACCAGATGCCATACTGGTGGAGAACGAGAGCATAGGCGACTCACGGTTGCATCTCTTCTGTATAAATCTCAGCTTGCAGGCCGTACGATACGTGGAGAGACAAATCACATCGAAGTTCTGTTCCCCTGTGAGGAAAACAAAGAGGAGACTCAGAGGCTTTGCTAGACCAGTAGGCATTAATAATGGAAACAACCTCGTGGTAATCTGCGATACACCAGAACCGCTGCTGGGAAAGGTGACGCCTCCTCCTTGCTGGAGAGTGCTGGCAGGGTCAGGCTGATATAATGACATTCTTGAGAACGCTTTCTACTACAGAGAATGTCACACATTCTTCAAGGGTAATCCCGGGGATGCTGAACTTGAACTTGACATTTCAAATGAAGTAGGACTGTGGTTATTTTAGAAGCCTAACTAGTAGCTTTTCTTCAGAGTTAAAACACAGCCAGTTGCCAAGTGACCACGGCTTCAAGGCTTAGCTTTTATAATCTCCCACATTTTTCACCTCATGCCGGGCAGCCTTGCCACCTCGCAACCTCCCAAATATATTATCAAACTTCCATGGTGATATGTGAAAACAGAGAGTGCCCTTACGGTGTACTCCTCTAATTTAAGTGCAGCCTCTTTTGTTTTCACATACAGTAATGTAAAGATAATTTATTTCTTCCTCAAAACCTCAGACAATGGAATCAAATAGCACCCGTAAGCCATTCCACATGGTGCTCCAGCAACCAGAGCACAAAACACCCCAAAAAAAAGCACTGGGCTACTGGGTTGAAAAGAACGACCTATTCTGGGTGCCCTGCAGAGGCCCTGCAAGGGTTTCAACGGGGGTCAAAGGTCACTCACCCAGCTCTACGAAGATCTGTCCCCTCTCGGCTCCTCCTACCGTAGCCAGAGCCCCCCTCCCTCCGTCTCTCTGGCCCCCCTCCTCCATCACCATCCTGTAAGACAGGGAAACACAGCAGAGGAACTCACACATTAGGATGTATTGAATTTGAAAACCTGAAAAGGAAATGGCAAAATTCGCTAGAATGTTCTCAACGTTTCTATGCTCGGTTGAGGTGGCAAAGTTTTTTTTTTTGCCTATAAAGGAATTAAGCAATACATAGTGATGGAAACGCATTTGTTGGATAAAGAATGTCAGAGGCTTGGCAGACACATGGTTCAGTCTCACTGCAATTCAAACCCTGTTGTGGTTGTATGACCATTAGCTGGTGTATTGGAATAGTGCCAAGTGCATTTCTTTGTTTTCGTCTTCAAATGAAAGTATCTTGCCCAATACTAATCAATTATTTAAAGACACTTTCGCATGGATGTGCTTTTTCTGCTGTTCAGTAACCTTTTTTATTCAAAAATGTCCTTAAAATTCACACAGTTGGATGGAGACGTCGTTATTGACATGTATGCAGACAGAAAATACAACTAGCTGACAGAGAAACACAAACACACAGGCACACCAGGGCCACAGGAAGCCATTTCAAATGTTCAAAAACTCTCATTTCATCTCTTTCTAATTTTAGATTCTGCACACATGCATGCATGCCCACACACGCACACACACACACACACTAGTAAGTGCCCAACAGAGTCTAATTTGGGGTCACTAGGAGATGAGCTGAGTGCTTGGTAAATAAATCCATTAATGGGAGCAGCTGATGAAATCTGATCTGTGCTCTGCCATTTGGAAAACTTGACAAGCAAACAGAGAGAAAGAGAGAGAGAGAGAGAGAGAGAGAGAGAAAGTAAAAGAGGAAAAAGAGACTATGAGTGAAAGAAGGAAAGAAAGAAAGACACACACACACACAGCTGTAGCTAGCTAGACTGTCAACCGCGACTGTCAGGTGACACCACAGGATATCAGTCACCATGGTAACTGTCTTACTACTCCCCAACTCCCCCTCCCACACATGCATGCACGCACACACACACACACACACCTGCAAATATTTGCATTCCGTGTATGAATGCAGTGACATGCCAACCCCCAACACACACACACACTCACACACACACACACACACACATTCCAAAGGGGATTTGAGAGCTTCCCAGGAGACTTCATGCTTCATCCAGACAAAAGGATTCCTCCTTTCACTAACTCTTTCACTCTCTCACACACACACACACACACACACACACACACACACACACACACACACAAACACACACTATCTCTCCCATGCCCTTATATCCTTGTACAGTTGTTACAGTGCTCTTTCTCTATCACACACATTCACAGAAACCCACAAACACACACACTTGCACTGCCTCCTTCCCTTATACCCTTTTACAGTCGCGCACAATGGTTTCTCTCTTCCTGCTCCCTCCCTCCTCTTCTGTTGCTGTTCTCTCTGCCTCACACACACACACACACACACACACACACACACACCCGAGGATGTCACTGCTAAATCGTTTGTGCTTTCTAGACGACTCACATTGACGACCATGCCAATGTTTTGGTCCCATCAATGTGCCCTCGAGCAAGGCACTTAACCTGCAACTACTGCAGTGGGGGTTTCTAGTGTCCGACAGTCAAAGACTATATGATACGATGGTGAATTTATTAGCTTTTCCATCTGGGGGTAGGCGGTAGGGTAGAGGCTAGACAGAAGAGGGCTTGTGACTGGAAGGTTGCCGGTGCGAATCCCAGACTAAGAAACTCTGGGCAGTGGATCCCCTCAGTGTGGTTGTACTGGGCAGCTCCCAGTGGGATAGTGTATGACTGTATGAATGTGAAGCAGGACGATGATGAAAAAAAAGAGCATGGAGCTCATCAGGGTTTTTACTGGAAGTGACATTCGGCCACCGCTAGCATGATGACTGCTTCAGCTCACCACTTATGGCGAGGACAGTTTCAACGCTGAACCTCCACACTGAGTAAGTTGTTATTTCCAGCGTGGCCTTGGTGTTCACTACACCCTGTCTGTCAATGTGTCTGTCGGTCTGTCTCTGTACAGCTGACATGGAGAAACATTTGGTCTGTGAGCCTCACTTCCTATTTTAACTCTGAACATTGCAAACCCTCTCAGATATAATTACCCTTCCTGCAATTACCCCCCAACTATGGCGGAGGGCTGCTGTTTTCCCAACCACTGGGTCAAGGTACAAAGTTGGGTCACAGGAAATGGGTCCCAATTGGTATCTAAAGCCCAGAGGCCTTTCACCCGAGTCCCTGCATTTAAACTGCATGGTGCATCTGAAGCAACCGAACCAAACGCCTCCGGGCCCCACCAAATGGGATATGAATTTGGGTTTCTGGAACAAAGACAAGCATACTTCTACCCAATGAAATTGTGATGGTCTGACTGTAGTTTGATTGGTACCTGTAATATTATTACTGATATTGAAATAGTAAGTCATTACACTACTTGTTACTAGGGTAAGGTAAAGATACTAATGTAATGCATTACTGAGCAACACTTTACCAACCCACACACTGCTTGCAAAATGATAAAATGAAGTAAAACTTACAATGGATTATTACTGAAGTAGCTATGTAGCATTTTGAAATGAAAAGCTTCCATTGAGCTAAGGTGGCTGGTGACTGACTGTGTTCTGGTGGTAAAAGAGCCTTTCTTTAAAGAGCTTAGCTACTACTTACTGTTCTGTGTTTCAGTGGTTGCTGATGCAGGCTACTGTAGCACCATGGTGTTTTATTATGGCTGCCATTTGCTGAGCTTTCCGGAAACAAACACACAAACGACATACACTGCTCTGCACACACACACAAAACACACACTCCAAACCAGGAGACACACCTCGGGTCTTAAGACAGCAGCTTCTGGTTTGAGAAAGAGTTCAGAAAGCAGGTTAAATGCGTAATTGTACAAAATGAGTAGAAATGCACTGCGCAGACTTTGGACACTAGTGCATCCTCACCTAAGACTGTGTGTGTGTGTGTGTGTGTGTGTGTGTGTGGTCTTACCTCTCTGTGTCAGGGGGTCACACAGGACAGAGGAGCCACGATAAAGGATGTCTATTGGAGAGAGAAAGAGAGAGGAGAGAAAGGCAATTTGAATAGTCTTTTCAGTCAGTAGACAAAAAAAAAGACAAAGGCTCTTTGGGGACAAGAGAGCCAATCCAGAAAGAGGGGACACACCCTCCAATATGGACATAAGCTGAGCACAATCTAGGATGAGATATCAGTGTGAAAAAAATATTTTCTTTTATTTATTCATTTATGTTTTTTGTGAATGAATTCTTCATTTCAAGGTAGTAATGTATCCCAGTTTCCCCTACCATTGGATAGGTGGGGTGGTCACGCCTTAAGAAGCTGTTAACCCTAAAACAATTACAATTATTAGTCTGGTTTCAATGGAGACTTTTATTGTCCCGTGATGGAATTATTGTATGATTATATGATTGATTATATGTGCATATATATTTATTTTTTTAAAGTTGGAAACAAATTATGATGGTTTGCAAATCATTTAAACAGAGAATGGTGCAGTAGGAGCAGAGCTACGGCAACAAGCTATCTGCTGCCACCCTCGCCCGCTTCACTGTTTTGTTGGCAAAGAATGGCGAAAGGCTGCCGACAGAATTCCCCTTGAACAAAAATTCAGATGTAATGATTGCACACATTGCCCCGACATTTCATAAGCCTCTGTTCAACAAGCTCTCGCTGGATCAGAGATGCCAGTCCTCCCACTAACAAAGAATCTCAATATTGTGCCATGAATGCAGTCTAACTCAGACCTCGTGGATATGAACACAGTTTTTTCTGCACTTTTTTCTGCAGACAATTCTGCAGTTGCATATTATCTGCATTGTGTACATTCACAAAGCTGAATGCATCCTGACAGTTTCAACAAATATGCAGCCTGGATTAACAAATACACAAGGATACAGTGAGTTTCAATTAATGTGTAGTATAGGCTGCTTTTCCACCTAGAATAAGCTGAATATGACAGTATGAATGCACACCAAACCTATACACAGTTGAACAGGAAATGTACTGATAGCTTCTTTTACTGTGCTTGTTGAATAACTACATATCAATAGACACTACAACGGGCAGAGGGCAAGCAACAGTTGTGACCAATAAGATAGATTCAAAGGATAGAAGTAGATAGACAGACAGATTGATACATATGTACTTTATTTATCCTAGAGAGAAATTCAGGTGACACAGCAGCAACAAACTTGAGACACATAAAACAACACAACGCTATAATGAAGCCTAATAAAAAAATGAAATTGTGATATCCGCCGCCTTGGACCTGGCTTATTGACATATCAGTTGTAAGAATACGATGTTCCCGTTAGCATTTGGTTACAAACTTCAAAACAATCATTTTCCATAAATGAACCCAGTGCTACACTAGTATCACTGTTCTGCACACAACACGGGCTCTCAGTGCGGTTGATGTTAAATAAGGATGTAGGCCTACAGTGCTGTGCTAATGATAATGGTGATAATATCTACAAAAATAATTGTGATGAGCATTTTAGCCATGATCTTGCAGCCATAACACACACACACACACACAAACTCACTCACACCTTCTCTCCATTCACCACCAGTTAAGAGTGAGTAGAGGGGTCTCACATCAGTACAGACCACCCAAACAGGCCATCTGTGCATCAACAGCCCACACACACACACACACACACTTTCTCTCATTAGCGGTATGTTTAAGCAGGTCCAACACCTTCACCGAAGTAGGCAACAGACAAGAAAACACACACAAACACTGTCCCACGCACCTCACACACACACACGCCGATGGCCCCTGTTCTGTGGCTGTCACAATCAATCAGTTGCCCCCAGTTTTAACACTCACATATCAAACCAGCCAACCAACTGCTACTGTCAGGTGACACAGAAAACACAGAAAACACCACAGGTGTCATCAGTCACCATGGTAACGGTCTTACTATTCCCCAACCTCCCCTCCTACACACACACACACACACACACACACACACACACAAAATACCCATAGTCCTTCTAGACTCACCGGTGTGGTCTGTGGGTGTATCCACCAACTAAATGTTAGCAAGTAGGAGAGAAGAGGCGATATGGCGATGACACTGACACATGGACGGGCGTCAGGCAGGCGAGGAAGGCACTCAAGAGGGGTAGGTAGGCGTTTACCACTCACTGTACACACACAACATGCCTTGACCACATTAGCACTTGCAGCTGCTCTCTATTCTCACTGTGTGCCCTGACAGGACCTGACCTACAGCGTGTGTGTGTGTGTGTGTGTGTGTGTGTGTGTGTGTGTGTTATAGATGATATATACACTGCAACTTTACACACTGGCAGTGTTGAAATACCTCTGAGCTCTTTTTTCCCCTAAATGACCTCACTGTAACAAGGGAAACAGACACGGCTGGTTGGCCAGACCCCACATCAAAGCAACTGCACGGGTCATCTCTGACTACCGACTGGTTGGACCAAATGCAAAGTTCTCTTCCTGGTTTGCTCACCGACCTCTCACTGCTGACCTTCAACTCCCATGTTACCGTAGAGACAGCCCGGCTGACCCGCGATGTCACCGGGCAGGTATAAACAGCAGCAGCAGATCTGGTTACACTCACACACACACACACACACACACACACACACACTCACACACACACATGACACGACTGGTCCAAAACTTATGGTTGCTCATACAGGATCCAGAGAAAGACAGGAATAGAAAAGACAGAGAGATAGGAAGAAACCCAAAGAGAGAGAGAAAAGTAGAGAAAGGCAGAAAGCGAGTGGAAGGAGGGAAATAGTGACAGAGAGACTGAGATAGAGAGAAATACAGGAAGACAGATGAGAGAAAGAGCGCAAGAGAAAGGCAAAGAGAGAGAGACAGGAAGTGAAAGTTAAGACATGAGATGGAGTAACAACCCAAAGGACAGATCAGACTTTTGTCACTGTTGTCACATTACTGGAAGAAATAGAGTGCATAATAGAGGTGAAATAGTGTCAGACAGAGCCATCCTTAGGGAATGTAACCTCAACCCTGGCAGTGTTAGCGCCATTGAGCTACACAGCAACACCATTTTCTATCATTTCAGGGGCTGGAAGTCATACATCCCCAAGATCTGCTCCACACTGTGTCTCGTTTGAGAAAGCCAGCTCCACTCCCCTCCACAACAATCCTCTCTCAGTCAGGGCCTCTTAAAGCTTGTCACTCTGGGACCCAATCGCTTAAAACAACTGTACTATTCTTGTAACGCAGGGAGCCACCAGTAAAAGGCCTGGGATTTGTTCTGGGTCCCCCAAGCTTAGATGAGAAATCCACCCTAAAACACTTAATACACGCCGCTAAAGAGCAGCCGTTGGTGATGTACCTTGCCAGTGCAGAGATCTGAGAATTGGTGTAATGTGTTCAGCTTTCTCAGTCTTTGTTAGAAGTCTAGCAGCAGCATTCTGAATGAGCTGTAGCTGTCTAAGAGCTTCTTGGGGGTTACTATAATTTAATTCAGAAGACATTATCCCAATTACAGACTGGATAAGAGTGACTATTCTAATCATAGGTTTCACTCTCACTGCTATTATCTCCCCACCCACAGTGCAGACAGCTCAACAACAAAAATCTTTCCATGTGGGAATCTTTCCCCCCCTTGTGCAACGGGGGACAGTGGGGCCTACCGTGTATACTCCATGACATGAAAACATTTGAGGACCCCCTGTAGTAAACACACAGTGGTGAAAGAGTAAGTTGGCCAAAGATCTTACTTGAAAAAAATAAGATCCCTGTATTCCCTTAAGGAGCGATGTGAGGGGAACAGTGGGGCGGCTAATTGCTGTTTCCCCTCCTAATTTCCCCTGTTAGATGTAAACAAATCGCCCACTGCTGGATTAAAACATACACTATGCATCTGCCAGGGAAAAAGTAGAGGATGTCAGAGGCCAATTTGAGACACAGGCCAGCCCATCAGTCACTATTCCCTCTCTCTCTCTCTCCTCTCTTTACCCTTTTACATTTGGCTGCAGGTGAACAAAGTACCTCACCTCATAAGGGAACTCTATGTGTACCTCCCCAGCTTGAGTTATATGTTCTCCTAACCTATACAACAGATTGAATGAAATAAGCCAATCATGTATCAGTTACATAATTTAACAGAAAATGATCGCGCGAGCCCCAATACGTGTCGTTCTCTCTCCTGCGGAAAGAACCTCACGCGAGACTCCATAGAAAGATGTGTCAGTTTAACATTTCCTTGCGTCTCGGCAAAAGTACATACCTGGTAGCGCATGACTTACGACATTTGATGAATTAGGGTCCACTCTTCAATGCGGTATACATCGGATACACCAAGCACGTGCTATTCCAATAAATGTACAACTTTTAGAATCGGTTCGCTTGCTATTCCCAGTCTCCGTCCAGCAACATCCACCGTGGCTGGCGGCATCGAGCAGTGTGAACCAACTCTAAAAAAAATGAGATTTTACTGAAATAAAATGCTTCTTGGTGGATCATATATATGCCGTATTTCACAGTGGTCACAAAAGATTCGTAAAAGGTCTTAAGCCGTTTTCCACCGGGTATGCACGTTGGCGATAAGCAAGGGAACAATAAATTAGGCAGATTTTTTGCATGCAGCGTAATGGTCTCTTCATACAAGGGAACGGGGCTACAGTATTGCTGCTACGTGAAAGAAATCAGACCCCGGTAATAACACTGATGTGAAACTTGCCTGTTTGTGCTTTATAACACTCAAGGCAGGGACACTTACAAAGATATAATTGCAACACTCCCAACAATGTTCAGTGGGTGCTCATGGCTCCCATCAGTTTCAAAGAGTCTATTAAGTCAAAAGTTACAGGCTACTTTTAGTTCTGCCTACTTCAGGGAAGCTGTGACATATGAGCGGCCATATTGCAGAAAAGTTTAACTCCCTGTTCACCTTGTTCCCCTCAATGAATGCGCTCTTCAAATCAATCTCCCTCACTCATATCGGTGGGAATTAACACAAAGTCAGGGTTGTGCCGCCTAAAACGCAAACCTTTGCTTATGTAATAGCGTTATATCCCGTAATAGGCTATGTGAGAGAGGGTCTACTCACCGGGGCTATTTTCGGCAGGTATTCGTGGCCAAATACCAACATCAACAGTGAAGCGTGTGGCACTGACTTGAGCTGTAAGCCAGTTTTCTCTCTCGATATATCCGCTTCCTCTTGACACCGGTTTTGTGCCCTACTGTTCAGATATCGTCCCCGTCCCGTTATTTATTTCCGCGGCACACTGTGTTTCGCACCCTGCATACTCGTACCGGGTGCTGTGTGTGTTTCTCAGTGTAGCTACTATTTTTGAAAGAAAGTCACTCCTCTCCCGCCGTGCACCCTCCCCTTGACAGGCCGGGTAGTGGCTAGCAGTGAATGGAAATAACATAGTTATGCTATATGCTGACAAAGGACCAAGCTCGTTACATTTTGACATCAAATGAAGCTGTATTGGCTTTAGCCACTCAAAAGTAACGTATTACTCATTGCTCGTGACTCAAAGTAATGTCATTACTTCACTGCGGTCATTTGTTACATTACTCAATAATCGTCGATTGGTGTACACATTTACCTTTAAACATCGCGATAACTTCGCTACCACAGTCAAAAGTTCTTTCCCATTTCTCATCTAAGCTAGTTCAGAGTGAGAGGACAACGCATAATTATAATGAAAACGAATACGAGTACGGCGGTGAATAGTTTTGGCAAAATTCAGTTTCAGTTTGATACTAATGGTTTATTTTATTTCTGTAAAAGTAGTAATAAGACTGCGCTGCCAGTCTGTCACTGACCTGCCAATCACTTAACCCCTGTCTCTCTCTCTCTGTCTCCGTCTGTCTGTCTCTGTTCCACAGTTGTGAAATTCAGTGACGCTGTGTGAGGAACACACACGCACATACCAGTGTTAGGAAGATTACTTTCTTATGCAACATGGACATCAATTGTTCTAGTTAAAGGGGAATTCCAGTATTTTTAAACCTGGGCTCTATGTGTACAAATTAGTAATTTATACCTGCAAAATAGGTACAAAACGTTTTGGAATTGCTCTGGTAGATCCTCAGTCGAAGTCGCGCTGCTATGGCTGCAACATAATCTGTTGGGGGCAAGTGCGCTGATCATTGTTTTTGCCACTGACAGGCTCAGATTGTTATTCGTGTGTCTGACAAGTGTCTGACAACATTATGGAAAGGATCACTACAGAGATAGACCTTTTTTTTAACCAGACCTTTTTTGTTTAACCTCTTCATGCAACAACTCACCTAATCTTTCAGATTTCAGAGCGAGACTTCTCCTTGAACCAGACTTCTGTTTCTGGTTAAAAAAAGGTCTATCTGTGTAACAATCCTTTCCGTAATGTTGTCAGACACTTGTCAGACACAGGAATACCAATCTGAGCCTGTCAGTGGCAAAAACAAGCACTTTTAGTGGACATACTTTGATCTGCGCACTTGCCCCAACAGATGTTTTGCGACTGCCGACTGAGGTGATCTACCGGAGCAATTCCAAAACTTTTTGTACCTATTTTGCGGTATAAATGACAAATTTGTACACATAGAGCCCAGGTTTAAAAATTCCCCTTTAACAGATCAATGAAATTTGAGATTTGGTTCAAGACCTATCCATATGCCAGAGTTGTTAGTTAACCTTCTATTGCTTACCAGTGAGCTACAACTTCCAACGGACCATAGTGCTACTTGTACCCAAATCAATTCTCTGAACCATTTAATGTAATGTCACCCAGTGTACCAGGACCAACACACTGTATTTTTTAAGATTATGTCCTTTTGTTTCCTGTATGCTATTAAATAGGATGATATTTTGAATATGAAGTAATGGAATAGCATTCCCCCTACTCTTCAGGGAGCAGGATAATGTCATTAAAACTGATATTTTGCTTTTCATGTTTAATAGAAGCTGTACACTTTTGAGATAGCAAGCTTGTTAGGCCTACACTGAACTGATTAATAAACCCACCAAATCTAAGGCTCCAAGCTATAGGCCCAATGGAAAAGATGAAGTACTGGAGTTAAGCATCAGAAGAAGGAAAATGAGGAAAGTCTCCATTTCTGAAAGAGTTTGGGAAAGTTTGCTCAGTTTGGGAAATTGTGAAATACAGAAAGACATAGAGAGAAAAAGAAGACATCAGATTCAGTAAAATCAGGCCAAATGGTTTCTGAAGTACCCTGTGACTTACGCACAGTCTCCCCTCGATTTCATCGGTAACACAAAATGTGTTAAAAATAGCTATCAATACTTTTCATATCAAATTATATCAATCGCATTGGCAAATTAACTTGTAGAATTACTTTAGAAATGTCATGCATCGTACATTTTACATCCATTGACACTAAAATGCCACAATAATGCAGGTACATAGCATAGCATCTATATAATATCTTTATACAAGTACATACATTTATGAATAATATATTCAATATATAAAATAAATATAAAATACAAATTCTGTTTTTCTACAGTTTGCTAATCTGCTAAATCCCCCACTCTCAATCTCAAGAGAGATTTTCACTTCCGCAAAATGCAAAGAATTTGCTGCATTGGCATTAGAGATAATATTGCTAAATCTAGCCCAGACAAGATACTTGAGATTCCCCCCTTGTCGTTTAAGTGTACCTCTGAGTCTGGTATGGGAAACTTCACTACTGTTAACTGCAGAGAGCTTGAGTGAACAGCTCAAGTATTCCACGTGTCTCCTTGATCCCCTCACTACGCCCTTTTTTAAATGCATCTTTAACTGTTTATCTGACAAAGTATTGGTAATTGTCAACACTTCTTTGCAATCCGGTGTTTTCCCCAGCTCTCTCAAAACCACTATTATCAAACCACTACTAAAGACAAAAATGTATGGATGCCTCCATAATCAGTAATGGCATACCAATCTCCAATCTTGCTTTTCTTAGCAAGATCCTTGAAACGGTTGTATATAAGCAACTGCATCATTATTTAACGGCTCTGGTCAAGGTAGTTAATGGCCTTAGAATAAATACTGATGAACAGGCTCGCCCTGCTACAACAACTCTGGGATACAATAGTACCTTTAAATGAAGAATTCATTTACAAAACACCGACTGGCCAATAACTAATCAATATCTATTTAATGGACGTGTGGATGTGTACTCATGCACATTGACAGCAACAGTGGACTGTACATCTGCCAGATGTTGTACTCCCCCTTCTCTTGTAAATCTGGACTTTACCAGAAAGGGAATACCCGTCCGGCGTCATATTTACGCTGCAGGGTCAATATAACTCTGCGTCATATGAACTCAGTGGAACAGAATTGACAGAAACGCTGCCAGATAAAGGTACTATCAAGTGTCTTCTATGCATTAGGACTCTCTTTTTAAAACAGTGCAGACTTGATGATCATTTCATTGAAGATTATTGGTTGACTTTCTTCCCTCACTCAGGACGATGATGTGGACGCTGGCTCTTCAGGTGGTTGTCATTGGTGTTTACTTACAGGTAGGGTATACCGAAACATTCACCTCACAATCTAAATGAATACCATACTGTGTTCATAATACAACTTATTATTGTATTTAGAAATTAAGTTAAAATGTTCTCTGTAAAATCTGTAAAATTTGAAGGGACATTAGAGGTGATGGAATTCCACTTGCAAATTGATGAAATTAGTTTAGGTGAAAGTTGATGAGTTGAACAACCTTTCAGGTCCTGCTATATTTTTACATGCTTACCTGTAGGTGCCTGGATGCTATCCATCATGCCTTATATACGGCTCTATAGCCAGCTGTGGCTCTCAGAACCACCTTTGGGTCCCTGCTCTACCTCCCCACATCACCCATCTGTACCTGGAGATGAACTACATCAGGGAGATCAATGACACCTCCCTCTCAGGTCTTGAGGAGCTGCAGGAGTTGGATCTTGGAATGCAGTATGTGCCACTAGTGATCAGGAACAACGCCTTCAGCAGACAAAGAAACCTGACCCGGCTGGTGCTCGGCTTCAATATTGGCCTTCGGCTGGAGCCGAAGGCGTTTGCGGGACTGTCCAATTTACGGATGCTCCACCTGGATTACTGTTCACTGCGGGAGTCCATATTGGAGGATAGCTATCTGCAGCCGCTATCATCCTTAGAGACACTTGACCTCTACGGTAACCATATAAAGAGACTCCAGCCTTCACTGTTCTTTTCAAACCTGACTAAGTTCAAAGAGTTGAACCTCAAGTTGAACAAAATTGACACAATATGTGAGGCAGATTTGGTTGGTTTCCAGGGCAAACAATTCCACCTTCTGACCTTGGACTCCAACCACCTTATGGGCATGTTCAGGGAACGTTTTGACTGGGAAAAATGTGGGAATCCTTTCAGAGGGATGTCCTTTAAGATGCTTGACTTGTCCTACAATGGGTTCAGCGCGGGCAAATCCAGACAGTTTTTCAGAGCAATTGAGGGGACTAAGATTGGTCATCTTAAACTGTCTGGACCCATGGGTAAAGGGTTTTCACACAACAACCTCCCTGATCCAAACCACAGCACATTCGAAGGCCTCAAGTATAGCGCAATCCACACTTTAGATCTGTCTAAAAACAGGATATTTGCTTTGCAACAGGGGGTTTTTAGTCCACTGAAAGAAGTGGTAGTCATTGACGTTTCCTGTAACAAAGTCAATCAGATCAATAGAAATGCCTTTGATGGTCTTCAGGGACATTTACAAATGCTCAACCTGTCACACAACCTTCTAGGGGAAATCTATTCTTACACATTTGCTACTCTGACAGACCTTCGAGTGTTAGACTTGTCTTACAACCACATTGGAGTATTGGGATATGGTTCATTCAGTGGACTTCCCAAGTTAAGAGCGTTATATCTAACAGGAAATTCTCTGCGAGAACTAGGTTTCCCTGCATCATTACCAAGCTTAGATTATCTCTTTTTGAATGACAATAAATTGAAGCCCTCCTCAGTGGGCAGTCTCATGCAGTTCGCCAGTAACAGTATCCATCTGAATGTTGAGGACAACAAATTAACAAACTTGGAAGATGTTTACATAATTTTAGCTCGGTTGAAGCGCCTCCAGCGGCTCTCCTACGGAGGGAACCTCATCAAGTGGTGCACTCTCAATGGACACCTTTCAGTACCTCGTTCAAACAATTTGCAATCACTGGATCTTCACAGAAGTTTCCTGCAGACCGTCTGGGCTCAGGGGAGATGCCTTAATCTGTTTGATAATCTCGAGAGTCTGATCAGTCTCAATTTAAGCTTCAACGCACTGCAGTCTCTCCCCCAGGGGATTTTCAAGGGCCTCACCTCAGTAGCGGAGATTGACCTATCCTCCAACACCCTGACCTATCTCCAGCCGGACGTCTTCCCCAAGAGCCTGAAAAGGCTCGACCTCTCCGACAACTTCATAGCCTCCCCTAACCCCGCGACCTTCCGCTCTCTCAGCTCCATCAACCTAATGATGAACCGGTTCCACTGCGATTACAACCTGAAGGGCTTCCTGACGTGGCTCAACGGGAACAACGTAACTTTCCTGAGCCCTGTTGAGGAGCTCAGATGTGAGTTCCCTTCTGACCTTTATAACGTTTCTCTGTTAGATTACTCTGTTCAGGTCACGCCGACATGAAAGCGCATGAAAATGAGCATATGAGGGTTATATCTAGCAAATGAATGAAATGGGAGGACTGTGCTAGTGCTGTATACTATTCGTGCCATTACTGGTTTGAGTGGTTGGGCCCATGGTCAGTCTGTCGCATGATGTCCCCTGTACCAGCTGATGATATAATAACTGCCAAATAATGTTCCAATTTGTCAAAATGTAATAGAAAGCCCTCTAAATGTGTTGAAAATGTAATTAAATGTTATAATGCCATAAAGTAATATCCTGACATTTTATCTATAAAAATGCTCAGTCAAGCAGTTACTTGTTATTTATTTGAAAATGCAATCATATCTTTAT
Organism: Hoplostethus atlanticus; assembly: GCA_034670405.1. Lineage (NCBI taxonomy): Eukaryota > Metazoa > Chordata > Actinopteri > Trachichthyiformes > Trachichthyidae > Hoplostethus > Hoplostethus atlanticus. The sequence goes on along the minus strand of JAXDDX010000011.1, from coordinate 7,538,161 downwards.
AAGATTTTTGGTGATTGGATTCATAGTTAAATGTTATGATATTATAATGCATCAAGGAACCCTATTAACCCTTTGCTTAGTGCACAGACCTTCTGAGGGAAACAAGCAATTGATAATGAAAAGAATATAACGTTTAAACATGTGAAATTACTGATTTGCCTGTAGCCTAGTGAAAGTCAAAGTGTTGCTGGAACTCACTGTTTGTTTACTACCTCTCTCTGTTTGGGCCAAATGGGAAATGGCTGTGATGCATGGAGCCATGCACACACAACCTTTGAACTTTATATATATGTTGGGCAGACTTAGTGAGTTTGGGGCCCTAGGCAAAGGTGAGCATGTGGCCCCCTGAATCGCAACCTTCACTCCAACCTTTCTATGCATTGCCTTCAAGCTGGGTCTGAGCAAAGTCTACATGTAAGGCTATAGAGCTCACTAGAGCTTGTTGAGCTTGGCAGCAGTAATATTGCTGTTGATTCTTTGATGAAAAAAGTTTAAATCAGCAATGCTTTTATTTTCCTCTTTTTTTAGTTTGTCCGCATCACTTGGTTCGCTTTGCTTCATGTTTGTGCTTCTCTCACAGCAACTGTATATAGTATATTTCTTCTGAGCTTTAAGTCAAGTGCCAATAGTTCACTGCAGCCTGTAGACTGAGTAGAGGGGTGGTGGCAATGACTCAGAATTGAGATTGAATTCGAATTTTTTTCTTTTGTTGGAACAAGAGTAGGGCTGTTTTTCAATATGTAATGTTTTTTAAACTGATGAAAAATAATCATATGGTTCTTGATATTCTTGTCTTTTGTGGGGCCCTCTGGCTGCCAGGACCTAAACCAATCGCCTACTGTTGCCTAATGGTAAGACCATGGGTGTAACCCCCACTGGGGACAGGGGGTTGAAAATTTCTATTTTGTCCCCCCCACTTTTTGCAATGTAGGACCAATCAGTCATGTGAGGATGTGTGGAAATCCAGGAAATTAATTTTAAATGGCAAAAATGTTTCAGATTAGAACACTGTCCCACCCACCTTTCAGAACATGGTAACTCTCTTGGGTAAGACCGCCCCTACACCAGAGCACTGAGCCAAGCAGAGCTGGAGTCGGGAGGTGAGCGGATCTGTTCATTTGAAGCTACGACCACACTAAGCTGGGTAAATTCGAAAGCGCACACTTATCTCTCCGTTTTGGCGTCCCGTCCACACTAGGGCGGCATTTTTACGAAAACGCTCTCCCAAGTGGATGAATTTGAAAACGAGCGAGGAGGTATTGGAACACTCTCCGGTGCCGCTCACGGTGCTGCGTTGCCAAAGCCCTACCTGTGAGAGTGGCTGAGCATGTTAGGACAAGAGGGAACCTCGCCCACCATAACATATAATTTAATACATTTCATTCAAAAGGCTACATTTATATGGCCGATTAGGGGGAAAATAGAGGGTTTTTTTGTGCCTTGTAAACTGGATTTATAGCCCATTTTATCCCCCTAATGAACTAATACATTCATTAATGGTGTTAACTAACATATTTAATTAATACCAAATCATTGTGTACAAAGGTATTAACTATTGCTGACTCTTTCATTTGACATTGTCCATGCTTTGTGAAATCCTGATGGTTCATTCATTAATTCATGTTGATTCATGCGTTAGTTGATGTATTAATTCATGCTTATTTGTGTACCCTTATTATAAAGTGTTACCCAAATTAATGTTACCTTACTTACGCACGGCCCGCCCTTCAAATCAGAAAACCCAAACAAATGGTAATAAAAGTTATGAGGGCAGGTTGGTACACTAATACATGTAGCCATGAAGGATAGTTTGTTTGTCGTATCGCAGTTTCATTTACCCAAATAAAAGATTTGAGATGAAACTACAAATCTCCATCCTGATTTACAGCTAAGGACACTCCAGCTGTGTGTTGCATGTGCACACACAGAGAGACAGTGAGTGTGCTGTTTGAAAGAAACACTCCACTTCTACTAACTATATCTGAATAAAATCTGAAATCTATTCTAGTGCTAAAACACATAATACTGACAGTAATAATACTGCGACTGGCTTCATTTCTTTAAGCAGTGAAAGACAGGGAAAGACCCTGGACAGGTCGCCAGTCCATCACAAGGCCAACACAGATAGACTGTCAATCACTTTCACATCTATTGGCAATTTAGAGTGTCCAATCCACCTGACCTGCATGTCTTTGGACTGTGGGAGGAAACCGGAGGACCCGGAGGAAACCCACGCCAACACGGGGAGAACATGCAGACTCCACACAGAGAGGACCCGTGTCCTTCTTGCTGTGAGGCCACAGTGCTAACCACTGAGCCACCGTGTCGCCCACAGGGAGACCGATGAAGGTTTCTGCTAGCCAAACACCTGAGAACTTGATGATGGATGATTTTACACCCACCCATGTTCTTAATTTGAAGTCAGAGAAGATTTTTTTTCAATGAATGCGATAGCAGCTGCAAACTTGAAATATATTTGCTCAGATTTATTTTTATTCTGAATATAATTTCCCAGATTCTGCCAGTGCAACCTCTTCTGCTCTCACTTCTGTGCTGAAAAGCGCCTGTCAAGACCGGGTCGTTTTGTGGGCTGTGATATGAATACAGCGTCCTGCTGGCCTGTGAACTCTCTACTCCTGCCTGTGTCTCTGTCTAGAGGGCCTGGAAGCCAACAATACCCCAGCCGAACATCACCTGGCCCCACCAAAATTGAGCTGTTCCGGGGAAGACTCTTCCTCGCCGTCACCCTTGGAGGGGGGCGTATGGGTGAGGCGTAGGCTGGATGCAGGGCAGAATTGTTGGTTCTTCCTGTATCCAGCACCGGCTGTGGCCAATTAAGGCTGATTGCAGCCGGGTCCTTTTAAGCCATGTGTGTCTGTGAGGGAGCGTAAGTGAGTCGACTGTTGACTGTATGGAGCAGAGAGCGAGCGGGACCGACAGCGGCGGCCGACCTTGTTCCCGGAGGATGCAGCCGGGTCAGACCTGGAAGAAATGGCCAGTCGGGCCAGTTGGAGCCGGTTAAAAATAAATCTGAGCAAATATATTTGAAGTCTGCAGCTGCTATCACATTCATTCAAATATTGACTTGTACATTTGTAAATCTTTTCAGACTTCAAATTAAGAACACATAATAACATATTTTCTGAGCGTAGTTGTCAAGTGTTTTTCTAGAAAAAAACCTTCATAGAGAACTTCACTCCACATCTCCAACCTTGGGAGCACCACAGCAGCAAAGCGCCCTCAGCAACCTGGAGAAGAACCGTTGGACTCCCTTCTTCTTCTTCTTCTTCTTCTTCTTGCTGACCTCTGAAAATCAAAAGAGGTCAGTCAATCAGACCTTGATGGAATTAACTACAGTGAGGAAGGACTTGACAATTCAGACACAAGTGGAGGTGAATATCCTACCAGATGTGGAGTGAGTCAATTTTTCAATATTGTTAATATATAATCCAAGCAGTGATTCCTACCTCTGTGGTGTTCACCGATGGAGTCCCTTCAGTTATCACAGCCAGGTGTCCTTCACTGAGAGACTCCTGGGAGCTGGAGACCTTGGCGAGAACAGCCTGGATGCTACACACACACACACACACACACACACACACAAATTTGTTGTACAGGTACATTCAGGTACCTCCCTGCACCAGCAGGCAAACAGAAGGATGGACCAACACCTACCAATCATCAACCTCGGTGCTCTTTTTGGAGCCTTTGGACCTGGACTGGGTCTGGCCGCTGCTGGGCTCAAATGCTGTGGGCTGAGCTGGTCTATCATCCAGTCTCACTGTCTCTCTGCATGGTGATGGCAAGGGGCGATGCTTCACGTCTACCAAAGCAGGTGCACATATCCAGGCAGCAAGACTTCGCACTGGACAAAGCATGCCAATCAATCAATCAATCAATCAGTTGATCAATTTATGAATCATCCACTTATGCACAAAGCAGTAATATAAGGACTCACACACACACTTACCGAGAACTGTGGTGGGAGCTCATTGTGATGAATGGATGTGTGAGGACTTCACTTGGTGTAATCCTCTCACTCGCATCCATTTGAAGCATTTGCTTCAGTAGATCAACCAACTCCCTCCTATCAGCGACCTCAGCCCCGTCCCCTTTCTCCAGGTTCAACTACATTTGGAAATGATGAAAAAAATCCAACAGGAAATCAATCAAATCATCTTCCTGACTCACAAAAAGGTTGATGAAAGTCATGAATTCAACCAATTCCATGTCTTCATCAGCTACCACCTACTGGACTACCTACCTCTGTCAACTCATCCAGAGAGCTGAATGTGTAGCGCCTGGTTTCTTGGGGTATGATGCCTGTTTCCAATCTATACTTCCACATTGTCTAAAAGAAGAAGTGTATTTGAAATATTTCATATCACTTTAGCTGAATTACTGTTTGATACTTAAATAGAGAAGAAAATGTTCAAGAGAAAATTAGATTTAGCCAGCAAAGCCAAATTAGGGTATTGTGGTACCTTGAGCCTCCAGCGTCGGCGGCAAATATAGGAAGGATTTCTCCTGAAAAAGTACTTTGACTTCAAGCCAGCAGCCAGAAGGTGGTTCGCTGGCTGACCCAGGATGTCGATGATGAATCGGATGTGGAGGCAAAACACAGGATCACATCAGTCTAGACCATCAGGACTCCATATATTTTTATTACTTGTCTGCTGTGATCATCATCTGCTGGTCTTAGAGTAGCTACTGCAATAATTAAGATCTCGACCCAGCCATCCTCAACACAATATATGTGGATGCAGCAGTGCTAGATTAGGAATAGTGTAGAAAGGGAGCAGAGCGTCCAGATATAATAAGGTACTGACCACATCATATTCACACTCCCCAGGGAAGAGTTGATGGTGGAGGAACAAGAGGGCCAGCACACAGCCCAGGGACCACATGTTGATGGCCTCAGAATATGGGAGCCCCAAAAGGATTTCTGGAGACCTGAGTGTGGAAGAACAGCAGCACACCAAAAGAGAAACATGAGAATACAACATGGCAGAAATCACTTGGAAAGAGAAGGCATCAGAGGACAGGAAACACACTCTGCTAATATTTACAGTGGAAGTGAGAAACACTCCCCATTTCTCTCCTTGTTACTATAGATCTCACTTGTAGGGAAGGGGCTGAACTCTATGGCCTGGCTTGGCTTCAGACCTCTGAAGGGCCAAGCCAAAGTCAATCAGTTTCACCCTGAAGGGCTCCTTTTGATGATCCACCAGCATAATGTTGTCCAATTTTAGATCTGTGTGGATCACTTCAATACTCTTCAGGGCCTTCAATGCTGTGGCCATCTGCAAGTACAAGGTTGAACATAGAATAAGAGTATGAACCACAGCTGAAGCTTTGAATTGACTTCCTTTCTGATGGCATCTGTACCTGTTGGATCATGGACCTTATGTCGTTTATTTGCAGAGGGGTAAACCCTCTCTGCTTCCAGTAGTCAAATAAGCTGACGCCCAAGATTTCGAACACCAGACAAGTTTTTCCGTCCAACAGGAAGCTTTCATAAAACTTCACAATGTTGCAACTGTCTGGGTCCAAACATCTGATCTGCTTCAGCATGGACACCTAGGGATACATGACAAGTTTGACATAGTTATGTTATCAACAGATAGTTTACGTGTTACACAGCAAATCTTTTAAATGGATCAGACCAAATCTGACCAATGGAGCAGAAGTAACAATCTTTTACATATCAGTAAAGTAGCCCACCTCCTCTTTGGCCACATCGTTATCCTTTGGGATTTTTACGGCCACAGTCTCACTGGTGTCCAGTTTCATGCATCGGGTCACTTTCCCGAAGTTCCCCTCTCCAAGGTTGCTCAGTATGGTGTAGTTACTGGTGAGGCTGGATGGCTCTTTATGCTCAAGTTGTTGAGAGCCATCACAGGAGACCAGGAAGGGAGGAAGGGTCAGGGGGGGATTGGGAGGTGAACTTTCCTTCATGATTGTCATGGAGGAAAACTGAGAGGAAAATGGAGACATGGAGAGAATAGAGAGAAAAGAGGGAGTTACTTCAATCCCTTTAAATAGGCTATCTATCTATCTATCTATCTATCTATCTATCTATCTATCTATCTATCAGCTAGCTAAACGACAGGTTAGCTACAGTTCTAAGTTACCTACCTAACTACCCACTTAACTATCTAGCCACCTAACTACCAAGTTCAGGTCGGTAGGTTTTTAATTGTGAATCGTCTGTCTGACCTCTGACTTGAGGAAAGTCTAGAAGAAATCTACAGAAACCCTGAAAGGCATCGAAAACATACATACATAAGCAATCTGTTTTTATCTCAATATATTGAGTTACCAACAGTGGAAAACAAAATTGCTGAAAAAAAAAAAAGTGAAACCCTATTTTTTCCCCCTTTGCTTATCAGGGCTTCCGTAGAAATCACAGCAGGCAGCTACTTTTAACTGAGTTAAATCATTTTTCTGACCTTTCCTCAAGTCGGAAGTGGGAGAGAGAATACTTGTCTAGAAACCTGCTCAAGTCAAATTAAAGTGGTACCTGACTAAAAAGATCTGAACGTAGTCGATCTCTCACTCCTCTTTCCACCTCTGGTTAGAAGTTCCAGCATCACTGGACCTCAAACACTTTGCTACATTAAAGAGGAAAACCACTGACTTACCTAAAACACGTCGTTCTTCGTCCAGTCGCAGAAGTACAATGACCAAAATGTTTGGTCATTGTAAAATGTTTGTAGAAAATGCACCAAGTGGGTGTGTGGTGGGGGGACTACCACTATATTTGATGGATGGGATGATAGATGTTCTGCAAAACATCAGACTCATCAAAATACTGAATAATATCCATAAAGAGAGCCCTTTAACGTATAGATTTGAAATAACAATAAAAAGTCATTTTCATACAACTAATAGAGTAATTACAATTAATTCAATGAAAAAATCCAATACCATGTTAATGACTCCTCCTGTGTAAGTGAGTGCATGGGAGAGTCTGTGTTCTCCAGCGATGTAGGGCCTGGTTTCTATGGTGGAAACCTTCAATCCATTTTGTTCAATGGTCGGGACAATGATGGTCCAACCAATCTGTGGAGTTTACATAACAAATACACTGTGCAGGCACCAACAAGTTCACACAAGGAGTAGACGGTCCACCTTCACCATGTTCAAATGAAAGAGAGAACATATTGAACAAACTCTACCATTCAGATCTGCTGCATCAGTTTCTCAAATGCTCCCCAAAGTTAGAAAGCCCACTGTTTCATGTCTGATCCCTTTAGATTTCTCAGTTAGTGAGGACGCTGTCTTCTAAACCAAACCTTCTGCTGGGTCCCCACATGACCAGCATCCCAGTATGTTTTAACCCATCATGTCATGAGATCTGACCTCCTGTGCTGTAAAACTCTGATTAAAGTTGTGTTTCAGAGTAAGAGTCTTCAGAGGGATCAGAAGTGACGCTATCATGTAGATCAGTGTGTGAAGTTGAGATGATGGAAAGATTAGTCAAGAAGATATTCTAGGCTTCCTGATTACCTGTCTATGAAACATCATCATTTACTATCAGTTATGACTTCTGATTACTGGAAACTGAAAGAAGTCAATTCATATTATTTACACTTCCAAGAATTACCTTAATGTCCCTTTGTTTATATTCATAATTGACTTTAGACAACGGCAACGGCAATGGCAATCACACAATTATCATTAATGTTTATAATGTGTTGTCAATAATGTCTATGGTTTGATGTCAATAATAATGTTTAGTAACGTTCTCCCTGTGGGTGACACAGTGGCAGTCCATGGTCTTCCTCAAATGTCCCTTCTTGCCTTCCTGCTCCTGGGAAACTGCAGATTAAATAACTGCTGTCCCCTCTGAAGAAGCTGCCAAGAGCAGATGACATCAGTCCTGTCCACCAGAACCCACATTGGCTTGGAGCAGTAGCCCAGAAGAAGACGAGCACATGCAGCCTACAGGTATGCTTCCTGTTTCCTTACCCAAACCATTGTTCATGCATGCTGAGAAGGTCCCCGTTACAGTAGAGGCCCACCATTTAATGGAAAATTGCTGCTATAAATGTTGTGATTGATAATGTGGGTTTCAGAAAAGTTGGACGACGCACTTAATGAATTAGATCTCTAGACCATGGATTCAATAAAACCCATCATACAGCGCAGGAGGAAAACAGATTTATTTGGAGATATTACTAGAGCCTTTGGCGCTGCAAATTCATTGTCAAACATTACTCACTGTTCATTGCTTGTTCCATGACATTTAATGAAATGATTGCACACACACACACACACACACACACACACACACACACACAGCCTTAGCTGCATTATCCCGAGACCATCTGCCCTATGATATTGCTCAAACTGCTATCGATCATATTGCAGGTCTTTTCCCAAACATATATCTGGGTGACTGGATGGATGTAGTCCCTCTGTCTCCTGCAGTCATCTCAGGTCAGTGACAGGGGCGGACTTAGTGATTTGGGGCCCCGAGGCAAAGGCAAGCATGGTGCCCCCTGAATCCCAACCTTCACTCTTTTCACTGCACACCTCGTGTGTGTATGTAACAAATAAACTTCTTGAATCTTGAATCTTGAATCTTTCCATCCATCCTTTCTGTGCATTACCTTCAAGTAGCCTGTAGACTGAGTGGAGGGTGGAGGGGATTGAATTAGAATTTTCTTCTTTTGTGCTAACAAGAGTAGGGTTGTTTTTCAATATGTAATGTTTTTTTTTAAACTGATGAAAAATAATCATATGGTTTTTGATATTCTTGTCTTTTGTGGGGCCCTCTGGTTGCCAGGACCTAAGCCAATCGCCTACTGTTGCCTAATGGTAAGACCGCCCCTGATATACTGTATGTATATATGTATAATCATCCCATATTCTAACCCAGACAATCGGTGTGTGTCTGTGTGTGTTCCTGTATTTCTCACAAGAATAAAAGGCTAGAAAAATCTGCCCAAGTGAGGACATTTGACCGGTCCTCATTTCTTTAAGGGGTTAGTTTAAAGTTAGGATTTGTGTTTAGGATTAAGATTACAATTAGGATTGGGTTTAGGTTAAGGTTAGGGGTTAGGGTGCGTGTGTGTGCGTGTGTGTGTGTGTGTGTGTGTGTGTGTGAGTGAGTGAATAAGTGAGTGAGTGAGTACAACACAACACCAGAAGGGGGAGCTACAGAACAATCCATCACCGCAGCCCCCTGCTCTATACACTATTCCGACTTTGACTGTGTAAAATCCACTCTAGAAACTAGAACTAGGTTTGCCAAAAGCTGCGAGGCAAGAGGGTGACTGGTATTACATCCATGGTGCCCACTGATACTGCCAAAGTACCCTTGAACAAGGCACTAAACCACAGTACTGCTCAGGGGCATCTCAGAGGAAATGTTTATGTGTAGGAGGTTATGTTTGGGTCTATCTGGAAGGAATATTCCAGTTGCCTTGTGCAAATTGTGCTAAAAGTCATTGTGGTGTAAAGTAAAATGGTTTTAAAGGTGCCACATTATTCTGTTTTCAAATGTACTATGGCTCAGGATTAGAATAATGTTCTTCATAGTGTATTTAAAAGTGTTTTCTTGAATGAAATTGAAGACCTCACATACTGGACCCTGATTGGCCGACAACAGCAGTTCCATCAATTCAAATGAGGTGAACCTGCTGAGTTGAGGAATTCCAGTCCAAATGCTGCAAACTGGTCCGATTGGAAAGATTTCAGGAATTCTGTCATGAGGGGAGACAATCAGGACCAAGTCCAGTGGTGATGCTTTTACTGGAGTTGGTCTGAAACTTCCTGGGGAAAAAAGGGAGGATTTTTGAAAATGCACTTTAAATTCAACCATTCAACCAAAATCAATGTTTAACCTTAAACATTCTTGATCATAAATGCATATAAATAGAGGATATTTTAATTCCTACAATAGGGCGTCTTTAATGTCTAGTTTAACTTGAACTGGTCCAGCAGGCTGCAGGATCACGCTGATGTTTTCTATTATTACAGCAGAGGGCAGCAGCACCCTAGGTAGAGCAATCACTGTTGGACTGCATCTCATCAGTCTAGTTGGCTCTAAATCAATACCTACCAGTCATTTCCCTGATGGGATGCGCCTCAGTGTGCAGTAATGCAGTATTGAATTGTATAAGCTCTGATAAATGACTGAGAAGGAGGAAATAAGTTAGCTATCCGTAAAATATCCGTAGAATATTCCAAGAGTTCATTGCAAATGACGGATAACTAGATAAAATAGGTCTTATTAGTACTGAATGCAGGTATAATAGGGACCAGGTCTACTGATGAGTGTCATTGAGGTGGTGTAGTCTATTTTGATGAAACATCTACATAGACTTGATAACCCCAATGACATACCTGCTCCAGTAACATGAACAGTAGCTCATCACCTTTCAAACTGCTCCCTGGTAATAAAATATTAAATGTCCACACTGGCAGGTGATGAAGAAGAGACCTCTGGCATGGCTGCACTGGTGAGTCTAATATGACTCAGACTGTATGACTGATTTACAGACCGGTTTGGGCGTGTGTGTGTGCGTGTGTGTGTGTGTGCGTGTGTGTGTCACCCTGACCCTAAGCCTTTGTATTTGTGAAAAAGACTTTCCAAGTTGATACACAGTAGATCTTTTCAATATAGTCATACTAGGCCTATATGGAAGCTGTGTCTTCCCATGAAAATGAAATATGAATGAATGTTCTCATAAAATTGATTTATGCCTCATGCTGATCTCTAAATAGTTTTTATTTTACTCCCACATAATTGCCGTTGAGGACAATTTCGCACATGCCCACACTGAGAAGTACTAGTACAGACGCGCACATATTTCTATCTCTGTCTACAAGACACACACACGACAAACCTGAATGGAATGTGCAGCTACTGTCCTGAGGAGGAAATCAAACTTGACTGAAAAACCAGTCGGCATCTGTGACAGTATCTTTATTGTATTTTTTTTTCATCAATAGTCCACCATCAGGAGCCCACCATGTTACATACATAAGACAACCCCACCCCCCCCAAACTCCACCTTACTGGCTTGTTACCATGGAAACAGGCTCAGTACCCGCCTCCTCCACGGTCGTTTCACACTTCCTGATTCTCTTCGGATACCGGTATCCATCCCCCCCTCTCATCGGCGTCCCTGTTCCTCCTTCCTCCCCAACACCCACCGCCCTCACACATACATCTGTACAATAATATACAGTAACAGGCATGGGAAATGTAGATGGGTGAATTTACAAACTATGATGACCAATAGTATTTTTTATAGGTGAACAATATTTCAAACAGCTGGAACCAATCATATTTCTTCATCACACATTTGTTCCTTATAGTCCGCTATGTTAACCTCAGTGACTTTACCCCTTTACCCCTGCTTTCTCCATCACCAATACACTAAATTTGGGTAACATTTTGAGGCAGTACAGATGAGTAATCCTGCCTAAAGCACAGGCACAAAATCAATCTGTCTAGCATAATGAGACATAAAGAAAAAATATCATTTAAAGGGGCTGTTTCTTCTTCTTGCCAATGATAGTGACCATCTTCATTGCCTCAAAGTGTTGCTTCTATATCATCATCCTAATGTCTGCTTCCGTGGCCTGTTGGACAGTGTCCTATTACAAAATGTTCCAATAGAAATGTACAAGCTTTAACCAGATCTGGGTGTCTTTTTATAGAACACACAGTTCCATAACCTACTGTATGTCAATAAAATACACTTTTATCTGCAGTACTCTGAATTCCTAACCTCATTAAAGGTGCGCTGACATGTTTTTTAAACTTCTATTATAAAGCACAAAAACAGAAATTCGGAATTCGCTGTGAAGAATATTTCAAGTCACAAGTTTTCACCATCATAACACATTGGGGGAATTACGCACCAAGACAGTGATCACTGAACGTATACAATCGTCAGTATACGTTTCACAATGCCTGAGATGGTGAAGTAGCTCAACGCACATTCACATTTGTTTAAAGCAGCATCTGACCCCCTCTCGTCTTCATCAGCCACTTTCATCCTGCTATTAAAATGTTGGTAATGAGGTGTTTTTTGTATTTGCTGAGAATGATTATTATATTGCTGACAAGAAGTTGCCCTGTGTCAGTATACCTTTAAAATTACCCCAGGATACACACAGTGCAGGCAGTTGAGGGTTTATAAAACATATAACATCATGTAATGAATGTGATCAAGTCAGCTTTTAATGGTGTGGTTTGGGTGTTAGGGTCCTGAAACATTTTCTACGCATAGGAGACAACGTCATCTGTCAACTGCAGTAAAAAAAAAAAAGGGTAAAAAATAGGAAATATGAAGATTGGGAAGTCTGCAGGACTAATTTGAATCATTTTTAATGTTCCTGTACAGTACAGCTGAATCAGTTGAGCAGGTAGACTGCAGTGCTATGTGCTCTGCTGTGCCTGCTGGGGGTTCAGCTGCAACAGGAGCTTTGGCATCAATAATACAGTGATAGATTAATCAGCCTGCGCCTCTTAACTTCTAGGAAGTGAAAAAAACCCCAACCTGGGACACTAAACTGTACACCCCAGACAGTACGCTGTGGTCTAAACACAGTCACAGTCAGGTCCACTTACACTTCAACCAGTCTGGGTTGTACCAGTCTGGGTTGTAATAGGCAGTAGGTGGATTTCCAAGTTTAGTAGGCCTTATTCCCACGGTGGCCATTTTTAATTTGCGTAACATTTGGGGTGGGAAACTACAGCCCAGCTTTTCGTAACTACAAAATGTATTAGAAATGGGGGAATAAAGGTTCATATTTTAAAGTAATATTTCTGCCCCACTCTATATAGCTACTGGAATCTAGTCTAGGTAGCTAGCTAGTAGCTAACTAGCAAGTGAGCTAGCTAACGTCCGTGCTAAATTGTTGTCGTTGTTCCTGAGATTGCTAGCTAATTTAACCGTTTAACTGTTAAGTCTAGCTGAAGTCCTTGCTTATGTATTGAAGTGATGCTATTTTTTTGCTAGTTCTTTCAGGTAATTTCCCATCCCAAGTGTTCAAAATAGCTGTTCCCACACAAAAGGCCTTTTTTTGCTGATGAAATGGAACTTGATTGTTTAGCTAGTTTCACCCAATCATAGGGGCTGCGTTCGATCCCGTGAGGCCGTACCTGCTGAAGTATCCTAGAGCAAGACATTTAACCCCTACCTACTCCAGGGGGCGCTGCACAAGCACCTCAACCAGAGGGCAAAAAGAGAATTTCCGCCTTGGGGGATAAATAAAGTATATCAAACGCTAATTAAATGACTTCCTTGCTATCTCAATTTTACATTATTTTAAGGTATTTCTACTAAATTTGATAGTAGACTGGAGAGAGAAGGGAAAGATGGGAGACATTTGTTGTTCGTCGGCCAGGTTTGAACCCACAGCTTTCCAAGTACCCGGCATGTATCTTCTGAACAACCATTATTTTCCACTATGCTCAACCCAAAATGCACATACTCTCAGCGCAGGATCTGAAGGAACGGACTATGAATTCATCTACACCCTTTTGATCAATCCTCTTGCCTTTCCTGCAGAAAATGACCATACCTGCCCCCTAAAACTCAAATAACGTAGATAAATACACCTTACAGGGGGATTCAAGCAGTTTTGTGCAGAAACACAAACAAGACAAAAAAGGCAATCACACACACACACATGGACTCGTGCACACATCCAAACACACCTCAACATAGCACATTTCCTCAGATGATGAAACGCAGCCCTGTACTCGCAGCAGCAGTCTAGTCTGAGCAGAACGTTACGAGGACGATGCCAGGCTCCGAGTCTCATACATGCAGGGAAGGAGGGGGAACTCGGGCGGGTGAGTCTTCACATCTGAAGAACTGGTGGTGCGTTACAGAGTTTCTGAGGTTCGTAAAGTTTATTTCCTCGTTAACTCCGCCCGTTAAAGTAGACCTTCCTCTACACTGGACGCAGCAGAAGTAGTGGTGTGGATTTGAGTCCCAGCGGTAGGAGAGGTTTTTGGGAGTGTCCCGAGTCCAGGACAAAAAGGAAAAGGAATCACAGACGGAAATACAAAGAGGAAGAGAGGACGAATGAAATAAATAATAATAATAGAAAACAATTTTCGCTAAAGCTCTGACGTTTCACTGCGCTGCGGCGGGCACGGCGGCGTGGCACGCCGTCAGGGAAACGTTGGAAGAGGAGGAGGTGATGGTTTTCGGGGCCTGGTACCTGCAAACAAGGAGAGGAAATGAAAATCACCTCACTTGGATATGGATTATATTCCACAACCTCCGCCTTCACGTACAACCTAGACACAGGTTAATAAGATCAGCCGACAGCATTGGGATTACAGGCTGTTGAGCCAATTGGAGATAAACCTGCAGATTAAGACCACCCGGAGAGGGTCAGGCTAATCCTGCATAATCCTGTTTCGAGATGCACTGACTCTAAACCAGTTACACCAGTCAGATCCAGGCTGAGTAGTAACAGCTGGTTTCCAATACACAAAAGTCTAAGATGGGACTGGATTCTAAAATTCTCCTGTCCATTACTTAAAGGATGAAGCTACGCATCGCCTCTTATTTTTTGTTACTTACTTGTTTTTTGATTAATGCTAACATAGTTGTGAGTGCTTTTGAGATCAAGTGTGTCAACTACAACAGTTCATGTGCCACAGTTCAGGCTCACCAGGAGCGAGACTTCCGGACACGCCCGGCTCTGTCCTTGGTGGGGGAGTTGTCCACAGAAGGACTTCGGCTAGGCTCTGCCTCCGACGAGCAATCCAATGAGACGGTCGTGGGAGGAGTCATGTCCAGTTCCAGAAACATGATGTTCTCAGCCTATACGAACACAATACATAGAGTGCACGTTAAGACAGGGATCACCGGTGGAGGTTCCTTCATTTCAAACAAGAAAATCCGTGGGATACATCACTTGGATTGGATCACCACTTACAAATCTTTTGCCCCATTTCTCAGTCAGTTTCATCTCATGACGTTGGAAGCACATGATCCTCAAGTAGAACTCGTCAACGTCACATACTGTAATAGCACACACACACACACACCTACCCTGTATCTGGAATGAGCTCCCATCGCTATGGCAACCCTGGCGTACTGGCTGATGGGTCGTTTGTACCCGACTGCGGACGCCGGCCTCTTCTTCATCTGGGAGAACTTACTGAACGGTGGAAGAAACACAAAATCAATAAGAAATCAATACTGGAAAATGCCAGCATCTTCTGCCTCCTCTTAAAGCACCAGCCGAGATATCTACTCCCCTACAAACAAAATACGACCTGACCCAGTTTGACAATATTTTAAGGCTTCTTTTATTAAGATCTAAAGATCAAAAGGTCACAAGTCCTGATTCCAACCCACCACGTTTTGCACCTCACCCCAGTGACCCACTGAGAAGGTCCAAACCCGCATTGCACACTGACCTCTCAGCGGGGACGAGAGGCTGGAACTTCCACTGGTCCTCCTCGGGGTCAAAGGTCAGTCTGTTCATGATCTTATTCTTCTCCTCGGGGGGAATGAAGTTCTCTATGATCAGATACCTGCATATACACACACACACACACACACACACACACACACACACAGCAACACAGAGCTTCATTTAATACATGCAACCTAGTTTTGCCCATGATTTCAAGATTTCAGCATCATTCACCATTGCCTACATACAGAAATATTAACAACGGAGCCATATTATGTCCAGTGAAAGACACTGAAAAGGTAGTTCCTGCAGCATATTGACAAATGGAATGGAGCACGGACGTGTGTGTGTGTGTGTGCGTATGACAGTGTGTGCGGTATCTGCTGAAGCAATGGGTTGTATTTGCTGATTCCTCACAATGTTAAGCTCAACTCACTTGAACTTGAGCTCCCTGGTGAGCTCGTTCTGAGTCTGTTCCAGTTCCTGTCGGCTCCTCACATGCTCGTCATTAACGTCCTGGATCTCGGCTTTAATGCACTGGAGCTTGGCGTACAGCTATGAGGGGAGAGAGAGACATAGAGAGAGAGAGAGAGAGAGAGAGTGAGAGGGATATGTCACCCGGTGCAGTTACTGATAAACTGGACTCCACCAGGCTGCAGTTTGGTTGCCCATAGCAACAGCACTGGAGGCACTGGTGTCTGGAGAAATGGCTAGCCAATAGCGACGTGGCAACCCTCCCTCCCTCCCCCCCTTCACTCCCAAGCTTTCACACTGCACATTCTTTGAAATAACCCCAGGGCTGACTGCCTGGGTTTCACACTGGCGTTTTCACATCAGAATCATCGTTTTCGACCTGCCGCTTCTCGACGTAACGGTGCGTTGTCAAGGTTTTGAACGTGCCGCGCTCGAGACGCAAGTAAATGCAAATGCTTGGCAGCGACCTCTTGAGGACGTTTAGGCTCGGTTAGCCGCAAGCCTCGGACTAGCGGCTAGCCCCGCGCTGTGAAGGCGCAGTGTGAAAAGCACTAATCCTACTGTTCCTTTCCTCGGAGTGGGGTCACCATGCAGGGGGAGCGGGAGAGGGTGGCGCACGAGCCGGGGGTTAGGGTGGGGTCAGGTAAAGGTCAACACGGGGTCATTAGTCTTCATCCATACACGGCCATACACACAATACATTGGTTGGGGTTAGTCCTGCTGGCGGGGTCAGTGCAGCGAGTGGTGAAGTGACAAGGTTTTGCAATTGGGAGATATAGGAGTGAGTGGGCGGAGCCTGAGGGACCGGATCAGGAAAGGAAAAACCAGATGAGAAAGGTTGCATGGATAGCATGAAGAGAGAGAGAGAGAGAGAGAGAGAGAGAGAGAGAGAGAGAGAGAGAGAGAGAGAGAGGGGTCTTAGGTCCAGCAAAGAGAAAGGGGATGCGGCAGGACAAACCTTGAGGTACTGAGTTTAAAGTGTGTGTCCGAACCGAGTGTGTGTCCGAGGCAGGGGGTCGTTAGGGTCCATGTCAGGGGTTCAGGGGTCACAGGGTAAAGAGGGACACACTGACATTAGGTATTAAAAGGCATGTTTGTGTGTGTGTGTGTGTGTGTATTCCTGTGTGTGCATTTGGAGATGTGTTTCTTTTTGTGTGCGCATTTGTGTATGTATGTGTGTATTTCTGTGTGTGTGTGTGTGTGTGTGTGTGTGTGTTACCTTCTTGAGTTTCTTGGTCTTGGCCTCCACCTCCTGTTGCAGGGAGGTGAAAGTCTCCCTCAGCTCCAGCGTCTCCTCGTCCTGGACCAGCATCTGTTGTTGCATCTCCCTCTCCGTACGCGTCTGAAAGCGTGAACAGAAAACCCTCCGTTCCGTTCACTTCAACTCAAGTGACTATTCTTCACGGTCTCTGTGAACATGGTGGGGATACCTATACACACACACACACACACACACACACACACACACACACACACACACACACACACACACACACACACACACACACTTACCTGCTCTGCGATCTCCTGCCTTTTGATCTCCAGCATCTTCTGCTGCTCGTTGGTGTGATCCGTGATGTTCTTTCCACCAACCAGCAGCTTGCTCTCCATCGCCTAGGAAAAACCACACAGTGACATCTAGGTTATGCTTCATGTGTTTTCGCCGCACCGTCCCATAAGTTAAAAGGTCACGGGTTCGATCCTCGCGGCAGCTAAAGCGAAGGATTAGCCACTTCACCAGGCAAGCATCCAATCATAATAAATGTGTTACTTGCTTAGTAGGCATTACCAGGTATCAGTTACTCTTCCTGGTGATGAGGTGACATGCTAGCCAACAGGGAACTGAGCATTCAACATTGAATGATATGATGATATAATAACAAAAGGTTAAATATTGCACTAAAGCAGTAAAATCAACCAATAAACTGGTTGATGTATGTATGACTTTGACTTTGAATACAGAAGAAAATGTGTCCATGATGCAGAACAAGTTGTTTTTCATTTCATGTAACAGCCTAGTGTTTGGTGTCTACTGAGCTTGCGGCGGTCAGAGCGGACATTGTGCTGACGAGGCGGACTGAGCCGGACACCGGCCGGCTTAGCATCGCAATGATGTCATCGCTGAGCTCCACTGATACTACGTCGCGCGTCAGACGGGGCCTTGCGCAGTGTGAGGAAACGCTACTGCTGGGGATCAAAACGTAGACCAGAAGTTACATCGCGACGTGTTATGCTCTCAGAAAAATAAGACTGGTTGCCTCGACTACGAGCTCCGTTGAAGTTTGAATTGGTGCACCTCTGGACCGTGTATTTCCTTCCTCTTTAAGGAGCCTCGATGGACCTCTGAGGGCTTCATACTATCATTCGTACCTTTTAGAATCAAAATGTAAGGTGCAGACGAGTGATGGAGCATCAGCATCATTCCACGCCTCTAGTTACAGCATCTCTGGTTACCGTGGAGATTAAAAGGTGGAGGGTCGCGGTGATGCAATCTGTCTCGGAGGGGAATTAGACACACACACACGCACGGACACGCACGCATACACACTGCTCTTTCATTATCTGTCCCTGGCTGATCCCTGTCCTAAGGGCAGAACGTCTAAAATGAGAGAGAGAGAGAGAGAGAGAGAGAGAGAGAGAGAGAGAGAGAGACATAGGGAGATAGAGAAAGGATGAAAAAAGTGAGGAAGAGAGAGGGGGGGAGGGGGGGGCAAGAGGCCCAAAGAAGGGTAGGGGCCACATGCATGTTGGATAGGCCACATTCCAATCTCAGGACTCCACACAGAAAGAGAGTCTGTGTGTGTGTCAGTGTGCAAAATGTGTGTATCCATTCCATCCATTATTGTAGCATACCACACTGTCCATTCGATTATATGAAAGAACACAAAAATACACACACACACACACACACACACACACACAGAGAGAGCACAGTGATGTCCTTCAGAGAGGATGCGTCTGCAGCAGGACTTTACAGAAAGCCTCTTTGTTTCCAACTATCTTTGTGCTCTGTGGCTAGTAGTGTACTCTGTGTGTACTCTGTGTGTACAGTGTGTGTACTCTGTGTGTACAGTGTGTGTGTGTGTGTGTGTTTTTCTGCTCTTTGTGTTCTGTCATATTCTTTCAGCTTCATTAAAGGGCTGATTCACGTCAGGGATTTTCTGCCAGTCCCCCTGTCTCTCTCTCTCTCTCTCTCTCGCACACACACACACACACAGACACACACACACACACACACACACACACACACACACACACACACACACAGTATACACACATACTGTCTCTCTGTCTCTCATATATCTCTTTCTCCTGGTATGCTGGTTAGATAGACCACTAACCCTTTATGTACAGGCTTTGCGGGCTATGAGCGGCTCGTCTCTTCAGTGTAACATTTTATATTTTACTCCACATCGCCGTCGTCATGTGACACCCTGGTCGACTCTATTGTACTTCTTCCTGGCTTGTGGCGATACAAACGGATTATGGGGGCGGTGAAGCGGTGGGCGGTGTATGTCGGACCCCTGTAGGACAAGAACTGCGATCAAATTTGCGCTTTGTAAATTTCTCATCATACCATCTCTGTGCCGTTTACAGTTTGACATTTACACCTGAACCCAATGAGACCGGACCAGTTTCATACTAATAATGGGATACATTCCAGAAAATAGGATATAAATAGGAATAGAGCAGGCCGGAAGTATGAAACATGACACAACCAACAATTTAAAAAAATCTATGAATGAAAAAGTATGGAAATATAGTCATTTGCAGCTCGAGTTGTGCAAATTGCGGGCTTTAATTGGGTTCGGGCAAGAGTTGGTTCGAATTTGTAGGCCTGAGTCGAGCTCTGCTGCTGCAAGAGGCAAAGATGAGAGGAAGACAAGGAGGAGGAGGAGGAGGGAGGGAGGGATGACTCAGTAGCGACCTTCCTCAGAATGAGAGACGACTGCCTTTTCCAGTCATGTCATCATTTCCATTCGCGGGCTTCCTTGCAGATCCGTGTTTCCGTCAGAAACACACACACACACACACACACACACACACACACAAACCGGAAAGCTCATGATTTCCAAAGGTCAGAAGAGAGTTAGTATTTTGATGTGATTACAAAGCTCTCTCTATCTATAGCCTGTGAACTCTTGCTGCCTCTCTCTTTCTCTTTTCCTTGATCTATAAAGCAGCCTTGTTTGTATTTTGCGGTGTGTGTGTGTGTGTGTGTGTGCACATATCTCACTGTTTCTTGTAGATTTTGTTGTCGATAAGCGGGAGTAATTTTGGTACTGGGACCCGGGTTCACCCAGAATGGCTCTTAATTGGTTATTTATGTTATAATATATGAACACTTATATATAATTGCGGTTGTAATTGTGATTTTTTTTGTGGGAGGCGGACTGAGCAAGAAAAAAGAATGGAAAGAAAACACGGATGTATCAGTTTAAGTTTTTATATCTGTGTGTGTGTGTATAAGTGTGTGTTTAAATTCTTTTGGCTGTGACCGATGAAAGGTTTTCCTGATAGGAAGGTGAACAGAATGGGAAGTGGTGCATATGGAGATGGCTTGTCCACATCCGCCAGCCAATCACAGCAAGGCCAGGCCCGCTGGGAGCCACCAACGCTATAAATACAATGTGACGAGTACATGCCTAGTGTGTGTGTGTGTGTTTGCACAACAGAGAGGAAGAGAGAAGGAGAGAGAAAGTGAGAGAGAACAAAGGGTAAATATCGCTGAAACTCTGATATGTCTCCCATCAGTCCTGGTCAAGGCAACAAGCACTCAAGGAGCCACAAATCTCATTACTCTTCACTCGCTGTCAGTCATCCATCCTCCCCCTGCCAGGCAGACAGAGACAGGGAGACAGGCAACATGCATCCAGTACATCTAGAGACAACTCAATGCAAGGAAAAACAAATCAGTGATTTTATGTGTTTATGTTTTGACTTATATCTTATTTAAGTTAGCAGATATTTCACTATAAAATGCTCTCATCAGCGGAGAAAAGTCACATGCATGTTCCTATTTCTGTTTTTTTTAGGAATTATTTACAAAATACATACAAATACAAAATAGTATATGGCAAAAATCTAGGATGTGTTCATATTTTCATTTAAAGCACCCCATAAAACAGAAATCACAAACGATATCTACAAGTTTAATTGAAAAAAATAATAATAATAATAATTTGCATAGTTTTCAGTGTTTTTCTTAGCTAATTTTGTGCTTGATGTACTTGACGTTGCTGGTGTAAAAACCATGAATTACTATTGGTAGTTGTTTTTGATGATATTATTATTATAATATCTCTTGATGCAGCCAAAATTGTCATTTTCACCTGTGTTGCCTCGCCTTGAGTGACTGTGTACGTTTGATCTGGCGATGTTCATTTTAAACCTCCTTGCTCTCTTTGCCTCCCTGGGAGAGAGAGAAGCGTGTATTCTATAATGAATGGCTCTGCCTCCTCCCCTGATCAAAAGACTGGATGCTCAATACATGCGCACACGTATACAGATCTCAACATGTACACACACACACACACACACACACACACACACACACACACACACACACACACACACACGGACACACACAGAGTTGATTCATCAATATTTCAGTGGTAGAGCCTTCCATGCTGAAAGATGGAGAGCAGCGATGAGCTCTTTCTGTTCATCAGCCACACACACACACACACACAAACCTAACCTCCCTGTTCAGGCTTTTCCCTCCTGTGCTTGGACAGGAAAGCAGCTATATAAACAGGAACCAATGTGATTTTACCCACAAGGCTCTGCGTGTATGTGTATATTGTGGAAAATTCATATGTGTGTGCATGTACCCCGCCTGTGTGTTATGCTGATGATATTCTCCCGCGAGGCAATGGGTATTGTTGTTGACTCTGTATTCTGATTGGCTGAAATCCAGCTGGCAGGATGTACAATAAGCCTTCTTGAAGGACCGCGCTGACTTTTTGGGAGTTCGGCCCACTGGTCGTCTTACCCGAAATGTGATGAGAAGATTAGCGCCAAAATCATCTCTGTGTCTCTGGCAGATAGCTCTAGTCATAGACACGTTAGCATTAGCATTATCCCAAATATGAAGACAGACCTTTTGGTAATCCAGTGTTGGTATTGGTTTTTATTCTCTGGCTTGTAGATTGATAACTTCTGAAAGCAAAATCTTAATCTTCATCATTAGCAAAGGCCATTACTAATCAACAACGCAGCAACGTCTTTAGAAAAGGTACGCTCGAAGATCTTCTGCCATTGAAAGTTCATTCTTTTCGTTGAATTCGATGTCTATTTTACGAAACAAGCCTGGCAGGTTTAGACACGTATCATTAAGTTTAACTAACCATCTGCTAGGTTCTCATTTTCTCACTTTTAGGATAATGCTAATCACCAACAATTACTTAACATACTGCATGCTAAAGCGTTAGCATGAGCGCCAGACAGAGCTATCTATGGGACACACAGAGGTGATTTTAGTGTGAATCCAATGGGCCAAACTCCCAAAAAGTCGGTGTAATTCTTTAAGGTTTTAATACACAGACTGTAAGATGCATTCACGGTAAAAGTCCGTCGAGGGTGTGTAAGACCATTGGCTGATCGTCAACAAACTTGATTCAAGCTCTGCTGCAGGCCAAATTGAAAAAGCAACTAAGAGAATGGGGGTGAAACAGCACTTCTATTTAAAGGATAAATCCACCCTAAAACGCCCCGTTCTCTGGGGCTTGTCAAAGGGCATTCTGGGAAATCAGTGACTGAAGTAGACAAGGCTGGGGGAGGGAAAGTGGGTACGCCAAAAAAAGTAAACTATAACACTTCATCACAAAGTAAGTCCTGGAATACATCGAACAACAGATCGATGATATTTAAAAGCTCAGGAATATCTGATTGTGGATTTTCCCTTTAAGAGAGAAAGAGATAAAGAGGGAAATAGAGAGACAAAGACAGAAAGAGAAGGAAGGGAGATAGCTAAGAGAGTAAGAGAGAGACACCTCGATACTTTTAAACTGAATTGAAGACCTTCTTTATCTAACTATATTCAAGACCTTTAAAGACCTGGATTTTAGATAATATGCTTAATGGTATTTTTATGGCCTTTTGAGAAAGGAAGAGAGACAGAAAGAAAGAGAGGGAGACAGAAAGAGGGAGAGAGACGGTAGTTCTGACCCAGAAAAGGGGTCTAAGAATAGTCCGCTGTAGGGAGGGACTCAGCAGCCTCCTTAGTTGTTGCTCAGCATGGGGCTCACAACAGCTGCTGACACGTGACTGTTTTATTGACACAACACACATTATAGACACTATTAAAGGTTACTGTAACTGTATTCTAGCAATTAGCCAGTTGAGGCCGAGGTCTAGGCTGAGGCCCTGATGCAAAGCTGAGTGCCTAACACTGCTGATTCACACAACATTTGTTTTATAATTGGTACAGCTAACAGGTTAGCATCGCAACCGGTCTCTCAGTCATCAGTTCTAACCAGTTTGTTGACAGCCAAATATGTCGACATAGGTAATATGACTGGCTAGCTAAAATATGAAGCATACATTTTGATTTGGCTCACCAACAAATCTAACAATATGTGGCTTGGATGGGACTATGAACAGAGGACAAGCGTGTACCCGACTGGCCTGTTTTTCCTGATTAGCGCCACCCTCTTTTTGCAGAGCAGATTGACAAGAAATGTGGCGACAACAACAAGTCATGTGTTAGATTTGAACCTGCGGCGTCTCTTGGCTCTTGTTCTGAACCAAATACCAAATGGCCCATGGACCCACCAGGACGCCCCTCATGTAAAAAAAATCACCTGCTAGCAGCTACAGCAACAGAGACGACATAACACAACAACAGCTAAACAACAGTTGCACCAACAACACCTGCCGCCATCCACAGATGGAGCTGTCTACCTTGGAGACCAGTTAGCACCCTGCAGAGGTAGGAACCAGCCGACCCAACACAGCTTGAAGAGGCTGGTTCCTGACCTACTTGCATGTGGTGTGTGTGTGTGTGTGCGTGTGTGTGTGAGAGAGGGGGGGGGCAGCGACATGGACACGTTTCAATCTGATATTATCTGTTGGTTACTTCTGATAGCTCATTTTCACAGCCATTTCCAGCCAGAGCCCCTGTCTCAGTCCGACGTCTCTCCCTAGTAACCTCTCTCTCTCATTGGCTAACAGAGCGGAGAGAGGAGTGGAGAGAAAAACGCAGCCCGCCGGCCACAGGTTGTGATTGGCGAGCTAAGTCTAAGCCAATCAGAGAAAAGCTAGGTTGGGGTCTTATAGACCAGGCTGACTGAGCAGACTAGAGGCACTGTGTAATCACAACAATGTAGTGGGAACTAAAAAGGTGGCTAAATAAATTCCAGTCTGTAATCACCATAAGGCAACAACAATATAATTACATTTTCAGCATAGTAATAATCAGAAAACCGTCAACATACAGTATTGTACTACACCAATGTCACCAAGTCAAATTCAGGTGCATTTTATATAATTGGCAAATGAAGTCATTATTCTGTTTGTTTTTTTGAAGCTGAAGCTACTTACTATAAAGTATATTATGACTTTATACTGTAGAGATTTATATAAGCTTAAAAAGATGGGTAAACTCCTTGACTAACTGAGTGGAGGTGTTTTTACTCCCTATTACATCCTCGACTCTATTTTATGTAGTGCTTATGGAGGTTTTGGCGAATCCCCCTCCTGTACGTTTTCACATAATGCCAAATTAAACATTCAGAAGAAGAACTCTTTCAGTCTGTTTGCAAATGCTTTGAAGAACCAACTAAATTGCTGATTTGTGGTCAATCCAAACGATCTGGAGTGCAAAAATTGTACATCACCAGAAATTATACCATGTCTTTATACTGGCCTTTACAAGCGCTCGCTTTGCTAGTGCTAGCAAGTTTTTGGAGGAGAAATGTTGGTGGAGAAATTAGTATTTCTACTATTAAACTTCATTGTAGCTGCACTGGAAATATCTCAACGTGACATCACGCCATTTATGTTTGACCAGTTATCTGTGGGAATAAGAAAATTCACCACTAAACAACAAAATGGACCCGGTAATGCACGGTAATGGCCGTTTTTTAACCATGTTTTAGGTGTTTAAGAGTGGATTTACACATAACAGTCAAAACATACCGTCTTTAAATCGGGAGTTCAATACTGAGAACAACACTGCGCTGAAAACTTACACTGGACTTGTATGGTTCTTCGTCTTCGCCTGAACCATATGACACTGACCTGTGACCTTGACATGTGACTTATGCATGTAGCTCCTGGTTTGGGTTCTTTCATTGTATGCATGTACATGCTCTCTTGACTGAAATGTTTGCTGGGGCTTTGTACTTTCGTATCTTACATCAAAGACAGGAAATACTTCTTCACCCTAATCATCTTCCTCCTCCTCCTCGGGGGAGATAGGAGAAGGGAGGACTGCTGATTCCGTGCGCTGACATCACAGACATTAGACATCTAGCTGCCCAGTCAGCATCGAACACCCGCTCTGAACCGCGGTGTCTGATGAGAGAGGTTTTGATAGGGTTTAACGTGAAGCAGTATTAGCCCCGCAGCACTTTGGAGAAGAAAAACAAATGTGAAGAGAAAAAAAAATTGAGAGATCCCTCACAGAGAAATGAACATAATGTACAGTACTCGGGTGTCTCAAATTCATGTCGTTCGGAAACCTTGCACCTCCTGTTCCTCTCAAATGGAAAGCTGTCATTGTCTTTCACATATAGTGTATAAACCAAACCATTGATTGACCATTGATTGAACCATTGACCATTGAAGGATGAAAACCTTCACTTGAGAACAAATTACATCAATGCTCTTAAAATGTATTTGAGAACAGTGTATTTGAAGTGCACTCAGTCATTTTCCTTATTTGTTTTTAAATGTATTCCATTGGCTAAACTGAGACTAAAAAAAGGTCCTGGTAGATATATAAAAATTAACAGTTGCTTTGGCTTAGAACGTCATCAGTGCCAAACCAATTGAATACTACACACCAGTCATCTACTACAAACACAGTTATTGGTGATGTATCTTGCATTTCTGGGACCATTTTGTTGTTTGGTGGAGTATGTTTTTATTCCCAAGGATAGCTGGCCACACATAGACGACATCATGTCACATCTGCAAAGCTACAACGGAGTTTGATAGCAGAAAATGTTCCAGCCATCAAAACATCAACGTCAGGTTTTGGTGTCAGTCCCTCAGAATCAAAGAGCTTCTTTCTAGACCGACGTTCAACAATCATACAGGGTGAAATCTATTGTAGAAGAGATACCAATGTCTCCACCAACAGTAGCCAAGATAGACCAGAATGCAATGCAGCCACAACCACAAAACATGTTTTGTTTTGAGCAAGAGGCGCTACTTTCACTTTTTCTACGCTACCGCTATCGCTCTCTCTGCCTACATGCATAGTTCAGGCCCCTCCTCTGGGGTTAGTCAAAAGGCATTCTGGGAAATGGAGGAAACCACTAACTTGAAGTAGAAGTAGACGAGGCAGGTTGAGGGAAAGCGGGTACACCAAAAAACAACAACACTTCATCACAAAATAACTCCTGGAATGAGCATCTGAGGGGGGATTTTTCCTCAAATACAGACGCTCAACTATTGTTCCTGTAGAACCGACATATACCGCCTATGCACTCCGACATTGAAAGCATCTTTACCCTCCTCTCATATCTTCACATTAGGGCTGCGAGCAGGGCCACGGCTCCGTAAGCTGATCCGGTAGCGTCGTCTCGTGTTAGACGGCCCAGGCTGTAGCTGCAGCGGGACAGACTACAGCCACTCAGTCATTCTGCACGAGTGACTTATTGACTGGGAATGGGCATGAATCAGAGTAAGTAATGCAGCTCTGACTCAGTCTCTGAAGCCAGCTCTCTCTCTCTCTCTCTCTCTCTCTCTGTGTGTTTGTGTGAATAGGGCAAATGGAGAGAGAGAGAACTGACATTTTACAGGCACAATGGCCTCAGTTCCTGCCTGAACAACAAAAAGACACCCAACCGCACTATGGATAAAGGGCACCAAGCACATACTTGTGGTAGCAAACCAAACAGACCGGTACTGGTCCTGCTACCAATCTAACAGAAGGTGTTTTTATAGAGAGAACTTCTTTACCGCTTGATATCTGATACCGGAAGACACATATAAGATGTCAGAAATCAAAGCGCAGAGAGAAGGGATTGTATGTCAATCATTTGTGTCCACCGAACACCAAACAGTGAAAGTGAAAGACTGGATCAGTATTTAGCACTTAGTATCAATATCAGCGATCATCAGCAATCAGCAATATGTGTACACACACACACACACACACACACACACACACATTGTTGTAAATTAGGTATGAAGCAGCCAGGGTTAGTGTCCCTTAGTAGCAGCTCAGCAGATTATCTCACATAATTATCTCATAGACCACATGTCCTTAATCTAACTCCCTGGATTATGTGGATTCCTCTGTGTGTGTGTGTGTGTGTGTGTGTGTGTGTGTGTGTGTGTGTGTGTGTGTGAGAGAGAGAGAGAGAGAGAGAGAGAGAGAGAGAGAGAGAGAGATAGGGTCTGGTTAACATCATCCAGCTCAACCAGCTCACTGCTCTGAGCTACTGATTGGACTCAAGGGGTCCAAGCTCTCACCTTGTACTTGGCAGTCAGCTGCTGTGTGGCTTCTTGCTCCTTCCTCAGATCCCCCATCATCCTCTCCTTCTCTCCCAGAAGCCTCTGCTTCTCCTCAGCCAGTAGGGAGCGGTCGTCCCTGATGGCCTCCTTCTCCCTCTCCAACCGCTGCTCCTCGCGCTTCACGTACTCCTGTGCCTCCTTCTCCACCTCCTCCTCGCCCTCCGTGTCTTCGTCGCCGTCCCTCTCCCAGCCCTCGCCGTCCTCGTCCTCCTTCTTGTGTTTGCTCCGCCCCTTCCTGTGGTTGAGCTGGGCCCTGAGGCGCGCGATCTCCATCTGGAACTCTCGGAGCAGGGCGTCCTTCGGGTCCTCGTTGACTCTGGGCTGGTTCTGGATGTTTTTGGCCCGGTTGGCGTAGCGAAGGGTGGTGAGGGTCTCGTCGTAGTGCAGGGAGGCGGGGCCTAGCGTGGCCACCATGACAGTCCTGGCGTTCCCGCCCAGCGAGTCCTGCAGCAGCCGGGTCAGCTTGGAGTCCCGGTACGGCACGTGGCCACTGCGCCCGTCCGCCAGGGCCGAGATCACGTTGCCCAGGGCCGACAGGGACAGGTTGATCTTAGCGGCCTCTTTCAGGCGATCTCCCCGGACGCCCGTCTTGGCCTGCCGTTCACTGCCCGCTAGGTCCACCAGGTTGAGCCGGCCGACCCGGATGTGTTTCCGCCCGTCTGGCCCGGGCTGGCTGCACTCCACCGTGATCAAGAACAGGGCGTGGGAGCGGGACGAATGCTCGTTCATGTCCGTGGCCCCAACTGCCCTCGCCTGGTTCCCCACGTTCATCACCTCCTCGATCTCCTTGACACTCTTGCACACGCAGGACGTCAGGTCGCGCACGTACACCCCGGTCTCCGGGCTCTCCCGGAGGTCCAGGGCCCTGGCGTTGCCGTGGTTGGGATCCAGTAGATCCCTGATCTCCTCCCGGTAGATCTCCAGGTAGGAGGCCCGCACCAGGTACTGCTTGTCAGACTGGGAGCGGGAGATGTGCGTGAAGATGTGATCGAAGGCGTTGGGAATCACGCCCCGCTTCTCAGGGTCCAGCCAGGCCCCCTGCATGGTGTACGTCTTCCCCGTGCCGGTCTGCCCATACGCGAATATGGTACCATTGAAGCCCGCGAGCACCGAATCTATCAGCGGCCGCACGCTCTCGTCGTACAGGTCGCGCTGTTTGGAGCTTGCGTCGTACACCGCGTCGAACGTGAACGTTTTCTGGGGTTCGCTCGGAGGCGCGCGGGGGTTACGGAGGACCACTTGCCCGAGCCGCACGTCCATCTGCACTATGGTCCCCACCGACACGTGAGACTCCTCTTTACGGTTCAGCGGGCGGCATCGAACCACCACCTTTACCGACTCACTACTCTTATTCTTGGACATGACTGGGTTTCTATGTGTCTAAGCAATAACAGGACAACTTGTAACCGGGGAGCTTTATAATAATTGTAATTGGCCTGAATGGCTTCCTATCTGTCTGTCGGTGAATTCCGTAACCATTGGAATTGTTAATTACCGATTCATTAAGGCTTATTAATCATCTCCTGAACGGAAACGGCTACAGTGTCTGATAACCGAGCCTGTTACATTTACCAGTAGACTACAAAGAGATGTAATACTGCTGAACATACAACTGCATCGGCTTGCTCCCTATAATAAGGTTATTTTCTCCTGACAAATAAACGGACTCTCACGCGTTAGGTCGACGCTCCATGGCAGCCCCCGTTACTACGTCCAGATTCATTCGGTGAAAACGACCTCACGCTTCCGATAACGGGGAGACAGATAATTCACTGATAGTGTACATGTCGTCCGGTTTTCCCACACGGCCCTGTACGTCGGCTGGAAGCGACTGGCCGCATCTCCCCGTCCGCGGCTCACGGATGCTCCGAAAGTGGATTTGCGGCGGCCGCCCTGGCTGGCTGTGCTGAGAGCGACACACACACACACCCGCACGCACGCGCACGCACGCACACACTCGCGCGCGCGCACACACATAGCCTCGTTCAACCACCACACCCCACATCACTGCGGAGTGGAACAAGGAACCATGGGAAGTGGAGTTTAGTTTAGCTGGCAGGGGTCTTTCAGTCCTAATTACAGAGAGAAAAGAGAGTTTTAGTGATTTAGTGACTGATCACTTTACTTGTGGCGCTCGTGAGGCATTATAATAACACTATAAACACTCTGTGAGCATGGTAATATAATGTAATCAGATGTTATAATAAACACAAAAACATTCTGAGGTTGAATACTTTACGGGGTAAATGTATAGTTAATGGCATGATATTCAACTAAAATAATTAGTTACATTAGTTGAATAGTAATTGGTACGTTTATCTTTTAATTGATTCTAATCTGTTAATAATGCATAAGAAGTGTTACCTGTTACTGCTATGTAAACTGACTGGTAAACTGACCCCCCCAGACAGTGCTCATCATATGGCAAATAACCACCAACATAAACACAAATCAATTTGTTTGATACTTATTACTAAGATTCATACCATAAATCGATGTCGTCAAAATGTGTGTCAGCCCTGAAAAGGAGGGTAAACTGGCCACTACATCCCGTTCCTGTGCCATTGTATGAGCCCATAAAGCAATAATCTATCAAAATATTAAGAATTATGGCACTATATTTTGTGCCTTTGGGAAAAAAAAGATGCAGGATGGACGCCCAGGCAGTAGGTCATGAGAATGGCATTTGAGAAAAGTGAATGGTATTCCCCTTTAATCACCAATCACATATCAGGACTGGTTTCCTACCCGCTCTAATGCGATTGCACTACCGTGGAGAGGCCACATGCAAAAAAAAAAAGTGATTGGGACAATTTCATCTTTATTGAACAAAGGATGCTTACACTAGCCCATACACTCAAATATTACACCACAGCGCCACCTGCTGAAATAAATTGGGTACACACTATGACCTGCAGTTGCCAATGTCACCAGGGGGAGGTCGGAAAATTTGTGAGCAGTTCAAGGTGTAATATGAGAGTTTTGTTTTTTTTTAGAAAGACATCATTGATCACATTCACTGTAGCTTTACCGCAAAATCTCTCTCCCCGTTGGAGATAGGAACAGTGTTAATGTTGCCAGTGTGTGTGCATTGCTGCCGATGTAGGCCTGTTGTATTACAGTTTTTTTCGATTGCTTTGACTCATTTTGCACAGCAGAATTTCAATGTACAAAACTCTAAAATTCATACTCTAAGACACTACATCCTATGCTGACATACAAAGTGCAAAACTCTAAATCATCTGCTCCATCCTCAGAGTACAGCCACCTAACATTACAACAATGTTCAAATGCTTATTACTACAAACGCAGGTCACTAAATCAGTTCATCAGGTGTTTGTAGTCATGTCTCATTACTTCCAGCAACCTTGCCCAGGTTAGTAGCATTGCAACACAATTGATAATCTCATCACCAAAACATAAAAGGCTGCTTAGAAACCTGAATGGCATTTTCTGATAACATGGAGCCGATGAGGCCGATTCTGTGGCCAAATGCAGCAGAGAGGCAAAATGCTGCTTAAGCACTGAAATGCTTTTACTGTTGTTTTTGCTTTTACTGTTGTTTTTGTTTTTACTGTAAAATTCAGTTGAGTTTACTGCATTACTGTATGATTTCTTTCATATACAGTAATCTACTGTAATCTAATATTTTGTTTGTCTTCCATAAAAACACAAGCTATATATACTGCAGTCTATCACAAAGGATCACAGGGGATGCTTGCTGTACTTCATTTGAAGTACTTATGAGGAAATGACCCTTGCATAGTCTTTTTTGATGACAATTATTTAGTGTTTGACCGCATTATTTGATAATGGCCATTGTATTTGAAAATGCACCAATAATTAAACTTCAACTATGAACATATCCAATGTTCTGGTGCTATGATAAACTTTTGCATATAATATTCTCTCATTTGACACCGGTATTTGTATTTTGCATGCTATATTAGATTTTGAACCCAAAATGAGCAGTATAGCATTCTGTGTTAAGAGTTTTGCACATTGAAAATCTGTTGTGCAAAATGAGTCAAAGCAATCGAAAAAAACTGTATTATAGAAATATGATTATGTTATTAGCATATTTCCCAGGGTGCATTGCATTTGAGTTCATTCTCCAGAAACACTTCCTTGTTGTTTAGATAAAGTTACAGGATATACTTGTTATGTATGTATGTTAGCTGAATCATACGTCTATTTCTAATAAAAATAATGATATCCAAGATGAAAATCAGTATCCAGTTCAATCCTTACCCCCAATACAGGTTTGATAAATATTGGAAGGTAAAGTAACAATACTACTTATATCCATCTGTTGTGTTAGCGATAATACAATTAGGAGCTTACAATTGGTATATGGCGTAATGAATAGTGACACGTGAAACACTGAACAACTGAAACTGCTATAACTAGTAACTGACAACTAATGAACACTGACCAGACACTTGCTGATGGAACTTATTAAGATCTCTCAGTGGGTTTTACCACATCAGAACTACTCATCATCAGATGAACTTTGACCTTCATATTTAACACTTTTTTTTGCAGTGCATCTGGCAAGATTTGTGTTTTAACTGTGGAGGAGAGAGTGATGTGATGGTATGAACTAAAATTTGAAATGAAGCTGTTCCTCGTTTAGCTGCTGACCCCCCCTCCCTGGTACTCCCTGAAGGACCCCTGTATCAGCTCTGCAGCTCCGTTGTATGTTTGGTTTGCTTTTTGTCGAGGCTGTTGCATCTTGTTTCCTCTCGCCCTCGCTCTCTCTTTCCTTCTTTCTTTCTGTTTGTGTCAAGTCTGTACTTGGCGGTAGAAAGCAGGGGCATACTCAGCATTCCTGAAGGAGTGTTTGAGAGTGTGAGGCAAACCGCTCTGACAGGCGGAAAGAGGAAAGAGCGAGTCACTCACACACACTCGCAAAGTCAAGTCAAAAAGGGAGTATGATGTGTGTATGTGAATAGCTTATCAGTGTCTAACAGTTCTTTAATGGACTTATAGGATAAATTCCCTTAGAGTTTACAGAGGATGTGGGAAACGCCCGTAAAAGGCACAGAAGTAGTTATATGACATCACTTTGCCTGACTCACAGCTGGGATAGTCACCGCATCAAGTAACTGGCCAACCAGCTTGCCATCAAACACACCCCGGCCAAGAAAGATCCGCAAGAAACTGGCGGCCATGTTGGATCATAAGTTATATTTCATACACTGGAATCATGGGAGAATTTGAGCCCGCATGTCCGAAGTAGTTACGCAGTAACATTTGCCCTGCTGCTTGTCAATGTAAGCCACGCCCTTTTACCATCAGGGGTTTGCGAGTACAACCAATGACATTAACGTATTTGTTAGAAAGGCAGGTCTGTCAACCAATCAGAAAGATGGGTTTTGACAGAAGGGGCGGGGAGAAGGCGTGTCTGAGGACCTAGGGTGTCGCCGTGGTGGCTCCCATTCGAAGGCGACGGTGGTCGTCTATATTTCGTCTTTTAATCTCTCAAGAACAAAAAGTGACTGCGATAACGTTGTTAATTTGCCACACTTTCACACTGACATTTTTTTCAAATTCTTCTCGGCCGAGGTTGTGGCAGGGCTTGGAATGACGGGGTGTGCCGAGAATTTGAATTAGCTCGCTGTTAGTTTGAAGAAAGAGTGAGTCGGGGTAGAGAGGAGCCATTTTGTCCCGACTGTGTGGGAGAAAGAAAGAGTGGAAAAGAGGAATCACACGGGAGGAGATCCTATTTCTTGCTTTCTGTTCTCATGCTGTAGGGGAAAAACAGTCGGGCTCGGGAAATAACGTTACCTATCGGACACGGTTCTGGCACGTTATTTGGGCGGTATTTAGCCAACTAGCTAGCCAAGCTAATCAACAAATCCCGAATTGTACAGTCAAGAGATACTGAGCAGTTCGCAACTTTGGCTAAGGAGCTGGCTTCAGATCCATCTAAGGCGTGCCAGGTTATCATTTTTTTGTCACTGTCTGTTCAACACAAGCTGTTTTTCAATGGCGAAGAAGACGTACGACTTGCTGTTCAAGCTGCTTCTGATCGGAGACTCGGGCGTGGGGAAGACCTGTGTGCTGTTCCGCTTCTCTGACGACGCCTTCAACACAACCTTCATCTCCACCATAGGTAAGACCAGGTACAAACTGGGTGGTGTAAGGATGTATCTGGTTTTGTTAAACCCCAGTGGAGCGTTTGGGGTTTGACAGCTGTTTTGGGGGGACGATTCGCCTGGCTCCATCCACTAGCTGGAAATGGTAGGCAGGACATATTTGGCTAGTCAGTCGGCGAGCTAACGTTTGGCCTCTCTCCAGGCCTGCTTAGCTAGAAGGCTACTTGTCCCGTTCTATCAGCTCTTGGCTAAATCCGAGTCCTGCCGTGACCGACTGTAAGGTAAATGACAAAACAAGATTATTATTTTGGCCTGCTTTGACAACATCCGCAAGTATAACCGGCTTGGTGCGCGTGTAATTGCTGTCATGTCAGTCGACCCAGCGGCTAACTAGGTTAGCAAGCGCTAGCTAGCAGCAGGGCCCCGCTAAGGTTTAGCCAGCATTACCACTTAAAGATGTCTGTCAAAATTAATGACAGGCGTTAACATTTCGGACCAGTGCATGTGACTTTGTTGAACTGTCTCAGGCCTGTCAGGGATGTGCTTGATTTTGAAATACATCCCGGAAGGAATGAGTCCCAAAATCACCCGGGCGAGTCCTTCCGAGCTGATGCAGATATCAAACACGCAAAGCGACTCAAAAGAAAAACCATAAACAATTCATCATGGTGTGATCATCGGCTCTTTTTCTCTCCGCTCTACGCATGCGCCCAACACCATGCTCACATGAGTCAAGTGTCAAACTATGTCAAATCCCAGCACGGCCCATATGAAAGCTCCATTTACTCATGTTGCCTAAGATCAGTAATGACTAATTATGGTGAAATGCTTTGCACAACTTGGATTTGATGATATACAGCAGTGATACTATGGCACTGTCAGCCATCGTTCTAGGTCACATGCATGTGTTTGGGTGTTTAGGTGTGTCACAGATGTTTTGTCTTTGCTGTGGTCTCGCTGTGGGCCTCAAGTGTGTGTGTGTCTGTGTTTTGGAGGTAGGCTCAATCTGAGTATTCAATATACAGTTTACATTGCATCG
The DNA here is from genome assembly GCA_034670405.1 of Hoplostethus atlanticus. Lineage (NCBI taxonomy): Eukaryota > Metazoa > Chordata > Actinopteri > Trachichthyiformes > Trachichthyidae > Hoplostethus > Hoplostethus atlanticus. The sequence continues at coordinate 7,503,445 of JAXDDX010000011.1, read as the reverse complement.
AGATAGAAAGAACAAGACTGTCAGATGCAGCGCAGCAGCAGTACTCCAGCCAGACAGGTTCTTCAGCGGTCAAAGACCAATAGTGACCTTTCCTTCTCTTAATGGTGCTGGTTTAGTAGTTAGTCAAGGGTTTCAGTGCCTGTTAAACTTTGAAGCTGCAACCAGAAGTGTTATTTTTCCAACTACCTTGAGGAGAAAATAGTCAACATGTTATGTACCTTACTTTTTATAAATAAAACCTCAGAAAAGTCCCAATAGCATATTTCCATGCAGAGGACCCTGTGTGAAATCAACCTCAGTGTTTCCTCAACTCATTCAGTAGTGGGGCTACCGCCACAGCTATTTGAGATGTGAAGTTTAAAAAAGTCCAGATTTGCCTAAATTCTTATCTAAATGGAACTAAAAGTACCCTCAACAGTCATTGCTGAAAAATGGGTCTCTAAGTGCTAGGGGGAAACCCCTGGTAAGCTAAGAGAAATTTCCTGGCCAAATGGCAACACACACTGCCTACCAGGGAAGTGAAAACAATTTAGTTCTACTTTTGGGTAAAGCCACAGCCTTTCCAGAAGTGTACCCGACCCTTTAATAACTTTTTGATGCACAACTTACTGTCGTGTGATGACACGAGTGGTAGCAGTTTAATTTATTTTTCTTTGTTTAATTTCTTTAGTTTGCTATGGTGAATGCCAATGCTTAGACACACTCTGTTTAGTGGACGCTACAAGCTAGTATAGTATAAGCATAAAAGCACCATAGGGTATTCCTTTTAGGAAAGGGAACCTAAAAGCAGCAGCACCTTGAGCAGGAACAGCAGAGCCAGGACGTGTGTTAGTCCCTTCCTCTGACACAGTACTCATACCTTTTTGGAGACCGAGATGCACAGCTGCTTCTCAAAATACCCCCACCGGAAACCCCCCCGTCATCATTCACTCATCTTCCTTTTCAATCCCCCCTCTCTCTCTGTTATGCATTGTGAAATCTCTTTCCACCACACATGTTAAAATTTGCATGGAAACTGGTGATGGCTACAGTGGAATTCATACTTCAGGAAATAATTCTTCCCCTGGGTCTTAAAAAGAAAGTTGGCCGCCGACCATTCACATTCTATTCAAGCCTGTCCGTTTGGCTGTCGTGGAAAGAGTGTCATTCTGTTCTTGAACTATCCCCATTTTTCCAGCGATTGCCCAATTCCCATAAGAAAAAAACGATCTGAACAGTGTTTTTGCTTTCTGACTAGAAACATTCCAATATTTCTTCTTCCCTGTTGAGATCCTCATTATGAGAACCAAGCTTTAAGTAATGGCTGTAAGTTCTGATCCACTAGATTGGGGTCATTAGACAAACATGATTGAGAGAGAGAATATCCTCCAAAAGGGTCAAAATGAAGATGCTTTGATTTGATGTTGCACGAAAACTTTCACCCTATTTTACCCCGGTATCGCCCCGAGTATCGGATACCACTATCGGTGCATCTTCACTCCTAATGAACGTTTCTTCGGTAAAGTACAAATCTAGGTGAAGTTTGCTGTGTCGCATCTGCAAAACCTCCGCACGGTCCTCCTCCTTCCTATTTCTGCCCCCCCCCTTTTTTTTTCTTTCTGTCCCCGCTCCATCTCGCTTTCTTTATTTCTTTCTCTCCCTCCCTCCCTCTGGGGTGTGTTTAAAGTTTAGTGAGTCACACTCTGGCAGCCGGTTCCTTCGTTACTCTACGGCCCTGCCCCACCTAGAGCACAGCTGTTTCTTGGACTTACGAACCACTAACAACTTCTGACCAGAGTAGCTGAGCTGACAAATCACTAGTTTGCTGGAGAAGACCGCTTCTTGGCCAACAGGAAGGGATGAACCATCCCTTCTAATTGGCCCGATGCTTTCAAAGCATTAGTATCAATGTCTTAAATTGGCTGTGGCTTGCGTCATGCTAATGGAAGAGTTCCATTTGGTAAGCCTAAAAGCTTTGTTCAACTTTTTTGAGGCAATGGAGATCAGAAGTGGCACCTTCAGCAAGATGAAATACATTCTAAGATAGCGGGGTGAACCATGAAGTGGTATTCGGTGAGATCCTGTGTTTTGGTCTCCATTTTTGCACGCCACTTCCCAGAGCTCACCTGTCAATCAAACAGTGTGTCCAGTACTGTGACATCTTTTTCCTTCGATTCTCTGTTGATGAAGTTTGAGTTTCTGTTTGTGGCGCTCTTTTCTTTGTCTGTTCGCCACGCTCACTGGGTAGTTACCCAGTTTTCAAACAAACTGCTGTTGCTGGAAACATGAAAAGTGAATCACTTCCTGTGTGCTAGACGATTTTTCCCAGGAAAGACCTACCTGACACCGGGTGTTTGGAACAGCATTCATGAGCTTTCATGAACTGGCTAGCTGGATTGTGTTGTATCAGTCAGCTACGTAGAGCAGAAAAACAGACATTTTATTTATCTGAACTAGGGCTGTCGTGGTTTGAAATGTTCCCACCGCGGTTGTGTATATGGCTCATCGCCGCGGGATGCGGTGGTACCGCCCTTTATAAATAAAAAAAACATATATATTTTTTTTTTAATACATGCGAGTTTACCCGCGATCGGTAGTTCAGTGTAAGACACTAGCGGGTCCTAAGAACAGGAAAAAATGTCTAACGTCGTAGGAGTCCCAAACAATTTCAAACATGTTTGATAATCTATCCATTTGTCCCTCAACATTGTGAAATGTGAAAAAAGTAGGGATGTGAACGTGTACACGAAGTTTGAATCATAAACGTTTAGACGCCCCTGGAAGCCTGGTGGACTGGGACCAGCCTTGGTGCTCCGCGGCTGACCTGCCGGGAGGGAGGAGGTGCTCTACACGGCCGTCAGCACCGGGGCCGGGTTTATATCGCTGGTGTGCAAATAAAACGGCCTGCTGGCCAGTTAACTCTCCTCCTGCCTATGTCTCTGTCTGTCACGGACCCCGGTACTGTGGCGAGTCCACCACAGTATTATTATTGATAATTTATTATTTTTTACACACAAAAAAAACATTCATAAACTGCAGCCTAACTTACAATCGTTGTCATAAATGGGGAAATAAACTACTTACCTACTAAATACCAATCACGTTAGTTAATTATGTTAACCAGCCAATGCGCACACTCGTAAACTCACTCCGGCTCACTAAACACGGCGAATGTCAAAAAGCTCTTCGTGGCAGTTTTTCAACAAAATTGAGGGAGATTACCAAACATTGTATTATGTGAAAAAACACTCATTATACTAGCCCTAAAATGTTGTTTTCATTATGAGTTTAGTCATACTTTACACCAAATACACATGAATATGATTAATTTAATAATGAAATGGGAAAACAAATAATAAAAAAACTTCCAAAATACAGGACCTTTTTTTTTTTTTTCCCTTTAACAACCGCGGTGGTTTGTTTTCCATCCGCGGGTGCCTTGACACAACCGCGGTGATGCGGTTACTGCGACAGCCCTAATCTGAACACGTAAATGTGGGGAAAGTTGCCAGTGTGTATTGCTCTCAAATGTTGCTCCTGTATTTAAGCTTGTTTGACCCAGCCAGCCTGTCTGCTGTTAGCAGTCAGTCTGAGCCAACCACTGATCCCAGAGCTGTCTGCTGATAGGCTAAGGGTCTGGGTATGACACTGCAGAATCAGGAAGAGATAATGTTATTGTCTCTCCATTGGAAACACCTGTCACTCACTTTCCATCTCTCTCTCTCTGTCTCTCTGTCTCTCTGTCTGTGTGCTGATGTACACTTTATGTTTTGCAGGAATAGACTTCAAGATCAAAACTGTCGAATTACAGGGAAAGAAGATCAAACTACAGATATGGTGAGTCAACGGACGGTTATCGAGGCGTTGTGTGTAGTAAACGGAAGCACGGGCGTTGTACAGGCCTGAGCAACACGTTTAATATTTCTAAGTAATTTTTATAATGCAACCAATCAGTGAAGTCATAAGATAGACAGACACACCTCTCCCCAAGCCCAGAACAAATATATTGGCTTCATTACATGTCTTGAGGGGAATGTTGTATAGAGGTTGGAGCATGACACTCCCTGCACGTGACATGGAAGTGGACCAACTGTTGTTTTCAATTGTATTCATCCACACGTCTCCGGCTATGAACATCTCACACCTATGAAGAATTACAACAAACAAAGCACGGAGAGCCCATATTAGATGTTCACCCCGTGTGAAAGTTGGTTTTCAGATAAGTTGATCTCGTCAAACATCGGGAGTCCACCTATCTTTGACATTGGAATGAAATCAATACAATTAGAACGCAAAACTGCTATTTCTGCTATTAGGCAGCATATTTCATTAACATTACTGGTAGGATGTGGTTGAAGTTAGCTTGAAGTTAGCTTGAAGTTAGCTTGAAGTTAGCTTGAAGTTAGCTATCATGAAGTTGAACAAGAGCCAGACTTGAAGGAAAAATAGACTTTACACGTTACCAATTTGTGATGTTCAGTACATACCAGGAGCTATTTTGTGAGCTAGTGTTTACTTCTCTGGTTTACCCACTTTCCCTCAACCGGGTTAAGCGTTCTGGAGCTGACCCCTGACCTCCCTGTGGAGGAGGCCAAGCCAATAAAGAGTCACACCCAACGAGTGCATATGTGAAACAATAAGCTGAAGGCATTTTTAGACTAAACGCCCGTGTGCTTCGAGTACAAACTAGAACCTATTACATGTCATATATCCATTTATGCATTCCTAATAAAACGCAGCTGGAGGAATAAACCCTGGTGATTTATACATGGAGGAACTTAGTCTTAGGTCACAGTTATACTTGTCATTTCAGTGTGATCTGAGACCCGACCTTTAAAGACAGGATGTTATGAGACACTTGGCCCAATAATGTCCATTATGCCACTCTGTGTCCACCTTACCTTTTCCTCTCTTCCTCCATCTCTTTTCTGCATCCACACCAGACAGCCTGACTACCCAGGAATGTGGCTCACTGGATCACAATTTCAGTAAAATCTGACTTGGGATCTGGTATATAAGGACGATTTCCGTGCAAGGCACTCTATCCAAGTGAAAACAAACGTGCTGAAATGTATCTGGAAGGATGAAATTAAAATAACTGATATACGTGAGCCTGCTGCTTCTGGGCTTTTTTTTGTGTGATGATGGATGGATGTTGGCAGGAGTTTCCCAGCCACGCAAACATCATGGAAGAGGTGTATGCTAGTGCAGACGTGCGTGGGACACGGTTAGCCTGCGGTCCCGTCAACCAGGTTTAACTCTACTTGTGAGGTTCAGAAGGCTTCACTAGCGTAGTACAAATACCAGACAACTTTTGAAGACCTTTTTTTTTCTTTTTTTCAGCTTATCCAACTCCATCAAATTGCAATAACATTGACAGGTGTCTGACGCAGGTTACAGCGGCCTGTAATTGACACAAGCAAAGTCATATTTTCACAATAGAGGCGTAAGATGGCTAAAAAAGCCAAAGTCAAAAGAGCTCAGCACCTGGTGAAGTAATCGTTGGTATTTTGTGCTATTTTTGCTTACTGCACCTTTAAGGTTAGGGAATGAATACAAGTCGATAGAATGTCCTTCCAAGTATAGTAGTACCGACATGTCTATATCTGTCTGTGTGTGTGTGTGTGTGTGTGTGTGTGTGTGTGTGTGTGTGTGTGTGTGTGTGTGTATAGGGACACAGCAGGCCAGGAACGGTTCCACACCATCACCACCTCCTACTACAGAGGAGCCATGGGCATCATGCTGGTCTACGACATAACCAACGCCAAGAGCTTTGAAAACATCAGCAAATGGCTGCGTAACATTGATGAGGTGAGACACACACACACACACTGACACACACTGACAATGCCCATATCATTGTCTGGATGGGTGTGGTAAACCTTGCCCTCGGCAAGATTTTCCCTGGCTTAGGGAGAGGCTTGAGTGCTGTTTGCACATCATGGAAGTAACAAGTTCCCTAACCTCTGTTTTTGCAGAGGTGGATTTGGACGGGATAACTGCGTACCGAAGTGTCCTGAGATTGAACTTGACCGCCCCCCCCCCTCAGATTTGACCCTTACAGTGCACAAATGAATCATGTTCTAATATTTCTGGTGGCTGATATGTCAAACGGCACCTCAGACAAATAAGAGTGAATGTCCCAAACTCAGAGTCAGTCTGTGTGTCCATAGAGGAGAGAGGCAGCGGCTGCCACTCACACACACACACACACAGACACTCGCGCCCACACACACAGCAGCGTTGTGAAATACAGCCAAGCAGACCTGGTTGGCCTACGGCAAGTCTTGTACAAACGTATAAGGACACCAGCTACATTAGTCATCTTCAAGGTACCGGTCCAGGGTCGACTAACATCGCTCGTCTGTCTACATCTAGTTGACATGTTCCTCCCCAAATCATGTTGCAGTGCTTGTAATTCGATTCAACATTTACTTTTTTTTTTTTTCCCGTCTTTGTCTCCCTAGGACAATTGTGCTGTGTCGCTCAAACTCCATTAGCCACAGACTGATCTCGTTAGTCTGGATTGCAACAATGCCATGTGCTTAAAGCATCAGGGCTTCGTCTTCATGTTAAACTATCAAGTCGCCCACTGACATGTTTCGCCTTTTTTTTCTTTTCTGAACACCTAATGAGAAATTTTAACACTTTTTTTTAACAGCTTCTGAAAAGATCCCAGTTGAGTATGTGGATTGCCGCTGTTGGGTCAAAACCTATCAAATGTCAACCTTTCAGGAGCTAAAACACAGCCTTGCTTTTAGCTTGGCGACTACATGTTTTTTATGTATCCAATGGGAATTCAGAGGGTTTCATAAGCACTGTAGCAGCTTCTCAACCCATAGAGGACTGTGTAATCCTTCAGTTGAAGATGGAAACGTGAAAATCACAGTGATAATGTTTTCACATAACAGCGGTCTGGGCTCCTTGTCTCGGCCCATAAAGGTTACCGTGTGAAAAAGCTGAAAACCCCTGTAGTTGTAATCCTTGGAAGGCTGTTTGTTTACATCACTTAAGCTACGGTAGCAGTGAACTAATCTCATAATACTATTATTTTCATTGTGCTCACAGTGCGCTGCAATAACAGCATCATAGCAGCTGTAGTAACTATAAGCAATAACTAAAGTTCTGAGGTAGCTTTCCTCACGTGACTCTTACGTTTGCTGTTGTTGGCTCGGTCTCGGTCCCGTGTTTGGTGCGGTGACGGGCACTTTCAGGGAACACAGCCAGCCTAGCTAACTAGCTAGTTGATCCATCGGCCTGGAACAGGTGTCTCTGACTGACTTGCAGCAGATGAGGCAGATGTCACAGGGTTCCCACAGGCCTTGAAAGTCCTTGGAACTTTGTGGATTTCGCAAAAATAAAATAAGAATGGATCACCTTGAAAGTACTATATAAATAACTACATAAAATATAGCACCCAAATTCATCAATGTGTCACAGCTCTCTGGACATCTCCGTGCTAAGATTAACATTTGACATCCCGAGGAAAACCCTCTGGTGGATATTTGCGTGGATGTAGCAGCAGTTTGAAAATGAATCATTTCAACCATGATTTCTTGAGCGGACAAGATCACTAGTAAACAATCCGACGTCTAATTGTGTCCAGTGTCATGTTTTACCCCAAAACATGCCAATTCTGAGTCCTTGAATTTCACCAAAGAAGACTTTCAGTGACTTTCAAAGTGTGTGTGGGCGCCCTAATGTCAATTTGCGTCTGGCCCACTGTGGAAGTACTACAGGCGAAGCATGTGTCGGTCACGCTACAGCAGTGCTCCGCTTTGTATTTTTAAGGCGCTTCTGAAAAGTTGTGATAAGATGATCATCAAAGTTCAGAATAAAGTGATGTTGTACTCCATGACCGCAGTCAAATCGTCCTGCCTTGGGGCAGATTGTCTCCTCTATCGTGCACATGTACACTCGCTGCCTTCTAAGCCTGTAAACCGCTGGCACATTATGAATGGATGAAGAAGTGAATTAAAACATTCAGCTTAAGCTTGCAATGCCCGGGGCAAGTCAGATAACTATCCATTTAATGGCAAAGGAAATCACAGATTATGGATAGGAATTTTGTGTGGAGATGAGCGCTTACAGATTTCATTATCCTCTAATTTTAGTAGTTAACTAGCCATAACTATCAGCACGCACCCATGTCTGTAGGCAAGCTACTCCACCATTGATAGTCCAGTAGCATAGATGGACTACTATCTGGTGCAGATATGGCTCCAGGATACATTTAATTTGTAATGTTTGTGTAGCGGTAAACCCAACTATCTAGCAGACTTTGTTTTGAAATTCAGGGTCTAAATGTATTGTGTTTTTTTTCTCTTTTATGTCTCGTGGGTTTGATTGTATTTTCAACCACATACAATGAGAGAAATGTCTTGGCCTCTCTGCTGTCGGTCATATAGTCATTCAATTCTTTACCCTTTTTGTTTAGCTTTCAATCATTCTGCTGCTATATATCAACGGTCAATATCGTATAGTTTGGTTTTATAGTAACAAATTACTTCCGTTTTTGAAAAAGTGGTTCTTATTTTGAAAATACACCTACAAGTAGAACTCCTACATACTGGCCCTGAACGTCCAACCCTGCAGTATGGGAGCAGAGACCAGGCAGAGAGAGGCTTGGAGAATGAGGAGGCCAGCGTTTGCCTCTGTCTGTCCATAACAGGCATATGGCCAAGGAATGCAGCCTAATGAACTCAGCATTCAGTGAAATCAGCCACAGTTCTCCAAACAGGCTAATACAAGTAAAAGACACACTATCTATAACAATGGTCAGTTATCAGCCAACCGTACAGGTAGTTGTGCCTTAGTTTCAGCATCCCGTCTCTCCCATCACTTCTTCCAATTTACTTCAGTTCCTATTTCACTTTTTACGTTAGTAAGGATTCCCGTAGGGCTGCACCTTTAATCATAGATAATTGTATATTGCAGTTTTATGCTTCCATGATTAATAATTGTGTGTTTTGGCGATATTTAAGTATTTTTTCACTTCCCCTAAAAATCCTGGAGTGTTGTATGACTCACTTCCGATACACCTGACCAATCACAACCTTTGAATAAGCAACATGTGTTGAGTTGCGTCGAAGCAGGCAGCTGATGGGAAAGGAAGAGAAACCTGACACACATCATCTTTTTGTTGCAATAAGCAAAGTGAAGAAGAATGGAGCGGCCCAGAGTGAACGTCTGAACATGAAAGCATTGTTTCAGTTCCTAAAAGTGGTTTATCGTCTGTCATTTGGAGATACTTTGGTTTTAAACCAGATGATAAGTACATGTTCTGTGCAAAGTTTGCCTCCGGGCTTGCAGCTGCGCCCCAAAGTGATACAGCAGGAACTATTTATTACAATATTGTAAATGAGGACTGCAATGAGAGTAAGACAGTAGGAGTGAAAATAAGACTGTCTAGCTGCTATTTTTGAGAAGTGCTGCACTGAAAAAACATGCAAAAGTACAATAAAATAATTGTTTGTGTTAACACACAGCCTTAGACTCTCAGTAGGTACCACCAGAAATCTCCTTCCTCAGATCCACAGACAACACTGCAGATAAATTGAGTACAGTGACAGTTATCTAACTTCATTAGTCCGGACTGCTGCAATACACCGTATTACTAGACTCATGAGCAACATGGAATATGTTAAACAGACTCAAAGCCCCGATTGGTTCTTTTCCGGTGTTAAGCATCAAGTGTAGCGGATTGGCTGAGATTGCTCGGCGTCGGGATCATCTGGAATGCTTTCTTGTACTTTTCCTTTGGCCCCCACTGTTCAAGAGCTTTGAGCGAGGTCAGGGAAGGGAAAAGGCCTGCATTTACTAGAAAATCAGAATCTGTGTGTACATTAATGATTCAGTTTTGTTTTTCCACATCAGCTAGTTGATGTTTGTATCTGTCTGGTTCAACTGGGCCACTTGTCGCTGGTGGATCTCTTCTAGAATCTGCTGATTCAGAGACTGCTGATGTTTCTCAGCCCACACTGATGGAAAAACGTGTGATGATGTGACGTGTGATTTAAAAAAAACTTCCCTCCTGTATTCACACTACCTTGGCCCGTGACATTTTCCCATGGATGAAAGCACAGATGAAGCTACGGTTTGTGTCGTTGATCTGAAAGACTAATCTACTAATTCACCGCGGCTTCTCTCTCTCTCTCTCTCTCTCTCTTTTAATTTTTTTTTCAGCATGCGAATGAGGACGTCGAGAGGATGCTGCTAGGCAACAAGTGTGACATGGAGGACAAGAGGGTCGTACCAAAAGCCAAGGGGGAGCAGGTGAGGTGGTGCAGCCCGCTGCAGCCCGCTGCAGCTATAGGCAGCCGTTCGTCACCGGGGTCCTGCATGTCGATTGGCTGATTTGTTGCTGCCGTTTTTGGAGCTGCATGTTCAGTACACGGCCTTTCAACAAGACCTCATGTACTTTGAACTCAAATCGAATCGTGTCACTTTGATAGGATGATGCATTGAGGGCCATGCTTGCATTTACATGAACTCCCTGTTTGACACGGGCAGAGTAAAAATTAAAATTTAAACAAATACACTATGAAAATAAATGAACATGGATACGGCAGGGCAATACAGAGAGAACTGCGCAGTCAAACATTACAAAGTAAAAGACTGTTTGTTTTAAAGCTAATACTGACGGATGATGGAGTGAAACTAGTTTGATAACTTTAATTTAAGATTACCTAACGGCTAATGGCAGCTTACTGCACACTCAATCACTGGTTGCCAACAACCACAGTAGAACCTAGTTTGTCAGGGTTTCAGCCGTCTAAACAGAGTCAACAATGACTTATGCAGAGGTACGTCCCTTAATTGTGCAGAGCAGGTTGCATTTCAAATGAAAACATTTAAGCTGCAAATGACAAGCTTACCGGGGCGCTCTGGGAAACGGGAACGCTTATTCTGTTTTGAATAAGCAAGGTTCCTCTCAAAAAGTGGCTGTTGTAGCCTAAAGGTTAGGGAAGCAGGACGGGACATGGGAACGGGAATGTGTGCCGCACACCCCCCCCCCCCCACTCGACAAGTACAGGGTTGCAACCACATTTAGGTTGCATTCCAGTATATACACCTACCCAGCTATTGTAGCACACTTGGCCAAAGGGGAAACACAAGGAAGCACTCTGGGAAAACCTGCACCACCACAAACTTCTTCAACAGTGTGTGAACAGTAATTTGGTGAAAGAAACTATTGCCTGTGTTTCCTTGTTCCATAACGGTATCATGCCAGCTCTTTAACTTGTGGGATCTCCTACTTTGGATAACACATGCCATGCTACTGCGCCGTCATGTTGTGTGAATGGTACTTACTGCTGCGACTTTGCATAGAGACCAAACCACCATATTGCCGGTTTTCTTTTTTACAGTATTCCCATACTTCGGACAGTCAAAGTACTTGTGTAGTTCACAAGTATGTGAAATCGATGAATTTTGCATAGCTAACATTGACGCTGGCGAATTGTTGCAGCCCTAAACAATAAATGACTGTGGTTGAACTGGGCAGCTCACAGTACTACAGCAAACTAGCAATGACCAGTCAATCTGCAGATTTAGCAACATCACATACAGGTCTGCTTACTCACCACACACACACACACAACGGGACTGGAAGAGTGTGTTGTTGAGACCCAAGGATACCTGATCTCTTGCTTTGCACAGTTTATTTTTGGACTGGACCCTCTAGCCACGTCCTCCTTCATCACCCCCTCCCCCCCTCCTAACCCTCCCTCTTCCTCTCCTGCAGATCGCGAGGGAGCATGGCATTAGGTTTTTTGAGACGAGTGCTAAGGCCAACATCAACATCGAGAAAGCTTTCCTCACGTTAGCAGAAGACATCCTCAGAAAGGTGTGTGTCCCCATCGCTGTGTGTGTGATTGAGAGGGTGAATTATGGTGTGTGTTTTAAAATGATCTGAGTACCGGTCAGCACTACTCTATTTACAGTCATTCATGTTGAAATTACAGGAAGAAGGAATCGATTGTTTTTTTTCCATTTGGTCAAATTATGCACGGATCATTCTGTGCATCATCAAATACAAGAAACAAATGATAAATGATAATAAAATAGGAAATGGGATACATAGACTATAGGATAGAGGATATAGCTTCTCATTTACACTGGCCAAACACAAAAAACAGTTTATTCAGATTAGGTTAACAGATTAAAACCAGTTTATTCAGAATAGATTAACAGATTAAAACCAGTTTATTCAGAATAGGTTAACGGATTAAAACCAGTTGATTCAGAATAGGTTAATGGATTAAAACCAGTTTATTCAGAATAGGTTAACGGATTAAAACCAGTTTACTCAGAATAGGTTAACGGATTAAAACCAGTTTATTCAGAATAGGTTAACGGATTAAAACCAGTTTATTCAGAATAGGTTAACGGATTAAAACCAGTTTATTCACAATAGGTTAACGGATTAAAACCAGGTTAACAGATTAAAACCAGTTTATTCAGAATAGGTTAACAGATTAAAACCAGTTTATATAGAATGGGTTAACAGATTAGAACCAGTTTATATAGAATGGGTTAACAGATTAAAACCAGTTTATTCAGAATAGGTTAACAGATTAAAACCAGTTTATTCAGAATGGGTTAACAGATTAAAACCAGTTTATTCAGAATAGGTTAACAGATTAGAACCAGTTGGTATAGAATGGGTTAACAGATTAAAACCAGTTTATTCAGAATAGGTTAACAGATTAAAACCAGTTTATTCAGAATGGGTTAACAGATTAAAACCAGTTTATATAGAATGGGTTAACAGATTAAAACCAGTTTATTCAGAATAGGTTAACAGATTAAAACCAGTTTATTCAGAATGGGTTAACAGATTAAAACCAGTTTATATAGAATGGGTTAACAGATTAAAACTAGTTTACTCAGAATAGGTTAACAGATTAAACCCAGTTTATTTAGAATAGTTTAACAGATGAAGAACAGTGTGGTAGGTCTAATAAAACAGTGACATTTTGCCTGCATAGCCAAGGCTCCTCTTCTATACTATAAGTGCTCTGTTTAGAATTGTAGGGCAGCATTTCAGCACTTTCACGTCAGGAGACATTCTCCCTCCCATTAGAAAAATGTTATGTTGCATCTCAGCTCATGTCACTGGAGTATCAATAGCAGGAATCTTCCATTTGCTGATCTGAGTTCTTTGGCGGTAATTTGGCACCGATCGCCCCACATTACAAATACCGTGGTCATTTGACTGCCATGTTTTTCCTCTGCTTGCAGACGCCTGTAAAAGAGCCCAACAGTGAAAACGTCGACATCAGCAGCGGAGGCGGAGTAACAGGCTGGAAGAGCAAGTGCTGCAGTTGAACAACTCACCTCTGTCTCTCACACACAGACACACTAACACACACACACTCACAGACACTCACACATATTCTCTCTCTCTCTCTCTCTCTCTCTAACTGCTAACTCTCTCACCCTCTAACCTGTCTCATGAGTTTTCTTGCACACTGACACTCTGTCTCTGTCTGTCTCTCTATCAAAATAAACAATAAACCACTTCACTCGTCTAACCCCCCCCCCACACACCCCCCCCCCCCACCCCCATTCTTCCACTTTCCATCTGATAATTTTTATTTGCGATAAAAAGCGAAATCATGTCACGTTTCTTGTCATTTGTTTTAAAGTTGCAAAGATAAAGCGTGAAAAGACAAGCTCACATTTTTAATATTTCCTTTGCCTGAGCTCACCTGGTTGGACACCCCCCCTCCCTCCCCTCCCCCACCAAACCCCCCCCCCACTTCCAGTCAGATGAAAACAAAAAGTAAAAAAAAAAGATAAAATGAAACAAAAAGAGACAAATGTAGGATTAACATTTTGTACACTTAGTGGGGTTTCTGTTTAACCGTATTTGGTCATTTACAATTTGTTACCAAGTGACGGAGACGTGGCTAGCTCCTTTTGTATGTGGGGTTTATTTTGTCCTGTGCCTTATATGGAAGACAGGGGGCGTGATGGGCGGAGCCACATCCACCCAATGAAATTACAATTTAATATTCTGTTAGTTCTGGCTCCGCCCTGCGAAGCAGAAGCGTTTGAATTCCTCCTCCAGCCAAGAGAACGGCATTATTATATGTCCTGTTTATTGATGTTTTATTTTTCTCTGTATGATTTCATTTTACATTTTTTTATTTCTTTTTTCCCCCCTTTTTTTGGGTTTGTTTTGTTTTGTTTTTTTCCTGCATGCAGATTTCTTTGGGTTGGAAGCGTTTCTGTAGCGTTTCTGTAACGTTGTGTAACGTTTGCCACTGGGTAACTGGGCGGGAGGTTCAGAAGTTCTCTTTGGAAATTCAAACAATTTTGCAGATCCATTAAAAAATAAGCTTGTTTAAGTTAACTTGTTTGTCCTCAATGCTGTGTTATGTGTAGTTTTATGTTTTAACTCCTGACAGATGTGTGTGTGTGGGTGTGTGTTAATGGACAAGTGAGAAGCTGCTCCAACATGTTTGTGTTCTCCGTTTTGGCCAGCAGAGGGTGCAATTTCTCCATACAAGCAAGACTTAGTTGTCCCATTGATGGAAGGAGAGTCTATTATTATAATGTAGGTAAGAACACTTCTAACAGTACTGACGGATTCTTTATTGATGTTGCCCAAAAGTTAACTACATATGTGCATAACCTCCCAAATATTAGATGCTTGAAAGTCTTGTGAACCAATTGTGCAATTATTGAAATATTGAATTTTTACTAGGCCTATACAATCCTTATTTAATCAAAATTAGCCTTTTCTTTACTGAAATAATGGATCTATCTTTACCAATTCCATATGTTTTTAGAGGAAGTTGTGCATGTTGTAAAATGAAAATAGTTTAAAGGGAATTAGTGCAGGTGCAAAAATAGGTGAAGCTCCTCTTGCATTAGTTTAATCAAGTAGGTAGTAGAATCAGGTGGGTAAATAATTGGGTATGAAGTTGAAGTGACGTCATCACTGCTAAAGGATTATTGGTTGATGGGACTCACATTTTTGTACAGGGATATCTGAGTTTTTGTTAGAGTGAAAGTATTGGAAGAATTGGAAGAATAACAGTTCTTGGATAACCAACCGTGGCATCGTTCCAGTCCATAAACACCGCAACATCTTACATGGCATAAGAATAGGAACCCGTATGATTCCGAAGCAAAATAACGCTGAGTATGCCTGGAGTTAACTGAAGACTCATCGGATGGTGACTTGACGGACGAGTTCAAACAGTACAGAGGTGGTAGAAACTGCCGGTAAAATGAACAGCTGTATCTTAATTGATCGCGTGACATCAAGCACACAGCAGATGATTCTGTGCTCACGTTCTTGACAAGCTTGTTCTCTCCAAAACAACGTGGAAGGAACGTTCTCCACAAGTATCATTGGCAACGTTTTGGTGAAACCCTTTTAATATTCCTACTCCTTACTGATGGGAATTGTGTTTGTCTGGCTCCCCCTGGTGGCCACGGGCCGTAAGGACTCGATCTCGTAATAGTTGGGCCTGCAGCTAGTAATGGGTACAACATGAATGTATCACTAGTGACTAGTCTTAAGGTTTAATCATATCCATACGTCACTAGTAACTAGATCTATGACTTCCAAATAGATTTCGGGACATTTTTGCTTGGTCTTTTCTTCCCATTATGATACAAACTACAAGATCAAAACTAATCGTACTTCTGATTAGGCTAACACGTCCTGAAAACCCTATTTTGTATCAGCAAATGTTTGATCCAAATGCACTTTATTGGTTAATAATTATGTACAGTATGTGTGATACACATGTTCAATGTATTAATTAGATCTAATTCACTACTTGAAAGTGAATTATGCCAGGAGCCTTTTGGATATTAAAATGTAATCCAAGAGCATCTAGTTAGAGGAACTCTGTCTACAGTTTGTTATGAGTGAGCAAAGACCACCTGATGTTATTTACCCTTATTTAATTGGGGGCAGCCTGTCATTTAGGATACCTGATGTGATAAACTAAATAAAGAAAACTGAAGCTTAAAATGATCTGAGCTGACTGAAGTAAAGATTTGTCTTCTACCTGTCTGTAACCAGTTTGCAGACTCAAGTCCTCATAGCAGCCAGTAGCTCCGGCTTGTTCGGCTCCAGAAGATAGAAATCCGCTTGCTGGTAATTATCAAGCATGGTTGTCGTGCATGTAAAACGCGCTTTGTTCTTTACATTCTTTATTTATCACCCTCTTCCCTGTACCCAACCTCCCGGAGCACAAATGTACACAAAAATAAAATTATCTCACCTTTACATGATTACACAAAACCAGTGCAGCGATGCCAGTGGTCACTATATTCCTGTAACTACATTCAGAGATCTTTCCTAAACACAAAGTACAAGGGGATACAATAGTTCATGATATGTGACACTCCACTTCCAGTCCATCAATCCAGTTTTTTTTTTTCAGTACAGAGGCACAGCAAAATGGTCAGCGTTAAGAGTGTAAAAAAATCAACACTATGCCAGTGTTTTCTATCAGTCCACACCCATCAGAGTTAATTTAACACTTCAGACATCAGCTCCATGAGTGGACAAGCAACCCTCCAATTAACTCCACATAATCATCACAACAAATGACACTGGGAAATTTGCTGTGCATGCAAAAAACAACACACGACAGTCTGGTGCAGTGCTTCTAACACGGGAGCCGCAGGATGGGCTGCAGAAAGAGAAAAATGGTTCCAAGGCGTTTCAAACTACTGGTTATGCTAGGTTGCTAAAGCCTCCCCAGGTCCGTGCAATGTAAGCCTGGCTGTATAGAACACCACAGGCTGCAGTGGTTAGTAGCCTAAAAGCAGGGTAGTTTGTCTGACAGCCCATTAAAAAAAACCCACTCGTTTAGTGCTTTGGTTGAGAGACTAGCATGACGTTGGGATAGCTAGCTAGCAATATGTGTTATAGAAATTTGGGGTTGGCTATATGTGAGAGAGAAAGAAAGCACACCACAAAACACCCCTGTGAGGAAAGATCAACAGAGAAGGAAAGGCAGAAGTAGTGGACACTGAAGAGGGCCTGCCCTAAGAGGAAGAAAAAAAAAAAAAAAATCAGCTGAGATGGGAAGAGAAAATATTTACATCAACTGTATACAACATAATTTATAAATACATTTTAGGTATAAATTAGAAAAATAAACAAAAACCTAGTTCAACCAACTAAATCTATTCTCATTTTAAAATGATGATTATTTAACCCCCTTTATATTTGGTGAACGACAGCAAAAGATCAAAAGGCACAGCAATGAATAATTTGAGTAATTTCTCCCTGCAAAATTCTACGAGTCTCATATCACTAAATCCCCATTGCAATAGACGTATTAAAATATAAATTAAGACGATTTCCAATAAACAGAATTCCCAAACAGCATCTAAACTAGCATCACCAGTTAATTTTCTTAAATAAATTAAGGCTTAAGGGGGTTTTGCGATAAGTTGTCAAAGAGAGCACCCTGATATTTTCTGTTTTCAAATCCTCTCATGTCTTTTCTGTATACCCTGTACATCTCACCGACACACCTGTAGTGGGAAAAGGTCTCTAAATAACAGTCTGTTAATGTGACCATGTGTTTTGAATGCCTAAGATGTAGTGTCTTCCCAATGTGCTAGGTTTCAAATACGGTACCCTAACCACCCCCTGCGCACACACACAAACACACACACGCGCATACATCCTCTAGTAACCCATGAAGTAGCAACAGCTCTGGGATACTAAACGTAGACCAGGTCTCGGCCTTGTGCTGCTGGGCTGCTGGCCTCCTCTTGCCCGGCGCCCTCCGAGCCCGGCTCGTCCCCGTCGTAACCCTCGTACTCGATGGGCTTGGGGCAGCTGTACGGGTGGCCGTTGTCGTCGAAGAAGCGGCGGAAGGTGAACTCATAGAAGGCGTGTTCGGGGTGCTTGCCATTGCGGAACCACCCGTTCAGGGTGTCGTTGTGGTTGCCCTCCCCCTCGTTGTTGCTGCTCCACAGTTTCTCCGGGTCCACGGGATCGAAGTTGGAGGTGTCGGTGCAGTGGGCGATGGTGGGGATGTAGGGCGCCACCTGCTGCCGCAGGTCGTTGGAGAAGTCGATGGTCTTGAAGAAGGGCTGGGCCTTGATCTCGTCTGCCCCGTTCTTGCCCAGGCGGTCCTCGGGGCCACGGCACAACTTGATGATGAGATCTGATGCCTCCGGACTCAGCTTGGCTTGGGGGGGGATGTGCAGCGTGCTCTGCCAGTTTATCACCTTGTATCAACAGTGCAACAGCATTAGCGTCGACGTGGGAGCCAACAATGTGGTATATAGGTGCCTAGTATTTCAGTGGAGGCGCTTAACATACCTTCAGCTGGGTTTCCAAGGGTGTGGTTGCCAAGAAGGGAGGCTGTCCAACAACCATTTCATACAGGATGACACCAACGCTCCACCAATCACAGAGCTGGGTGTATCCTAGAGGAGATGAAAGGATCCATTTACACATTACAGAAAAACAGTATGCAACATAAAACATCTCCAAGTGGGGTGGGGGTGGGTGTGTGTGTGTGGGGGGTGGGTGGAGTTCTAGTCCTTTAGAGTATTTTGTACTCTCTTTTGTCCAAGTAGTAATGAAAATGATAATTCTACACTTGAACTTACACAGTTCAATCCCCCGGCACCTTGGAGTGGCCTGTCTAACTCAAAGGCGTTGTTGCCCCTTGGTTTCAAATGATGCGTGCTAACAAGCCATTTCAGCCCACTATCTGAAAGGAGCATAATGAAGAAGACCTCCTAAACCTTCTAATGCCAAGGTATGGCTTCTACCTCTGCTGTACCTGTTCGGAGCAGCACCTCGGGGGCTATGTAGTTGGGCGTTCCCACTAGTGAGTGGGCCAAACAGCGCTGGTGCTGCCTGGCCTTCCTCCTCTCCAGAGGCTTCAGCCGGTCTCCGCAGCGGCAGTTAGCTGGGTCTTCCCATTCCTTACTGAAGTCCATGCTGTCCTGCCTCACATGGTCCCCTGGGAACAGACAAGCACAGCAGAGCTCAGGGCTACACTCTTTTTCTTGCATTAGACATTTCATTGATTTCTAAAATCATTGCGCAGGGCTCACTGGGTTTGAGGGTTAGGGTTCAACTGATATGGGTTTTGAAGGCTGATACCAATGCTGAAACTGCCAATAGCTGTTTTTTTGTGCCAATCTTCAGTATCTTTACATTTGATCATTTTCATACCAAAAAGAGTATTCAGCGTCTTCCCCAGAACATTAACTGATACCAACCGCTTTGGTAGTACTTGGAGTCATGTGTCCAGCGGAAGCCGGTGCAGAGGCCAAAGTCTGTGAGCTTGATGTGTCCGTCTCGGTCTATGAGGATGTTGTCCGGCTTAATGTCCCGGTGGATGAAGCCCATCTTGTGGACGCTCTCCACCGCGCAGGTGAGCTCGGCGATGTAGAACTGGGCCAGCTCCTCCTTGAAGATGCCCAGCCGGATCAGCAGGCTCATCATGTCTCCTCCGGGGATGTAGTCCATGACGAAGTACAGGTTGTCCTTGTCCTGGAACGAGTAGTAGAGACGCACCACCCACTCGTTGTCGGCCTCGGCCAGGATGTCCCTCTCGGCCTTGACGTGGGCCACCTGGTTCCTCAGGAGCACGTCCTTCTTGCGTAGCGTCTTCATGGCGTACAGTGCTCCTGTATCCTCTTTCCTGGCCAGGCAAACCTCGCCAAAGGCTCCGATGCCCAGGGTCTTGATCCGCTTGAACATGGACTTATCCATCTTGGCTCGCTTCAGCCGGATGTAGTTGGACTCTTTCTGACAAAGCATCATACGCATCTGCTCCTGAGCATCTACAGACAACCCAACCTGAAGCACAAGACAGTCAACAGTGATATATTTCACACACGCACAATTGCAAAAGATCTCAAAAAGAAAAAAGCCAAATGCAATATAAGATATATGGCTAGGTTAGAAATAAATCGGCATCAAGAGAATGAACCGTTAAGGACATGCAGAAGGCAACCAGTGCAAAACACATTGAAGGTGAGCTACAGATGTAAACACATTTTCTCAATAGGTCCATTATTATTTTAGCCCATAGCAAAGATGCACAAGCTGTGGTGCAGTCAGTGAGGTGGATGACATGGCATGCATTTCCTTTTGCCACTGGGGCCCAACATGCTCATCAGAGGATGTAGTGCTTTTAACATACGGTCTCTCAACAACAGCTTACGTAGGTTAACTGATGTGTGTGGACAATTCGGGGGTCACAGCAAAGCAGACATACCTTTACCTTTTACATCAGCTGTTAGTGACAGCAAGGAGAGAAAGAATAGCTAAGAACAGGGAAAAATAGAGCATGAAATGTAGTACAGCAGACGTCGAAAAGATAATACAGTGATGACAGAGTAAAAGGGAAAAAAGTTTGGAAAGAGTGAAAGCTTAAAACAAAATCAGCCAAGTTTAAAATCAACTGATATAATTAAAGGTATATCTTGACATTGTGATTTATAGTTGCCCATTGGTTTCAATGCAGGAATGCTAAAATGGCTAATGAGTGATTACCAACAAACCACAGATATCAAGTCATTGTAGGGAAACTAAATGATAAAAGTAGAAACTTATTGCCACAATGTGATAAGTGTCTGGAGAAGAAACAACACTCAAGATGTCATGGTGTCAAATAGGTGAAGTGTGGTGGTTTGTTGCTGATTTCTCACCCTTTGCATCTCGCTCTCCAGTTGCTTCCTCCTCCTGATTCGCTGCTGATGGTTCTTCAGGATATTCTCCACGTGTTGCTCCATGAAAAACTTGAAGGCCTGGGGGGAGTACAGCGGTATTCTGCAGGACTCCCCCCTTCGCTCCTCGTCTTTCTTGTTGCGCCGCACGGGAACTGGCGACGTAGTGATCTGTTTGTTCTCCTTCTCCGTCCCTGCGGTGCTTTCAAGGCCTTCGACAGCCTTGTCTCCGGAGCTGCCGCCACCGCTGCCCTCCTCCTCCTCAGCCAGCTCCTCCCTCCCTGCACTGGGCTTATTGGCCCCGGGGTCGTAGGCCGGGGGGCAGGGTGCAGCAGCCTGCTGTAGGAGGTGTTTAGGGTAGGGGGGCGGGGGGCCCTGGTAGCTGGGCACCTCTGCTACTACAGGGATCTGAGGTACCGGGGCTGGGGGCTCTGGGTAGGTATTTGCAGGCGGAGGGGGAGGGGGTTGCTGCATCCATGGAGGGTGTGTGGGAGCAACAGCAGTGTGCAACTCAGGCTTCTGGACACGCATGCTTTTGACAGGCTGCAGGATGGGGGCCTGGGTGATAGCAGTGACTGTTGTGGCGGAGGGCTGGGAGCTGGCTGGGTGGGCAGGTCTGGTGCTCAGCTGGTGGCTGTTGAAGGAACTGGAGCGGACAGGCATATTGTGCTGCCATGAGGGGGACAGGTCCTGGTTGCTGCTGTTACCGGGGGAAGACTGGGGCTGGGCAGGGGCCAGCGGGGCTTGGGACCAGGACTGAGGAGAACCCATGTTGTACACGTCAAGGTTGTGACTGTTCCGGTTGGGGACCATCATGGACTGAGGGAGGTTGCCGCCATTGACGTAGGAGGGAGAGGAGGCAGGTCCTCCAGCCTGCATCTGCTGGTCAGTGGGGCTCTGCCGGCTGCTCTGGTTCACTGGGTATGGGGGAGGAGGTTGTCGGCTACCCCCCGCCATGTAGTCTGATTGAGGGGAGCCATTCTGAGACCAGGTGGAAGGGAAGGTGAACTTATTCGCTCCAGTGCTCTGCATTATGATAGGTTGGCGGCCCATGGGCACTGGGCTGATCCCACGCTGGTTTTGGGGTGCTGGGGCCGGGTACCCATCAGACCAGCCCCCCTGGGGTACCGGAGAGATGCGGGACACTAGGTAATCCATGTTGCCAGAGTAGCGCTTGGGTGATGGGTTACTGTCCCAGGTGGGTGGAGGAGGGGTGGCACCTCGGTTTGGTGGAGGTGTGACGCTGCGCACTTGGGGTGGCAGGGGAGGGTTGACTCTCTGGCTGTTAGCAGGATGACCCTGAGGGAAGGCAGGCGGGGGTCGTGTTGCCAAGTCTCCCTGGGGTCCGGGGCTGTCAGAGCGGTACATCATTCCCTCTACCATGAGGGGACCATGTCGCTGAGCCAGAGACTCCTTAGAGCCCTTCCAGCTTGGCCTCCTTAGCACTGGCTGCTGGATGTGAGAAGCACCTGCAGAACAAAAAGAAAAAAAGAAAAAAATACAGTCAAAAAGCACTGGATCACCATGTGCCACGGAGGGCCGAAGGTATGCAGGTTTTCATTCCAACAGCAGGTGACTAACACACCTTCAACCAGTGACTAATCAGTGAAATCACCTGACGTAGTCTTTGGTTGGACCATTATATCACAGCATAGTGTTTTTCTTTCACCAAACTCACCAGGGGCCTGTTCCACAAAGCAGGCTTAGAAAAGTGGAGATTCGTTTGAAAGCCTGGTTTGAGTTAATCTAACAAGTCAACCGGGGATAAAGCGGTCCCACGAAGCCGAGCTCAAGCTACCATCCAAGCAATCCAGATAATTGCGCGTGCACTACTGCACAGCCCGAGAGGTCGATCGTGGAACCGATCGATTCACCATGTACAAAATATGCCAAAGACAGAGCCGCAATGTTCATGGCCACTGAGCAGCGACTTTAGGTGGAATTATGTGAAGAATTTACAAAAAAGGGAAATACGACTGCCATAAACAAAAGGGAGGGAATTGTACTGTATTAAAAACTAACGTTGATAGATATAATTAAATATCAGGTATTCCAACAATATTAAAGAACTGAAAAGCTGTGCTAAAAATATTATACATGAAAACATGCCATATATGAAACTTCAAGACTATAAATGTACCACTTGCAAAAAACGGAGACAATGCACACAATCTGTGGGACTGTGAGAGCTTTACTGTGATGTGATGTGGCATTAGTAATCTGCAGATCTAACGAATGCTTTCACCTGAGAACCTACCGCTCAAACTCATGTTGGTCCGGGTAAACCAGCGGGACTGATCTGTCCCTGAAAGTTCTTTCTCTCTGGAAAAATAATAATTCCATAATGTATGTAGCAAAGGCTGTACATAACGTTTCATCTTATTATTATATTTTCATAAAACGGGTTGTTTTCATCCTGTAAATCCCATACAGTAACAGTTAATGCATCTCATAGCAACCGTGGAAACATTTTGACATATGTTCACAAGATACTTTTTATTTCAATGAAACCTTGTTTGAAAAACATTGCGTTTCAGTCAGGTTAGTGTTACGGGAGTACCGATTAAGCTTCAACTGTGGTTTAGCCTGATATCTAGCCTGCCCCGAGGCAGGTTTCTAAGCATAAGTTGCCACAGCAACTTAGCTTGAACTATGTTGAGCTTGCTTTGTGGAACCGAATAAACCTGAAAATGAGCCAGACTAAGTAAGCCTGGCTAAGGTGGTAAGCTCGCTTGGTGGAACACCCCTCAGGTTTCTCACCTGTATTTATGGGAGCGCCAAACAAACCCAGATCTGACCTTTGATTGGTTGACTTCATACCCAATTATTTACCCACCTGATTCTACTAACCTACTTGATTTAACTAATGCAACTATTTTTGTACCTGCACTAATTCCCTTCACTTTACTACATGCACAATTTCCTCTAAAAAAACAACAACATATAAAACTAGTAAATATAGATCCTTTGTTACAGTTAGGAAAGGCACATTTTTATTGCATGGTAAAAACTAAAAATGTCTGTAACTGTACTAGAATGCCTTCCCTTGCCCCACAGATGAGTGATGCAGTGTCTCATTCTCTTTGTCAGTGGGTATTGTTATTCCTTCAACAAAATTCCCAAATACGGCAACAATGGCCAGGCTGAATGAACAAGTCTGATAAAAAGGACAGGAAAGCCAGCAGTTGGTCCCAGAGGACGATTTACCTACCTGGGGCTTTCATGCCTGCATTGACGGGGCGGGCGGCAGCAGCTGCCATCTGCTCCCTCACCGGGTCCTGGTAGCTCATCTTACTGATGTACTCTATAGCTGCCTCCGTACTGCGACATTTGGTCTGCTTCAGTGCATGGATCACCATTTCCTAAAGAAACAATATTAACCATTTACCCGAAAAGGGCAATCAATGTGTGACCAGATGTGATTGTGCTTTAATGAAATGTTAGAAAAACAGTCTACATATATTTAGCGAGGGCAACAGTCTCTCAAAGGGTTGGTTATGTTTCCTTTCAACATTTAAAACATCAGGCAGGTTTCAATTAAACACTACAGCATTTTTGCTTAAGCCAGGTATGAATCGGCACACAAAGACCTGGCAATTGTCAACTGAGAACCTACTTGTCATCTGTTCAAGCTAGTCCTTCCGTCCTTGAGAGAATTATTTGAAATATGAAAAACATGCAAGGTGTTTTTCATATTTCAAATAATTCTCTCCTCAACACGGCGCCTACTCATCACTCTATAACAGAGTTTTGAATAGGATCACGTTCCTCAACAATCCTTGACACCAACTTGTCTAAACAGAGCTTTGGTAAAACATGTATGCATGCTTTCTGTCTCACCTCCTCAAACCCAGCAGACAGGAGCTCCAGCAGCATGTGTTTGTTAACCTCAATCGTCCGGCCTGAAGTGCTGGGCCCATTGGCAAAAGGCATCAGGGACTTGCGAATCTCCTGCAAGGCCTTATGGTAGGGGTTTTTGGGGTTGCTACAGCGCCCCTGTTGCCTAGGATCTTCAGGCAGCATTTTTCCAGCACCACCCATCGGTGGGTCAGAGGGTCTGGACAAGTTGCGGAGACTCTCTCGTATTTCCTGCAGCATTTGTTGGCTGTTGCCACTGTAGTTGCTGGCGGGGAATGTCTTGGGTCTCATCTGTCTGTATCCTTCGGGTTTCTCCCCTCTCTTCATGTAAGAACATGTATGTTAACGATTAAAGGGATGAACAGGATGGCACGCAGTACTGGTGTGCTGCGTGGGTACCAGGGGCTGAGAAAGGTGTCAAGGTCTGAGGTGTCTGACTTCACATCTGCATGCTGCTGACACAAGTGTAGAAGACCACGATCAAGATCAAGCATTCAAACTGACCTTGAATCGACTCAGTATTTGCCACGTTACCCAACAGGGTGGACAAATGAGATGTAGAAAGAAGTAACAGAGTAATTAATACATAGGCTAAATATTGTCAATAGACAGATTCGCATTGGGCAACATATCGGGTTGCTAAATGAATGCTGAATGAACGCATGATGCCAACTGAAAAAGTTAGGTTTAGTTGCTCCCATATTTAACGTGGGGCAACCTGGGTGTGCGAATGGATCGCGTTTGAGGTCAATAAAGTTGCAGATAAAGGAATATTAATTCTTAAACGCTGCATCAGAAGTCACAAAACAAACCCTCATCCACTTGCTAGCCTTGTTAGCAGTGCACGCAAAGAGAGACAATTCAAGGA
Organism: Hoplostethus atlanticus; assembly: GCA_034670405.1. Taxonomy (NCBI): domain Eukaryota; kingdom Metazoa; phylum Chordata; class Actinopteri; order Trachichthyiformes; family Trachichthyidae; genus Hoplostethus; species Hoplostethus atlanticus. The sequence continues at coordinate 7,478,052 of JAXDDX010000011.1, read as the reverse complement.
TGGCAACATTAAATGCTGAAGTTGTTTGTAACCATGTGGCCAAATGTCTTGAATACCTAGAAAACAGTAAGCTTCGAAGGGAGGTTATCTTATTTTTATTTTGCATACATTCAAACGGCGCACAAGTGCCACCGCGGCCTGTGTTTGAAAGGCATCCATTTGCTGCTAGGCAGCCTAGCTAGCTAACGTAGCTAATTCAACAACAGGTTGCGAATTAGCTTGCTAGCTCTTAACATAAATGGTAACAGTTATCCCTGTAGAACAACTTACCAGTGTTTGTAGCTGCCACGTTCCTTGACACTTTTCTTATTTTGAATAAAAAACAATACGCCCCTGAACTATCGGTGTAACAAAGACGCGGTTTTTAAGCTAAAATGTCCCTACTATGCCGAGCTAGCTGATTCCTAGCCTTGTTGAATTCCTAGGATGTCTGAGTGACAAGTATAGCAACAGTCAAGGTAGACACAATATTAACACAACACTTTTCCGGTCAGGTTTTTTTCCTTAGTTTTACAATGAGAGAATAAATGATTAAAATGCACCTTCAGAATTAAATTTTAAAACATTTTTTCGAATTATAGTATGATGGTAGCTCTTTTACTACTGAATATACTGAATTCTATATTTGGTAAATATATAGTACAAGCTAATTTTAATGATTTTTTCTTTTTTACATTACTTTACTTAAATCTTTTCTCTGCGAAAATATCAGAATGCTGTAAAGGAACTGACATTTTTCGCAGAATGATGGTATTAACATTATTATGGTTACATAGACCAACGCAACCATTTCCAATCAAACACACATTTTCTTGAGAAAATCTAACCTTTCCTTAATAAAGATCAACATTTAAAAAATTCAAAAATGGAAAGGCTATATAATCTGTCACTGTATATACTATTGTCATGACATGATACACGCATATGCAGCTCAATTTATTCTACAGATTTTCTTCTAAAACTATCCAAACGTGTGCTTGATTTGCTTTTGCTTCGAATTAAAAAAAGAAAAACCTCATACATATCTTCCTATCATTATGAAACTTGCCCTGACTGTCTATATCTTTGTTGCTTGAAGCGTAGAATTACCGAAAGCAGCCATATTTTTCTTGATAATGTGCTGAAATTGCATGTACATTCACTTAGGGCTATTAGTATGGCTGAACAAACTATTGATTGTGCCTCTTTAACACCATTAATGAAATCAATTTAATAGGAGAATAGAGCAAAGCATTCAAAAGATCCATCTGTCCTTAACTGACACTTGGAAAATAAATACCGAGATTGCATACAGCATTTATTTAGTGTGATTGCTTCTTTCTTTTTGCAGCGACATCCGTGAGCTTTTACTTTGAAAGGAAGTGCGGAAATTATATTGTGGATTATTTGGGGACGTTTCACACAGGTCGCCTTGGCGGTTACCCGGATGTAGCTTGTGTTTTTGTCTCTTGCCGTGAGCCTTCACTTCCTTGCCGTCCATTCAACCTGTAGCTACTAGACTGGTAAAGAGGATTGTACAGTGCTGTGGTCAGCAGTGGTGGTTTGGCTGAAAAGAGAGGACAGTCTGAAACAGGTCATAGGGAAAGACGTAGATATATGTTGACTGCAGTACAGCAAAGATACAGCATTTACCATAAAAATAAGGGCTTGTGTTACTGGAGCATCCCCTCTGGCTGGATGTTAAGAAAACAGCTTGACCTGCCTACAGTCCGCAGCTACATTTGAGAGAAAAATCACTCACTGGCTTTTACTAACTAAACGTGATAAGCCTTGGTTCACAAACTGATCTGACTGAGACATTTCTGCAAAGGCATTTTATTTCAAAACACAGCTTTAAATGACATCCTTACAAAAAGTACTGTTGACTTGAACGATTCTGCTTTTAACAATTTACAAAAACCTTAGCCACATTGAGATCTCACCCCAAGGCCATGACGGAAGATCCATGACGTGCTTGAAGGGCACCACAAACGTCAATAAAATGTATGCAATATTGTACAATAAACAAATACGCAATTAAAGCCAACATGTCACCTGCATATTTCTAAACATATTTTGGAGACTCCTTACCGTCAGCGGAGACATAATAAAACATAACTGTTGTGATTGCAATTGAGAACAGATAATTTTCATTTTCAATAGTTCACATATCTAAGTGATACAGTCCACCCTAAAACACTGTCAAAAACAGCTACTGGTGATGTAGCTTGCATTTCTGAGCCATTTTCTTGTTTAGTTGTGTATTTTTCTTATTAGTGTGGATACTTATTATCTATATAATTAATCTCCCATACAGGGAGAAGTCCATCATAGAAGAAGAGATACCAATTTCTCAACAGTAGCATTAATAGACCAGAATGCAATGCAGCTATCTTTGCGGTCTGCCATCAGTAGCGTGAAACCCCAAGTGCTTTTCACAATACAGCATTGTTTTCCATTCATTCTACGCTGTCGCTTTTTCTCAACTGGAAAAGACTTAGTACGCTATTGCTCTCTCCACCTACACTTATAACCCACAGCTGAAGGAAACAAGTTCACGCCTCCTCTCTGTGGGGGGTTGTTGAGAGGCATTCTGGGAAACGTAGGAAATCATTAACTGAAGTTGACGTAGATTAGGCAGGGTGAGGGAATGTGGGTACACCAAAAAAGTCAATTACACTTCATCACAAAATAACTCCTGGATGCATCGAACATCACAGACTGATTATATTTAATAGTTAAAGAGTATCTGAGGGGGGATTTTTCCTTTAGCAACTCCTCTAAACTGGGACCTGTCGGTTGACAAAAATGGCTTCTCCGTCAGTCCCACAGACGAGGCATTGTCCGAGTACGTCCAAACTGTTGACGGACAGTGTCTGGCTGGGAAGCATGTGTGTCGTCTCGAGGCGGCCTTTACCAGAGTCTCCGCTGAGCCAGGCACTGATGAGCGACTGGTTCCCACCTGCTGGGGCCATGGCGCTGCGAGATATCATGCTGGTGTTCCTGCCACCTGGTAAACAAACAACAAAACATACTCTGGTAATAAGTATAACCATTATTATGATTTGTATTATTAAGGTATATTGATTTTTTTTAGCATGTTGATATGTTAGCGTTGTTTGTAGTATGCTAACAGACATGATGTTTGCTAGTAGCGTGGTTGCGCTCGCTGTTTGTTTGCTGGTATATTGATTCTTTAGAAAGTTGATGTTTGTTTGTCAGATATTCTTTATAGCATGCTATCTGACAATGTTGCTAGTAGCATGGTTGCCGATATATTGATTGTTTACAATGTTAATATGTGAGCTTGTTAGCTTTAGGTTGTCTGTAGCATGCTGGCTGGTTTGCTAGTAGCACAGTTGCTCTGGCTGAAGAGAAAGGATATCAGCTGAAAAATCTATCTTACTGCTATTTTGTTTCTCAACAGCAACTAGCGGCTTATTGTTGAAAAACAATATACAGTGTACCAGTGTAGAAGCAGGGCGCTAAAGTGTCTTTGGACGACAGCAAGGATCATGTTTTCCTCATACATGCGACTTGCCTTGTAAGAAGGAGGGCATGTCTGAATGTGAGGACGTCTCCCAGTGCAGCAGCGAGCCGTCTTCAGAGCACGTAAACAGGTGGTCTGGGTTGGTGGGGTGGAAGTGGACCTCCCACACTGTGTGGAAAAACCAAAGACAAACTTAGAAGACAAAGCAACAAATATGCAAAAAAAGGAAAACATAAACCTTTCAGAATAAGACCTCTATAACTAATGTCCGAAATTAACTTTTTCTCTCACCTGACATGGGCTGGTTAACCAAAAACAATATATAGATAGAATAGAAATAGAATAATACCAAGATAATTGATTTTTCGTAGAATAACATGAAGTTTCAACTAACGTTAGGCAAGTTAACATCCAGACAAGCTAAGAAACTTTGCTTTGTGTGGTGCAGCGTAACAAGCAGCCAATCAGGAGCCTGTTTGATAGTTATTATTTTGCTCTGATTTGATTGGCTCACAGTCAGAGAGAGTGTTTGACAACAGGCAAAGACCAAAAACTGTCTATAACAAAGGCATTTAATTGTCATCGTCTTAAAGTGTTACTGGCCAGTGTGGCGGATGACCCTTATTAAGACCCTGTCTGCATGTCATCTTACTTTCAGCAGAGTGCGCCTCTGTTAGTGAAAAAGGTGTGCTGCCTTGTCTCACATCCCAGATACAGAGCATGCCGTCCTGGCCTCCCGTGGCCACAATGTGCTGTTGGTTGGGGTGTCGGGCCACCAATGAAATGTCTGGAAACACAATATCTGAGTCGAGGTGACCTGAAAGTTAAAACTTTTCTGAGTCTTACAAGAATCTTAGGAATGCTGTGCGACCAACTGTGGTTAGTTACGAGAATGTGTCTGAAGTCGCCTGATGTTCTACACATGCGCCAATAAGAGCATGCCGATTTCCTAGGTATCACATGCTAAATTGTATGTAAATGTGGCCAGCACTTAATGTGGAAATCCCATCAACCTAGATTGAATCATCTTCTGTCGCTCTGAAGAGGATTTCTCCCATGTGACCAAACTGTGACATAGGACTGATTACATATCTGAATCTCCGGTGACGGCGGATGTACTGGGTAACGTGGTGCCTCGCACGGTGAGAATCTATCGTCTGCGTAAGGAAAGTCCAGGTCTTTGAACAGTGCTCGACTGATGCATTTTCTACAACAATAAAGATGCGAATGTTAATCCATTCCTTAAAACTATTTCACTAGTCGTTCACATGCTATGAATTGTTATGTAAATTGTGCCTGTTACACTTTAATGGTTGGAAATCCATCCAACCTATTGATTCGACTCTCCTTTCTGGTCGGCTCTGAGGATTTTCCTCCATCTTCACACTGGTGAATCTAGATGTTCTATACACGTCCGTAACTGGATGTCACAAGGGTAACGGTAGTGACTGTCGCCACGCTTTAGAAATGATATGTCTGCAGTAAAGAAAGATGTCAGTTTTAATATGCACAGAAAATAGTTTAGCACACAATAAGTATGAATACCCCCATTCCTTGCATATTTCTGTCTGTTGCTGTTGTTTAGTCAAATTCCTGTTAAATAGGGTTTAAGTTACACAACTATTGATAGGCCTGCATTTTGGGCTGTTTTGTTGTTTGGTGGTGTATTTCTTATTCTGTCGATACTGGACAACTGATGACTGCTGACATCGCTTATGTATATTCCAGCAGTACATGGAGTTTGATTCAGAAATGTTTCAGCAATGTAAACATTAGTCAGGTTCAAGGTTGGAATTAAACTGTAACTGGGTGGTTTTACAAAGTGAGACCTGCGTGGAGTGTGTGCGGCATGGCTCGGACAGTATATGTATATTCAGCGTGTGTGAATTGTGTTGTGTGTGAGAAAGGTTTAGGTTAGGAAAATTAACCGACATGTTTGCGTGATGTCGAAGATGTCACTGCTCATTGAATGATGCTTGTCAATCTATCATTGGCTCCAGGAAACATAGAGATTCAAGAACATTAACCACATTAGCATATCTAAGTATGTAATGTGCAATAAACATATTTTTCTACATCAATGCAACCAGGACAACCACGAGAGTTTAACAATAAATGCAGCAGGTACCAACACTGTTAACTCTGTGTCTATTATGTGGAGGTACACTAGCTGGTTCTCCACCATAAGCATCTTACTTGAAGATCCAGGACATCTCCATCATTCTTGTGTTCACACAATAGCTGTGGGTCGCCTTCAAATTCATCTTCCATGCCAGAAACCCCATAATCCCCAATGGACCAAATGGAAATCTTGTTGTCCTGCAAGAGATATAACTTGAGTCCAGTGAGTCCATATTTGAACTTGGGAGTTTTTGTCATTATAATGAAGAGGAAAGATCAAGCACAGATTGTCATTAATATGTTAAGTGCACAGATGATCCACAAAGCAGCACTTTTAACCTTAAATAACATCGACAGATTTTTCAGTGTAATTCGGCGTTATCTCCATACAGGGCTAGCTTCACCCTGGCTTGACATGAACGTTAACGTTAGCTGCTCACCTCGTTGTCCCACGAGCCGGTGGCAAAGATGTCTGGTTGTTGCAAAGAGGAAGACGACACTGGCCTCCATCTCGTTTTGCTGATTTTCTGGGACACGTATTTGGCAGTTATACTCTCCATGGAAAGGGAAACAGACACGATTTCTGCTACTTTAACAAAGTATTTTGAGTATTAGCTTAGCGTTCATAGGCATCACCTAACTGAAACCCGCCGTCACTACATAAGTACGGTGGCGCTATACAGTCAAACAACCACTACAGCCGACTTTTTCCCACAACGTAATTATATGTCTCGCACTCCTCCTAGTGGCCGCTGTCAAACTGCGGCAAATCTGATAATGCACTTAGCAAGGTGGTATTTGCCTGTCCAATTAACGTTTGCTAAACCCATTACCTTATGAATTTCGATTTGTGAGAAAATGACGCTTCATTATATCTGGAAGTGCGTTACAAAGGCAGCCTTGTGGTAAACGGTATTTGGATGTCTCGTGACGTATCCGCCGCTCCGTCTGTTCTGGAGGTTGTCAGTTTCATCAGTAAAACAGTTGGCGCAGGCGCGGCACTGACAGCTGCTGTCTACTTACTCCGCAAAGTCTGTTTAATAATGGCCTGGAAATCTGGTGGAGCCAGCCACGCAGAGCTTGTCAACAACCTGCGCAGTAAGTCCAAATGTTATGTAAATGCGTTCAACCAAAGGTCCGACATTCGCCAAAGACGATTGTGTTTAGATGCTGGCCAGACTGAGCTAAATGCAGCAGCGTTAGGCTAGCTAACTAGCTGGTTGCTAAGCTATGTAGTGTCAGACAGTGGTATCTTGTTGACCTATCGTTACTTCTCTCCAGCCCTTTCCCAAACCACGTTTACGCTGTGAAACAGATGCATACCCCAGAGGCTGCAAAAACGAAGAAAGGGTTGAGTTACTAAATTAGTCCTAAGTGTAGGTTTACAGAGCGTCGGTGCAACGACAGTTTTATGGTAGGTTAGCTTACCCTGTTAGCTAATGTGCGCCATTTCGACGTTGTAGCTATTGATAGCTGCGCTGCTAGCTGCCCTGCCCACATTCATTGATAGCTCTCTCACTGTACCATTCACTTTACTTTTAAGATGTTAGGTTGACACTTGCAACTGGAAACGGGTAGCCAGTTTTCAGTCCGTGTTGGTGAGACTTTGGAGGTGACAGCATGCTGTGTCATAGGCAGAGTTGCTTGTTCATAGGAAGATGGATGCAAATTAACGTCAATTACTGAATTAGTTACTGAATGAGCTCAGTGTATAGCCTTCAAACAGAGAGGGACCAACGAATCAGTGAAAACCTGCAGACTCCTGGCCCCCCATGACACATGACTGGACACCACTGGTCTAGAAAAGCTTCTGAATATTGGTAAAGGCTGGAGTACGCTTGTGCAATTCCGGCAGCAAGTACCTAGTAGGCTAAGGCCTATTTATATTCTGTGCAGTCCAGCAAAGCATCGCAGCAGACGGTTCATGTCAGTTTCAAGCGTTTTGCCAAAAGCTCCTTGGGTTGCGGACAACGGCCAAGAATGCTCCACTTGCTTTCAAGAGAATGCAAAAGAAGCAAGTTCTGTAATTCTCTGCTGATTTGTATTATTCACTTAATGATGTAATTTTGCAAGGAAATACTTTCATGATGTCATTGATCTTGTGCACGAGGAGAGACTGACCAGCTGTCAGTATGCAGAGCTGCATTCTGGGAGGTAGCTCTGAATTTCCATTTTTGTTTCTCGCTTCAGTACAAGAATAGGTTTTAGAATTCAGGGGCGGGGGTGGGAGAGTTCATCATTATCTTCTATATTTTTAGCATGGTGATTTTTGTCACCTTGATTGTCCACTACTGCTGAATGAACGCACAGGAAACACTGTACTGGACACTGACCCATTTAGACTCCAACAGAGCAGACCCTAAGTTGGCATAAGCAGGTCACACTCAGGATGCATGCTAATCTGTCTTTTGACCAGCGCTCTGCACGCCATCAGCTCAAGCCTCTAGGTGTAGCACACTAATTTGTTAAGGGAGTAAATCATCATTTTTCAGAGTTTGGTTTGGGTGGGACAATGAATGTCTCCCCAAATTACAAACGAAATACTGTAGACATGTAGGTTTGTAAAACAGGGTAAGCCTGCAAAGTCAATATTGAGTTCTAAGAGAAATTGCCTATCACTAGAAAAAAGTTAGAAAGCCATGGGTACGGATTATTCTCATTGCAGAAATCGCTAGTAGGTGTCCATCTGGAAGTCTGTATGGGGTATTTGTAATGTATCCTGAAGTAGCACATACCTCTGAGGGTGAGGGGAGCCGGTAATGAGAGCAGCTCCGGCTGTCGTTGGCATTTCCTGCTGTTGGCAACAACAGTCAGCGGAACCTGCTATGTAGGATTAATCTGAAGACACCGGCGCTTCTGTCTGTGGAGCGTTTCAGTTTCTCCCAACCACATGTCAACACGCCTAGACACTAGGACATGTGTGGTCGTCTGTAGACCCGTTAATGCCAATATGACACACATTGTGCACATCCTGTTTGTATGTTATAAATTTTTCCTTCTCATATTTATGAAAATGTATCACTATTATTTATTTCATGTATTTTCATGCTGCTTACATTTTCATGTTTTTCATATTGTACATATTTTTTTAATCATGCTTCTTTGCCTCAGCATGTTCCACTGCTGTTATTTTGCACATTGTATACATGCTATAATTAATATATTTTCATACTTTGTATTATGTATTTCTACTTAATCCATTTTAGTGTTGTAGTTATTGTCAGTGTTATGTTTACTACCCCTGCATTTTTGTATTTTTTTTTGCTGTATCGTATTACTATTTGCTGCTGCAGCGACCCAGTTTCCCCACAGGGATCATCGTATTATTATTATTATTATTATTATTATTATTATTATTATTATTATTATATCATCATTTAAATCATCATCTTATCTTATCCCATGTGTGTGTGGCCACGTATGCTTGGTCATGTATTTCTGTCGCATGTTAGTAACACAAAACATCTCTTTTGCATCCGTAGAAAATGGGATCATTAAATCAGACAAGGTCTATGAAGTCATGCTGGCCACAGACCGAGCCCATTTCTCTAGGTGTAATCCTTACATGGACTCGCCGCAGTCAATAGGTATGTGTGCTCATCTCTCCACACACACACACACACACACACACACACACACACACACACACACTGCAGCACAGTGCAAATACAACCCAAAATCCGAGAGATAACCTAACCTATGCCTCTCTTTCAACCCAAAGGCTTTCAAGCAACCATCAGCGCCCCGCACATGGTATGACACTTCTACATCCTGTGAATCACAACGTCCATTCCATCATTCAGTAGACAGAGTAGCAGGGCCCAGTAGGAGAAACACGCCACATTTTCTTCCCCCTATTCCAAACCTAGCTACTCATTTTTTAGTGCATTACAATGCCAGGGAAACAAATCTAAAGATATGTATTTGTGTTGGACTGTTATCATAAGAATTGATAACTTTGCAGTGCTAACGGGGACAAAAAGAGACTGGTGGGCATGCTACGCAGTTAGCCGTACCATGCCAATGTCCTGCGTGGGCCGTATGTCTGCAGTAGCTAGCGTTAGATGGGATGAGAAAGCGGAGTGATGGAGCTCGTCGTAACGCAGCTTTCTTGTTGATGTCCTCCCAGCATGCCTATGCCCTGGAGCTGCTACACGACCAGCTGTACGAGGGAGCCAAGGCTCTGGACGTGGGCTCCGGCAGTGGAATCCTATCCGCTTGCTTTGCACGAATGGTGAGCCACACATGACGGGTAAACAAATACAGTTTCTCCTTGGAGGCGCTTCTAATCGATTGATTGATTAAGTAGTATGTCGACTAATCAGTGTTAAATAATCAGAAATGTGTTTGTGCTTTTGTTATTATTTGGTTTACAGGTAGGTCCCAAAGGGAAGGTGATAGGCATCGATCACATCAAAGAGCTGGTAGACGACTCCATAAACAATGTGAAGAAAGATGACCCCAGTTTGATAACATCGGGCCGAGTGAAGCTAATAGGTAAGGTGTCCTGGTAGCGGGCTTTATTCTCGTCTAGAGTCAAACGCTTTTAGAATCTGCACATGGTTTGAATGCTAAATTGCACCTTTTCTGCAGTCAGGCAGCTCTTGAGCACCTATCAGTTTTGGTGCGCGAGGCTAGCGTGGCCTTGTGATCGGCACCCCGTGAGTGATAGCCTGCTTGTGTTTCAGTGGGAGACGGGCGAATGGGCCTCGAGGAAGAGGCGCCTTACGATGCCATCCACGTTGGCGCGGCAGCACCCACCGTCCCCCAGGCGGTGAGTCTCCACGCGGCAGCACTGTGAATACTTTGTCCCAGTTCACTATCAGCTTAGGGAAGAAAACCAAAGCTCAAAATCGAAACCCATATAAAGTTAGAACACATTATGATGGCAGATGGCGGTCCAGTGCGTTACCGTGCCACTGACCCCGGTGAGTATCTCTTCTCTCTCTCCCAGCTACTGGACCAGTTGAAGCCAGGCGGCCGGCTGATCCTGCCCGTCGGCCCGGCAGGAGGCAACCAGATGCTCGAGCAGTACGACAAGATGGAGGACGGCAGCACCAAAATGAAGCCCTTGATGGGGGTGATATATGTGCCTTTAACAGACAAAGACAAGCAGTGGTCCAGGTGGAAGTGACTTCCTTCTCCCTCCCCTCCCCCTCTCTCCTTCTCACAGTGGCAAAGGTGAACTGGTGTGGCTTGGAGCAGGCAATAGATCGCAAGGGCTGCGTTTGCTGCTTGTCGACATTTTTTGCTTCTCCCATACCACACCAACTGGCTGCACGTTTCTTCTATCCCAGTTTAACTCCATAGTCCCAAATTGGCTTAATAAACCTGCTTAACTTTAAATCCTATTCCTTTCGGAACAAATTTAAGTATTAATCGGCTAAAAAAAAAAAGCAACAGTGTGACGGCAGATGTTAGGTGGTTTGCATTTGGCTGTGATACTTTACTAAGATACTAAGAGCATGCCAGTTTTGTCAATTTTGACATCCACTGGAAATTGGAGAACAATTATTTCCCCCCCTACTACTTTTCAAAAACCCTTTGCTGTTCTTGTTTGATATTTTTACTGTGCGAGATCCAAAGATGACTAACATTCTTTGGATTTTGTCGTGATTTAAGGTGTTTTAGCAGTTTGCTTGGGATTGTGCCTGACTTTCTGTTTCTGCATGACAGGTTGTGTGACTTGCATGGTGCTCTCCGTTTCTCAAGCGTTTGTAACATTCGACTTCTGTTTCTCACAGGGATGAACTTTGAAGAGGACGACGATCATTATTACGCTTTTCAGTTCGAAACCTGGAGAAAACTAGGATGGGGTTCCAACAACTCTCAAAGTTTTTCAAAGCATAACATGTTTTTTTTGTTTTGTTTTTAAATCTCTAACATTGGATTAGAGTATCATGCTGATGATGCAGCCCATGAGGGGCTGGGGGAAAAAAATGACTGCTTGTGTTGAGCACAGAAAGGCGGAGAGGGGGTTTTGCATTTTTGGTTATGTATTCTTTTTAATTGCTGGATTTTAGGTTTGGTTTTTTTTGTGGTTTCATCAACTGAATTGCAATCAACCATTTCTACAGTATTACATGTCAGCGCCATCAAAGCTGAGTGTAGGAAGAATGCCAGACAGCAAGGAAAAGCCTGAACCTTTTAGATAAATCACCTAGCTACAGTGTCTTGATCATCTAACTGCAGACTTGTCTGCTAATACAAGCTCCTGTCCCCCCTGGCAGTAATATTAGGTACACACACACAGGCGACACAATGGCTGATGTAACCCACACACATCCTGTTCGATGTGCAGCACTTGTAGGCCGTACGACACATACAATAAGCAATGCATTGGAACATAACCGGCAAACGCCTCAGTACACTCCAAGGAGAGCAGAGCACTAATAACAGACACACGTGCACATACAGGGCTGTGCTTTCTACCTGGTGACGCGCCGCTTTCTGCCGCTGGTTTCCCATTAACATCCTGTGCAGGCTCTTCTGGTGACTGATACATAAATGAGATAGTCACTGCTTTGCCAAAATAAACCAACACTATAAAGCAAATGAATGTCTGAAGTTTTCTTAAAAACATGGAATGGAAAACAATTTTTATTTTGGGTAATCCATGTGTTGGATGATATTTGGCTTTCACAGTTTCTGGAATGGCATATGAAAATAAAGAGACGCTTATGTTTTCGCCTGCCTTTCTGTTATTGTTTTGTTTTGTTTTTTTAGTGTACAGACTGCAACCAAAAACAGCACAGCATTATCTAATGATCAGTAATAAACTTTAATATCTCACATAAAAGACATTGCAGGGTGAGAAATACATCTATGCAGGCTGCTTAAAGAAAGCTGAGCAATAGAGAGTTTCGGCTGCAGTAGGATTTGCGTTCCACCTGGCCTGGGGCAAACTACAAGAATTACTTCATCCTGATTAGACAAAAAAGGTCACCTACCCATTGGTCCATTCACTTAATGACAGTAAGAGCGTACCATAAGCACTCTGATAGATTACAACACTTCATTTCAAGGTTGTGATCTGGGAAAAGCTTAACGATGTATGGCACAAATATAGCACATCAGTGCCACTCAGTGGCAGGAATATATTTCTGTGCAGCACTTATCATGAAAATACACCCACATGAGTGAAAATAAGAATCAAAATATTTGATATTAAAATAACCAACATTTAAGGGAGGAGAGTAATTGATATATGAAAAAGACGGGAGCATCTCTTTAGTGTGTATCCCATCAGTCAAGAGGGGAAGCTGTTTGATAGAAAGCCTTTCATCATGAATACAGAATCAGACAATAATAAGTCATAAATATCTGAACATGTATGGGGGGTGTACAGAAGTATTCATAACAACAAGGAGCTAGGAAGTTTCCAACCTGAGGCATGAGAGAAAAACACCGGGACTACAAGAAATGCACTTTTTTTTAAAGCTCTGGCTCTGGTGACAACACCCGTGTCACCCCCCAGAGGGGGGCCCCCCCTCTGGAGGGCAAAAGCTTCCCACATCCTGCGTCTCTTGAATGCGCCGTATTCGATGCCTCCGGCCAAGTGGCTACAGGTACATGCCGTTGATGAGGTAATCGGACTCCTCCGTGGTGAGGGGGCGGGCCTTCTTCAGCTTGTGGCGCACAAGTTGAAGACGGCAGCTAATCATGAGCAGCAGCAGAGCGGTGATGATCAGGCCGAGTGCCAAAGGAAGAATGGCACCTGCAGGAGGAAACAGGCCATATAGACTAATCCATGCCATAATCAGACTTCTTAGTAGTCAACCTTCCATGTTTGAACATACCTGACTCAGGGACTGGATGTCCTCCCAGTACTGGAAATGGTTTGGAGATGGGGACGGGATTCTCCGGTTGGCTCTGTGAGGCGGGCAGCGCTTTAGGGGCAGCTGCAACAAAAATGCACATCAAACTTATATTTGGAAATGCTAAGGCAACGTTACTGATATTTAAAGGAAGCATTGTAGCTTTCATTCAGTTTTACTGTAAAGTATTCTAGCTTTACCTATCTCAGTCTGTTTGGTGATGGGAGGGGCCACGGATGCTGGCTTGAAAGCAGGACCTAAACGATGTTGTTCTCATTAGTGGTTAAAAAAAACTGTAATAGTGTCATGTTGTTACAGTTGTTGTGAAGTGAAGTTGAAAAGTAATGAGAAGGAAAGTCTCACTTTTTTGTATGCATTCACTGACGCAGTCGGCCTCCTGGAGGAAGTTGTTGTGGTTGCCCTGGCAACCTCCATACAGGAAGTGTTTGCATTGCCCCGCCTCTCCGTCGTAGTACCAGCGCGGGAAGGCGCCTTTACAGGGCCCTACGACTGGAGCTGCAGCACACAGGTCTACAGGAATAGACACAGATAGAGAAGAGACACAAGTTACCTTTAGGCATTTAACTATTCATTTCATCCAGAGCGTCTTACAATGAGTGCAACAGTAGAATGAGCTTCAATTCCTGAACATTACAAGCAACCAATAGCAAGGACGGCAAGCATCTAGACAGGTGCATCAAATACTCCTGTCAATAAACCTTTCTTTAAGACGGCACTTTTACAATTCCTAACTTCTCCTCTCTCCCTGACCCTATAGCTTATCCTCACATGCAATTGGACAGTTGGGACTTGGTGAAATGAAGAAAAGACTCCTGAGAATGCACCTGAGTAGCCCCCCCATCAACCCCCCCGTCTGTCTCGGCCTAATTCGGGGATCAAATGGCAGGGGGACAGAGGCGCTTTGTTCCAGCACTCGGAGGGTACGTGGGGATAGGGCTACATTCCCATGGCAGCCCTGTATGGCGGAGAGCGGCCCCGTGGCTTCGCCAGCTCCAGCTCTGTGACTCAGCGGCCGCCTGCAGGGCCGCCATCTGCCTCCGTGACGAGCACTAAAACACACTCTGCCTCCTTACACAGAAATATTGCACCCGTGGCACAGTGACGGAAAAACCATATTGTTAAGAGCACATTACGAAAAGTCATCACCTGCTTGTAGATTTATTATATTAGAGATATAATAAATTGTTTATTGCTTTTATTGTTATTTTATTTATTATTTTCTAACTACTTTTATTGCTTATTTTTACATTCTATAGGCGTGCTTATATTCTACTTCATTTTCTCTCCTGAACCATTTTACCTTTTGCTGCCGCGACAACCCAATTTCCCCACTGGGATCAAAACCGTTGTTGTTGTTGCGTGCTGATTCGATACAAACCCCGCCCCTTTTATGGGACGCGCTCATAGCTGGATTGGAAACTGCTGGGTTGACAGAGAGAGTTGATAACCACCTTTGTGAGACAGGTCCCAGGTTCTCACCGCCCAATTAGAAGTGAACCGGGGCTCGTAAACAAAAGTCACATGAGCGCACAAATGGAGTTCAGTGACAGTATTAACAGAAGTTTGGGAGCGGACGAAACCAGAATGCACGATCCCTCTCAGTCATTCTCCACCCTCTATCTAGCCCATTACCTTTCCTTCAGCACACCTGCCCAACCAGCTTGATTACCCACCATAATATAAAGCCAACTAACGAGTGTCCATTTGCAATCCGACTCTGATTGTTGCCCCCCGCCCCCCACCCCCCTAACCAGCCTCTCTCGGACTGCAGTTTGCCCTTCGTTCATTGTGCTATGCCAGGCTTCTCAAGCATGACTAACACATGTCAACATCCGTCTCCTTATGCCCATAATCCCTTGCATTTTGGGGGTCATTTCCTGTGGTTGGTTCCGATTACGTTCTCACTCCTAACAAACCTGCTTGGAAGAGGACCAAGCCCCACATTTTCGGGCGTCTTGGTGCGGATTATTTGGTGCCACCCGAGTTTGAATGCCACCAGGCCAAACAAGCCGAACTCAAGGAGGAAATGCTCCACTCGTGCGTGGTGTGAATGCACCCCTTGATGTCACAGCCATAAAAACACACGACACACACACACACACACACACACGACAGTACCTTGACTGACCGGGCCCTCCTGTTGACTTTGTGGATGAGCAACCATGGTCCTGCCCTGAGGTTCAGTGGGCGGTGGTACGATACTCTCCACAGTCTTCCTGGGCCCGGCCTGGAGCATGGAGCCGTCCTCAGCCTCCTCTGTTTGGTCCGCAGGCCTACGAGGGCTGGGTATACTGGCAGGATGGGTCACTGACTTCCTGCTGCTATCAACTAGAGCCAACCCAGAGAAAAATGGGACATTAAAGTTCTCACCTTTTAAACTCTATCGCCACTCAAAGGGATTGCAGTCAATAATATGTTTGAACAAGGAGGCTGTCCACCTCAAAAAGATCCTGGGCCTTAAAGAGTGCACCGTTTTTTGCTTTTTTGCAGTAATTAAAACAAAAGACTTTGTACCTCTAATTATCACTTACAGTTCTGGCAGAAGGCCTCGTCTGAGCGATCCTGGACACTGCTGCTTCCCGTCGCAGGCGTACGTGATGTCAACACAGCAGCCGTCATCGCACATGAACTGGTAGCGCGAGCAGTGGCCTTGACACACTGTGGAGCGGAGAGCGAGACACAAAAGACTACGAGTTAGAGACGGAGGATTGCCGAGGACGCCGTGGGGGGGAACGAGGAAGGAGCATCACCTTCCGCTTGGTGCTCCGGGGCCAGCACGGCGACGGAGACGTTGTCGGAGCTCTTCTGACCCGCCGTGTCGGTGACCGTCATCTGGAAGGTGTAGACCCCCTGCTGGAGATCGCTGATCTTCAGCAGCCCTGGATGGGTCACCTGCAACACGAAAAGGAGCATTTCAAGACCACGTTCTGTCGTCTGACTTTTGCTGTTCATATGAGGAAGATCGCCGAAGCCCTCTGTGCTTTATATTAAGCTACACCTCTATTTAATAAGGAGGTATAGCTTAGTGATAGAACATTTCACTGCAGCACTATCAGGCCCAGATTTTCACAGTTCTCTCCCCTGGGAAAGAATTGTAATCCTCTTAGTAGGCTCATTTTTAAAATCATACATAAAGCACCAACATGGAATATATCTCATGTTGTTTTTTTCTTTTATCTTTTGGAATCAAGTCAGTTCGTCAAATTTGTGGGGGGGAAGTATGGGGTCTGGTGGGTAGAAGGTGGAAGGATACAGTTTTCATTTCGTGTCACCTCTAAGATTTGTGAATCGAGGGCAGGCTCCAACAGTGCTCCTGTCCTCAGGGCAGGTTTGGTCATAATACACACTCTTATCTCTGCAGGTGCAGTAAGATCTGGTCACACGCCACCATGTTGACTTAACTACTGCAAACACGGCAGGGCTGTTCGACACCGGCGTCTGCGAAGCCTCTGATTAGACTCTCTTTATATTGTAAAAACCCAAAAGCTGTAATCATCCTGTTCCTTTAAAAGGAGAGAACAACGGTGCCATTCATGTATCAAATGACATTCCTGCGCTGCCGTACGGTTTAGGAGATGAACAAATGAACAAAGACCTGTGCTAATCAGCTAGCTCCAGTGTTCACCACTATATTCAACATCTCCCTGGCTGAGTCTGTGGTCCCCGCCTGCTTCAAGAGATCCACTATTGTCCCTGTGCCCAAGAATGCTTCTCCAGCATGCTTGAATGACTACCGACCGGTGGCCCTCACCTCGGTGGTCATGAAATGCTTCGAGAGGCTGATTAAGGACTACATCTGCGCCTTCCTCCCTTGCTCCATGGACCCGCTGCAGTTTGCTTATCGTCCCAACAGATCCACGGATGATGCTGTCTCCCAGGTACTGCACACCACACTCTCTCATCTGGACAGCCGGAAGGGGGGCTATGTGAGACTGCTGTTCATTGACTATAGTTCAGCTTTCAATACCATAGTCCCCACCAGACTGGCTGGCAAGTTGATGGAGCTGGGACTGAACACCCCCCTGTGTGCCTGGATCCTGGACTTCCTGACCGCCAGGCCCCAGGTGGTCAGGGTGGGCAGACACACCTCCAACCCCCTCACCCTGAACACAGGATCCCCCCAGGGTTGCGTCCTCAGCCCCCTACTGTACTCCCTGTACACACATGACTGTGTGGCCAGGTTCAGCTCCAACACCATCATTAAGTTTGCGGATGACACAGTGGTGGTGGGCCTGATCTCCAACAACGACGAGAAGGCCTACCTGGAGGAAGTTGCTGATCTGTCACTCTGGTGCCAGGACAACAGCCTCCTCCTGAATGTCACCAAAACTAAGGAGCTGATTGTGGACTTTAGGAGGACACAACAACAGAGGACGTACTCACCACTGGGGATTAATGGGAATACTGTGGAGAGGGTGAGCAGGTATAAATACCTGGGAGATCTGACATGGTCCACACACACTGACACTCTGGTGAGAAAGGCGAGGCAGCGCCTTTACCACCTCAGGCAACTGAGGAAATTCAAAGTCTCCCGGAGGATCCTTCAGTCCTTCTACTCTGGAGCTGTGGAGAGCATCCTGACAGGAAGCATCACTGCCTGGTTTGGCAACAGCTCCGCTCAGGACAGGAAGGCTCTGCAGAGAGTAGTGCGTTCGGCTGAGCGCACTATTGGAACTACACTCCCCACCCTGCAGGACTTGTACACCAGGAGGTGCAGAACCAGAGCCTGCAGGATCATGAAGGATCCTCACCACCCCAACAACGGACTGTTTCAGCTGCTGCGGTCAGGCAAGCGCCTCCGTAGTCACGCTGCAAAAACAGAGAGATTGAGACGGAGTTTCTTTCCTCAGGCCATCAGGACTGTGAACTCCGACCTCACCAGGGCCCCCACCAAGACACACACACTGCCCCTCTTATGCACACACACACTTAGGTAAAGACTACACATAATTTATAATTTAAATTACACATACAATTTTCCCTTTTTTTACTATATTTTTTTATAAAGTGCTCTTATTGTAAATATTGTGTTGTTTTTTTATATAGAGCTCTTAAATATTGTAAATATTGTGTTGGTCTATTGTAAATAGTGTGAACCTGTTATTTTGCACATTTCTGCTGAGCATTGCCACTTTGCATTTCACTACACACCTCGTGTGTGTATGTGACAATTAAACTCCTTGAATCTTGAATCTTGAATCTTGAGATGAATTTTCTCAGCTATAGCTTTCATTCACAAAGCTCTTGCAAATGTTCTCTCATGTTTCCTCCAGTGTTTGTGGTCATGTGTAGCTCAATAGCAAGGCACTAACTCTGCCAGGGTTAGTGGGTATTGTGAAGTGGCTTGCATATGTGCATCCACCAAACTAGACTATATAACGACATGATTGACCTTCATGTTGACGGCTGAGTCCCCCTTGATGAGCGCCCATTCGTAGCGGCTGATCCCGTGGTCGTCCATGCTGTCCCGGCCGTCTAAGACAGCCCAGTCGGTGGGCAGCTGGATCACCACATCCTGGCCAGCGTCACTGCGGGGTGGCTCATCCAGCTCTGCAAAACAACCAAGCGTGAAAAACATGTTAACAAGGAAGACGTGTGACACATATGTATGTGCACTGCACTTCAATCTAGCCTACAAACCAGTTCTTACTCTGTAATTACTCAGAATTAGAGCAGTGGTGGTTCTGAGAAATGTTGATTTTGATTGCACATTGTTTCCTGTTTTCATTGTAGTGAGGGTTGCAGCATAAAAGCTGTGAAATCATTAACATTTATCAAATATTTGGGGGTAAATTTGGATAAAAGATTATTCTTATTATTTCGCCTTTTCTCTAGCAGTGATGGCATTTGCTTTTGATGGCCACCACTGCAGAATAAATAGAGGGGAAAATGCTACTAGTTTGTCACACAACATTAGCTGGCTAATAAGCACAAACAGTAACAGGAACAAACAAAAAAAAGCACCTGCTGCTGGTCTAATCTAATCTAATTGTGGAGGGCCAAGCTCTAAAAGGCAAATCATTAACCCAACCTACCTGCTGGACTAGTCTCAGCACTAGCGCCTATTGGTGAGGCTGTGACACATGGAACACTTAGAGAGCACTCATAAAACATATTACGATGTTCCTCAGGTTTGATTCTCTTCCTTCGCCAATTTCCGACAGATTCATCCTCCATAGTCCTAACAACTGCTTCAAACCTACGAAGAATAACCAGCTCTTTAACTTGCAAATCTTTATTAGGGGTAACAGGGGGGCAGATATAGAAGCCTTTAATAGGCTTTTGGACCTCAGACTATAACACCTCCATGTCTGTATAATATAAATACATAAATAGTAGAGAAGCCTTATAAATAAAGGTGTACCAGTGATTGATCCTATATATATGAGTTGGCCCACCAGCCCTGGAAAACAGTAACAACCAAGGGAAACATTAATATGGAATAGAGCTCCATAGTCAAGTACAGAGAGCAGGAGGCTTGCCAGCAGGGCCCTCACCTTGGGCGTCAGCATCAGAAAGGCCTTCCTCGGGTCTCCTGGCGGAGCTGGCCATTTTGTTGCTATCTGCATGGCCGCTGGAGGAAACGGGGAGTTGTCCCGTTGTGTTGGGAGTCCGGTTGTAGGTGCTGAACCCCTGCTGCGGGGCGAAGGAGCACACGTTTTTGTTTCTGTAGGTGCAGTTGAACAGGTAGCAGCTGAGGCTGTCCCCCGGCTGCCGGAGGTCTTCCTGGACCACGGCCACGGTGCAGTGAGGCTCGGAGCAGCAGGCGTGGAGGCAGTCCTTCCAGCTGTACACCACGCTGGGGGCCGACAGGAAGGTGGCCCCCTGCTCAATGGAGGCCCTGGCCCGGATGATGCGCTCCCCGACGGCGCTGAAGTCGCCCAGGCAGGCGTCAGTCGTATCCGACAGAAGTCGATGGCCTTCTCTCGGATATGGCTGGTCCTGCTGGAGCTGCTTACGAAATTCCTCCAGAAGCTCCTCCACCCCTGATATTTTGGATTTTAAGTCGGATATTTGCGAGGACCGGGCGTCGACACTTTCCACTGCACACAGCAGTAACACAACACAAGCGACCAGCCGGTGATGCTGAACCACAGCCATGTTGTTTACGCAGTTAAACGGCATCTCCCTCTGCCTCCGGCTGTTCTCCCACGCATGAGGTCCTTACAGCAGCCGAAAGATAGTCTTCCTATATGAAATACAGTCCATAACACGTGATGCTAATAGGAAACACAATCCTTAATATTAGTTACTAAATCATGTTGAGAAGGAGGGTAGGGTTTGTCCTCCGCCAATGCTAGAAATCTGATGTCGTTGTCATGGTGAGGATGAGACGGTCGCGAGCGTTTGACTGCTCAGCAGAGAGTACTGACGTCACGACTATGCAAACAGAACCTAGCACACCTGTAGGTTCCTCTACTGCTCTCTCTCCCCCCGTCTCTCTTTATCTCTGTCCTCTCTCTCTCTCTCTCTCTCTCTCTGTCTCTCTGTCTCTCTCTCACTCTCTCAATTCAATTTTAATGAGCTTTATTGGCATGAAAACAGTGCTTATATTGCCAAAGCAAACATACATAAACAGGTAATGGCAAAGGGGTTATAAATAACCAACAATTACAAAAGCTACAATAATATGAATAACAGTACATGCCACAAAGAACAGGGCAGCACAGCAACAATAGCATGAACAGCAATGAACACATAACAATTTTGAATAATAAAATAACAACAATTATTATTATTATTATTATTATTATGGTATGGTATTATTTTCCTTGGTTGTCCATTAGGCTGTGGCAGGAGGCCAGATATTTGGCTGCCAGTATGCAACAATTGTTTTTTTCACCGAAAAGGTACTGTCCCTCTCTTATTGTGTTTCAAATTTTTGATATTTGTTTTTAATTTTGGGGAAGAATAATTCTAATTTCTTCACCCGATGCTTGTATAGTGTAGACTGAGTCTGGTCTTTGTCTGTGGATTCATTTGTGTACTGTCACACATCATATCTCAGACACCACTCAGATCCCTCCAGGTTTCAACAAAATTGCATTGTCTGGCCAATCAGTGTAATTTTTAGGGATAACCGGATGTGTGTATCAAGTTTTGTGTCAATCGGACTTCATAAAGGGTAGAAGTTTAAATTGAACTTCAATTATAGTGCCCTTGTTAGGCCAGTCAGTGTAAACCTGGCTTGTATTATATCAATTGGATATGTGGTATAAGAGTTAGGGCCATTCAAAATTAGATGTTTTTTTTTTTTTACCTTTAATAATAGCGCCTCCATCAGGCCAATGAGTGTAATTGTTTTCATCATTAATTTCTTTTCATCCCTCCAAGTTTCGACAAATTGCACCAGATGTCATGTTTGACGTTTAGAAAGAAGTAATCAGTATAACACTCAGATATAATGACTAATTTTCTCCTATCAGGTAAAACTCATGCAGTGCTTGCAGTGGCTTGAACAAGATACAGTTGTCAAGATAATCAGTCTTCATATTTTAGTTTCTCTCTCTGATCTCTCTTTCTTATTGATATATCAATGTCACAGATTATTACTTTAAAAGTTACTACATTTTACACCCCTGTATTTTCCAACACGGTTACTAAGGTGATCCCAGGTGATGTAACACACCCTCTGGTGTGGTATATTGGAGGTTCTCAGCTCTGTGAACAGCTGATTTTGTGTCTAGAATGTAGAACTTCTCCTTCTCAACAGAATTCAATACACCTTCTTCAACTTCTGCACAGTTTTTGACTAGATTAGCCCACAAGCTAAAGTATCTAGTAGAAGCTAGCATTAGCAGTGGCTAGTAGTCACATGTTAACATTAATAT
The DNA here is from genome assembly GCA_034670405.1 of Hoplostethus atlanticus. Classification (NCBI taxonomy): domain Eukaryota; kingdom Metazoa; phylum Chordata; class Actinopteri; order Trachichthyiformes; family Trachichthyidae; genus Hoplostethus; species Hoplostethus atlanticus. Next base: position 7,455,793 of record JAXDDX010000011.1, on the reverse strand, counting down.
TGGACATTTTTGGATACTACATTTAATAGCAAACAAGCCCGATAAAACACTTCCACTTGAGCAGATTTTCTAACTAAAGGACTAGTACCTACTAGCCTATTCTTTTAGGCAATTTTGCTTGAGACTTATGCAGGTCAACTTTGTCCACTGCTTTTTTGTATTTATATGGGAATATTCTGAAACATTTATTTCACAGTTTCAAGAAAAGTTTTATTTAACAATAGGGCACAAATATCTTCAATCAATTAGATATGAAACATAACAGACATACACTGTTTTTGATTATTTACCCCCATTGTTGACATAAATGTTTTAAATAAAAAAAAGTTGAAATTTTCATTCAAACATAAACATCTGATTAAATCATTTGCATTGTAATGATATGTACAAAACAAGATAACACAGTTTTGTCAATGTACAACAAAAGAAATTCAGTGAACAATCTGTTGTAATCTAAATTACTATATCAACTTTATCGCCCATGAATTGTGATACTAGAAAGTACAATACTATACAATCCATGTTTCAAATGTGTTCTTTACAGTCTATCATCTCCCATTAATGTCAAACCAATCCACATGGAGACTATTATTTTATGGTTACATAAAGTAACATAACGTATTTTGAAATTACGTAATTGAAAAGTCATCCACAGATAATTATCTAACACATTATTTACATGATATTAAAAAAGAAATGTTAAAATAAAAATAAACATCAAAAAGTTAAATAAGTTTCAGTACAGATAAAAAAAAAACATGGCATGCAATGACATCCTTCAGATTACAATAAAAATGAAAATAAAAATACACTTAAATAAAGTAGTGATGTTAAGACGCCTATGACAATAACATTAATAAGGATATAAGAACACAATTTCCAAAAAGTCCATTGAACGTAGTATTTTGTCTCTCAGGCTTGTATTAGAAAATGGTCAGTCTCCAGTTTTGTAAACATCATAATACAAGAGAAAAATCCTGCAACCATAATCATCAAAATCATTCCGCATGAATTCTCAGGTATTGTAGCGGCACGTTTTAAACGTCCCTCTAATTCTCATTTGAATGCACCAGTAGGAAAAAAGCCATGTCCATTAGGCATAACAAAATTAGTGGCACTTCTCATTTGCTTGTGCTTTTAAAGCGACCTCATTTCCATAGAGTCCTTTTCCGCACTCTGGGCTCTTTGAAGGCTGCTCTGCACGCGTGGCAAGCACAGGTCCTTCCCCTAAAAGTCTTGGTCTCATAAATACTGAGGTAAAAAATGGTGCGGCGGCCAAAGGAGAATACTGAGCTGGTGGGACAAAGGTCCTGGCTTGTCTCAGTGGTTGGTGCCACTTAAGGCTTCAGGTTGGCTTCTGCCTGTGGTCTGTGATGGCCTTCCATAGCTTACACAAGATCCCACCTCTGACCGGGACAGAAACAGAGACGGTTATGTTACAATGTGCAATGTATACTGTATGCAGAAACCATGTTGCATCACCTGTAAGTGAGAAAAACTGCTTGATTTTTTTTGTTGCCATTAACACCCATACATTATGACATGTTATAATGTATTTAATAATATATGGTTTGGATTGGTCTGAGAGTCAAGAAACATTTTCTACATGTCAATGAAGATATTAGCTGCGAATTAACACTGCACAATGCAAAAATATTTATGAAAAAAAAACACAAATTGGGATTGCAACAAGATCAGGTACTGGCAGGAAATCCTCTCCTCACAAATCAAAAATTAAGAGTGAAGCAGCGAGTAAGCCGTCCAGATCACCTCCACCCCACCGGACACTAAGAAGAAGACATTTAGGTCCAAGGTCCAGGTTTACTGACGTCGTGTTACAGGACTTTTGGGTAATGAAGTCCTTCACATTTTCAAAAATTCAAACAGTTACCTCTCGCTGCCACTTGGTGCCGCCAAAGTGCGAAGCTGCCTTGTGCAGCTTTGGAGTAAAAAAAAAAAAAAAAGAGAGAAAAAAAGGAAAAAAGGAAAAATATAGATACAAACTCTGCGGGAAGCTGATGATATATCGCCATACTATTGTGATTGTCAAGGCAGGTTAATACACCAACATTTATAGCAAATAATGTCTTTCATCAACTACCTTTTTGCAATGAAAAGAGTCACAGTTAAAGTGACACATCTGTGTGTCCAGTTCAAGTGCAGCAGTGCTTTTGAGATGATGCAAACATGTACAGAGTAAAGTGTCAGCAGGCGCCTTAGTGAACTAATTAAACATTGAACACACAGAGGTGAAACTGCTACCAATCCTCTTGTCACACAATGGGAAGTTGATCAAAGAGGGCTTTTTTCTCTCTCTTTTATTTATTTTTTTACCATACAAGTGGTTTATTCCTTTAAGGAGCAATAGATACCTCAATCTTAAACTCTTCAGATCGTCTCTTGTTACATTGTGGAGGATGTCGTCCAATGTGTACTCCTCCATCAGTATCTAGAGAGAAGAAATGGATGAAATGAGGTGTAAAAATACACTCCTTGTGACCAACAGATGACATGGTGGCTTGTTTTGGCTTGGGCTCTGACTGAAGACAAGCCAGATAGTTCTGTCCATTGATAGGTTATAGAAACAACTAGTCACAATACTACAAACAGGTCTACAATCACAGGACTATAAAAACTACCCACTCTCATATCTCATACACACTGTATGCTGGGGTACTTGTAGGACGGTTGCCACTGTAAAACCAGAGACCTACCCTGTCTATGGAGTCCTGGTCAGCCTCGTGGCGCCTCAGCCATCCGGTCAGCTCCGGGTCTTCATGTCTCTCTGTAGCCAGACGCCACTGTCCCACTGGGCCACCTGGTGATGTAGGGTTGTCTGCCAAGCAACATAATGAATAGATTCCTTCAGACTGTATCAACCTGGTGCTATATCACCAAAACGACCAAATCAGAACGCCATGCTCTTCACTAATCCTGCTCAATGAGTGAAAAGTGTGCTTAACAGCGCTGATCAAAAAAAAATGTCCCACATAATATTTATTTGCAAATCGAGATAGTGCCCAATTCGTTAACACTTTGCAACACCTACACCCTCAAATGATTGTAGTGAATATAAGAACCTTTACCAGAAAGTCACACAAGTATTTTCCATTCTAGAAACTCAGATCAGAGAACACTCCAATTATAACAGGCCCTTTAGGGTGCAAGGGTGCCAACCACGGTGGATTAGTCCTACAGCTGAAGCATGCTATTTGTGCTTGCAATTAGTGACGAAGGGGCTGTTTGCGTGTGCTCTTTTGGAGGCTAACCAGCTGTTTCTTTCCCCACGCACATCCTTCTGTGTTTTATTCTGTTTTGCATGGTGTTGTTGAATTTTATGACAGGAACTAAGAAGAGACATCATGCTACTGCCAATTTAGCTTCACTTCACTGGCTATTAGTGCAGTTTAGGATTGATTTAAAAATGTATTGGTCGCCTTTGAGGTCTTGAACTAGCACCTAGCTACATTTCTGAGCTTTTCACCCACTTATGAGATCGTCAGTCCAGTCTGAAGACTAACAACCTGCCAACTCTGTCTCTGTATAGCTTTACGTACTCAATCGCCCTCGTATTGCATTGAGTATTGCATTATTTTTTCTTCTTTGTTCATTGTTGACGCTTACTTTAGTGCCATTTTTTATTTATCTTGTAATGAATTTTGTAAGTGCACCATAAATAAGGGTTAAAAAAAAGTTTAAAAGTACAGTAAAGTACAGACCTAAGTGCTCAGAGCGTAGCCTCAGTAGTCTAATCTCCTGTTCCCTCTCCTCCAGCACTTGTTGTAAGATGGCCTGGTATTCCCTCTCCCTCTCCAGCAACTGTTCCAGCAGCCTGGGGCCACGAGGAGCCACGAGGAGGTAAGAAGGAAAGAGGACAGGCCTTATTAGCAGTAACACACTAATTATAAACTAATGACCAATGACATACAAGGTGGATGCTGGCTAATTAGAGAAGACAGCCTAAGCCACACTGTACGTATCCAATCATACCTGTTGGTCTCGAGCTTCATCCTGCCGAGCTCCATGCTGACCGAGCGCTGTGCATTGTGGGACTCGTGCGAAACAGTAGAACTGAGCGTGCTCACGCCGGACGTAGCCACGGTGTCGTCGTGAACAGTGATGGGAGGCGCCCGGCTCTGGTGGGCGGAGTTTCTCTCCGGCTCGCAGTCGTCTTCGACGTCCTCCTGGTCGGCTGGGTCGCTCTCCGAGGCCAGGCTGAAGTGGGGCCTCAGCTCTGAGGACCAAGGGTAGGGTAAGACTGATATATGGATGTAGTTAAGGAAAACCTGTCCTAGGAAAACATGAACAAACCCCATACCTGATAAAGACCTCAACATCTCTACGGTTGCCTGGTTGCCTGGTCTTAACACAGGTTGTGGAATTCCCTGTGTCCATATGAATATGTCCATTTTTGGGAAACTAGGCTGTTGGTCAACTTAGCTATTAAGTGATTAGAACATAGACACCAAAATCATCCATAGGTCCCCGGTAGATCATTGGCTCCAGTACTCCATGCTTAAACTTTAGCATACGCTATGTTGAGTAATAGTAGGCTCCATGCTAACACTTTCACGTACACAATGTTGAGTGATAGGAGGTTCCATGCTAACACTTTCACGTACACAATGTTGAGTGATAGGAGGTTCCATGCTATCTCTTTAGCGTACACTATGTTGAGTGATAGTAGCCTCCATGCTAACACTTTAGCATACAGTCTACTAGCATTATCTCAAAAGTGAGAAAGTGAGAGCTGAGAAGCCTAATGCTAAGGAATCTTAAATGATATGTGGCTCAGTCTGGCGGTTTTGTGTAGGAGATTGGTAAAATGACACAAAATATGATACAAGCATAATGCACTATTTTGAGCCATCAGGGACACATGGATGATTTTTGGTGTCTTTGTTCTCATCATCTCATCACTTAACATCCCCAATCTCCCAAAACTTGGTGTGTTCCTTTAAGTCGGTATTGTGATTTCACTCACTCAGTGCAGTCCTACTCTAAGTCTTTTGTTTAGCAGGCAACCAGTGTGACCCAGGGGGACCATGATAACTGATTTAGATGTGCTCTGCTACAGACATCGCTGATATTACCTGGCACCAGGATGGTAATGGCCGTCTGCACGGCCTTGCGGATGATGTTGTCCAGCGCGAACATCCAGTGGGGCTTGATGTTGTGGTTTCGCAGCACTTTGTTTACCTGGAGACACCGAAGACATAGGGAGAAGGAAGAGAGCCGTGTTACAGAGCTACACACACACACACACACACACACACTACAAGCTAACACAGAAGCCTTACTGTAGCTACTGTTAAACAGCGTGTTTTAGATTGATGGAGGGTATAGCCGAAAGATGTGGCACGACCATTATGAGCCTTGGGATTGTTTGTAGTTAATTTTGTAGTGTAAATCAATGTCCATCCATGCCAAGTCACAAATGAACATGCATGACTTAATTCAGCATTTTATCCTTTATAATGTGATATTTCACTCAAGTATTATATATTGATTTTTGATATTTTTCAAAATGTACATTTATTTGCATACTGCATATATTACAAATTGGAGGTATATTTTCATATTATTCACATTTTTTATCATTTATTTGTCTCAGTATGTTCTGTTGCTGTTATTTTGCACACCCTGCATACATGCTGTTATTCATATATTTACTATATATACACTGTATACTTCCCTAGAACTACCCTTGGGGTGCCTTTGAGCATGGCACTGGCCACCCAGATGCTCCAATGAATCAAGCAGGGTAGAATCAAACACCAATTTATGGATTTACACGTCACGGACTCTGAGTTTATGTCATTTATGTCCAGCAGGAGGCATCGGTGCTCCATGTTCTTGGAAGGTTACGCAATACCCCTCACACAAATAAAAACAACCACTTGTTCCAGGATCATTTCATCTGCAAAACTGCATTTTTTGAGGCAGAGAGCTGAACAGCCCGTTTACACCACGTGCAATTACTCCCAAAAGATTCCTTTTTCATTGCCTCACTTAAAGATTGGAAGCATTTCACAGCCATTTGTCTGAATCGCTCTGTTGAAACAGCGGCAACGCGACAGCCTGCCCCAGTTTACAGCTCATATAAAATGACATCAATAATACTTAAGTCTTCGGGGCCTATGGTTTATGCAGAGGCTACAATCACCTCTGATGAATGCTATGCAGGGAGATCATGCATTACAGGAGCATTACAGGAAATTACCAGCTTATGAGGAACATTTTGGCCACGAATAAAGCTTTAAGGTAATAAATAGTGTGTGCAATGGCATAATTTTACACTCCTCAAGTAGACTTAATATTACTAACATTTTGATCAGTAATTCATTGGTGCCCTTTTCTAGTACTAGTACATTATGAAAATGTCCTGTAATGCATTCTTAAAGATGAATGTTGCCCATATCTGTTAATGTTACATAGGTGCTTGATTTGATGTCTCTCTTTAAAAAAAACATTACAAAAATGAAGAAAAATATTTTGAAAAATGTGTCACTTACAGCATCCTGGAAGCTAAACAGCACCACCTGCAGCTGGCTGATGGCGGTGCTGTCAAAGTCCAGCTCCAGCTTGAGCTGAGACAGCGTGCTGGCGATGATCTTCCTGTCCGCCATGCGAACAAAGTCGGCCAGACTGACCACGAGGGTAGAGATGTGCTGATGCCTGAGCCTCGTCTCCTCAGGGCCCTGGGGGGGGGTTAAGGGAGATGGAGGGTTTCAAATCTGACACTGCAGATGTGTACTTGTGTTGATCTCTCTATCTGTGTACATCCCTCCATCCCTCCCTCCGGGTGGTTATTCTATAACCGACCTGCGTGAGGGCCTCCATCAGGTTGGCCACCACCTTTTCCCGGTCCTCGGTCAGGATGCGGTGCAGGGTGGCTCGTCTCTCGCTGTCCTTCCTCAGCATGAAGAAGCCGGAGTCCTTCTCATCGGGAGACGGGGGAGCGCTGTGGTCCTCAAAGTTCTCCACTGGAATGCTGGGTAGGAGAGAAAACACAGGGGATGTTTTTTTTTTTATAAAAGCACCAATCCAGAATCGATGGGCTATCTAAAGTTCACGTAGATGCGGAATTCAAGACCTGTAAACTGAACTTTTTCAGTGTTCATTGCCCAACCTAATGAATGCTTGTGGGGAATCTGATGAAAATGTCACATTAGGATCAGTTCAGGTTAGGGGCTCCCCATATACAACCAGTGTAGTATTGATCAAAATATGTAATCAAACAAACTGCATCATATCCATCATATGGATGACACTGACCGGACCAGATCCCATTTTGCATAAAAGGCCAATAGCAACCCAATATATTCGTAACCCGTTCTATCGGCCTACCTGAGGAAGAGTGACCTTGGTCCCTTGACGTCCCTCTCGCTGTAGCACTTGGTGCTGGGCTTGAATATGAAGGGGTTGCTGTTGAGGTCGTTGTCTGGGGAGACGGAGCCGTACTCGCTGCTGCTGCTGGTGTCCTCCACCACCACCGGCACCGGCAGGGAGATGCTGCGCAGGTACTCTGTAGGGCACAGTGAACATAAGGTAAAATATTATAAGACAAAACCTTAAAAAGGTACCACGTGTAGCATTTCAACATCGATAAATCATTACCGGGTTCGTTTTGAGGCATTGGTAGAATTACTGTAAACAAACAAGACCATCGCTGAGAATGCTGGATTGCTTCACGGCACAAACAGGAAGAGGGCGCTGTTCTTCCAGCGCTAACGGAGCTAAAGTGAAAGAGTTTCTGGCAACATCAGATGGTGGAAGAAGTGAAAGGAAGATGGAAAAATCCCTTCCAACGTGTTGATCCTCTTCAGTAAAGACAAAAGTTTTGCCTGAAGAAGCATGAGATAGAGGCTACCAATTGTCTTGACCGTGGTCTCATTTGTTGGCGGTAATTATACCAAAGTATCACAATTAATTGGACAATGACACATTGATGTTTAAAATGCTATACGTAGCACCTTTAAATTATCCCCATGGGGAAATTGGGTCATTGCAGCAGCAAAACAGTCACAGGATACAGCAAAGAAACACGAGGGGAACAAATGAGGGGAATTAAACATAACACAACTGACAATTGTATGAAAAGTATGAAACATGAATAGGTGCAGGTATGCATGCCAGGCCAGCTAGTAGTGGAAAGACTATGATACAGGCAACATTTTGAGGCAACGGGATGGATACGCAGTTTCACCCATCAAGGTTCTGTCATGTACTGTAGGTCAGTTGGGTTTTTGTTAGTTTTTGGTTTCTTTTGAGGTGACTTTTTTTTCTATAAGACCCCTTGTTTTGTTTTTGTCCTCATTTCTGTGTGTTTTCTTGTTTTTACATGTGTGAGTAAATAATCTAAAAGCATCATTTAAAATTATTAGATTCTTGGTTCTGGATACTCTAATCGGTTATTCACATTGATTTTGTCCAAAATGCCGATCAACATCCACGTTGCAGACCAGTGGTTCCCCAAGTGGGGTCCAGGGGACATCCAAGAGTCCTTAAAGGGGGTCTTCAAGGGGTCCGCAGTAAAACGAGGAATGGCACAGACATTTTAATCAGAGGTTTCACTCTCTCCACCTATAGTAAAGGTTGTCTGGTTCTGCAACAAATTATATTCAGCTACAAAAGAAATTCTCAAATGGGGAGCCCTCTGAAACAAATCTGCAGGTTTATGGCCTACGTATCTATCTGGGGGGGTCCTTGACATGAAAAACTAAACTTTTTAGTTGCCTCAAACTGATGCTATTGTATCATCTTGTTTAGGGATAAGCGATATATCTAAAGTATCTGGCAGTACAACTGTAGTGCATAAATAATGCATCAGGTATTCAGAAAATCATGGGACACAATTTCTATTTTAAGTACTCGGAAAGGGCAGAGTCGTGCTAGGCAGGTGGCCTCAAAACCCCCGAACACTGTAGCCTAGATACTCCTCAGTGAAGCAGACTGATGCTACTTGGAAGTGACATGGTTTATGAAGTAGTCCCTCCAGTGGTGAATACATCTGAAAGAATAGTGCAGAAAAGCCAATGTAACTCACCTGACCCTGGTGTCAGAGCTGGGGGAAAAAATAGATATCCGTCAGCACTTAACAGAGCAGAACTCTAGAAAACATGATAAGCCTAATAAAATAAAATAAAATCTAAAGATGCAATGAAGCATGTTTAGTCCTTTGCCCTGGTCCAGAAGTTCATGAAAACATATCTCTTGCCAAACCAAGTAAGCAGAAGTAGTCTGCCAAGCAGAAGTAAGCCTATTTTTGCAATCCAGACAATGACGATGACGTTCACACTATGATCTAAAAACAAATTTTGTGCCGATGAGAAGTAGCGGCAGCGGGTACAACCCTCAGACACATAGCAGACAGTCCCGCAACACAGCCAATATGCTCCATACGGACTCTTTATGACCAAAGAAACAGCTACGACCAACTTTTCCTTCGCTTCTTTCCATTTTCATTCTCGTTGTTGTCGTGTCAGCTGCCTCCTCTTCATTGTGATTGGTTGATCCTTGCCAAGTGCGGTGCTCCAAAAAGTTGAACTTTCCTCAACTTTAGAAAGCACTGCGCTTTGCCTAAAATGAAGTCAGGTGCTTTTTTTCCCCCCCAAAGTGCAGCTACTCCCCACTGACTTTAAAGGTGGTGGGAGTTTCAACAATGCATAGTGCGAACACGGCCTTACCCACTGATTCCATTCCAACATTAAGCCAGTGCCTACCTGTGAAGGTACTCTTGCCCTTCTTCTTGCGGCTGGTGACTGTGAGGAACTCGTCGGTGAGCAGGTCAAGGGCGGTGGCGCGGCGGTCCGGGTCGGGCTCAAAGCAGCGCAGGATGAAGGCCTTGGCCTCCAGTGACATGGACTCTGGGATCTCTGGGTGGATTTTAAACATGCCCACCTGTGGACAATGGACAGTACAGTCAGGAATGGTAGGCGCACAGACTTAAGACATATAGAGGTTGAAAAAAATGGGGATGCTTCCCTCTTGGCGAGCGAGAGAAGCATGTGACCCTGCCGAGCTGCGAGCTATCCTCCCCTCATGACAATTGATGTGATTAACTCTGAGGAGACTCCTCTGTGTAAAGTGATGGTGTTTATCTTGTGGACTGTGTCACTGTGCTAGAGGCCTGCCTGTAGCTTGAGGCAGCGGTTGAGAGCACAACGCTCAAAGTCCAAGCGTGAGACTCGCACGACTATAAGAGCACCAGGAATTCCTCGCGTTGCCGTTGAGGAATGTTGATTTAAGATTAGGAATAAGGTGCCCCTCCCTTGAGGCATTAACAAGGATGAGTGAAGAGAACAGGTTTAAGTGCTTGTAAAATCAACATGCTGCACAGATGCAGACCACATAAATACACAGCTTAGAGTCATAGCATGAGCTCCTTTTGTGATTATTGCATTATTGATTAGTTTTGTCCAGAATCATATTGCGAGATGATCCCAGTTTAATCTTCTTATGTTTTGCATGCTACAGGGTTAGCATTATCGCTTTGCCATGGTAAAGGCACACAGTAACACCAAGTCTCCATGTCTGAATTCACAGGCAATTCATTCAATTACATTGTGTGGAAAATTCCATGGTTCGGGGGCTTTTACATGTGGTTTAATGCTCTCCAGACCACCCTTTAAGATCTCCGCTGTCCTTAATGAGCTACATGTGGCTAAGAACAATATTTCATTGCTGTGGAGCGCTTTACATTTCCATCCGAAGCAAGAGCACAAAACCACAAAGTGGGCGAGTAACAAGTTCAAAGAAAGTCAAGTGCACATAGGAACTGGAAAACTACACAACAGCGTGGCGTGTCTGCAAAAGATGGAAGGTTCTCTCTATGATCTCTGTGTTTGTGTTCAAACAGACGTTCCTGCATGGACAATATTTGGAGTTTCTACTGGTGACGATCGCATTACGACGATGCAGGTGGTGACACAAGGCAGGTGCAGAAAGGCTGATTCACGGTTTTTATTTCCCAGAAAAAATGATTTGTACAGGCGGAAGGGTACTATTGTATTTCATGCCATGTTTCTGAAGAATTTACCCAGGGGAAGTGGGCAATGTGTTTGTGTACACAGACCATGCACGAGCTTGCTGCTAGCTTCTACTAGATGTATTTAGAAGACTGTTAGCTGGTAGCTAACTAGCTGACATAATCTAAAACACAAAATTGAAGTCGTATGTTTGGAAATGCTGAGGACCTCCAGCATGGCTGCCAGAGGGTGCTTCACCTGAAAGCCCTCTACATCCACTGTTAGCACAAACTGTTGAAGGCACAACAATATTTGAGGGCAATGTGACTACAAAAAGGACTATTTACCTGCCCTACCTGCTAGAATGAAACCGATCACCCACTCATTGAGCTCTGCTCTCTCTCACCTTGAACATGGCGGCTTGCGGTTCCCCCAGTTCATAGAAGGGTGGTTTCCCAGTCGCCATCTCTATGATGGTGCAGCCCAGAGACCAGATGTCTGCTGGTTTGCCGTAGCCCCGAGGACCCTTGTCTATAATTTCAGGGGCCATGTACTGTAACGTGCCTGAAACACAATTACACAACATTATATGTGCATAGACAGACAGACAGACAGACGTCCATTAACTATTATAGACTACAAACTATATAAGCATTAGTGCTTCAATCCCTGTGCTCTTCCTCAGGCAGCATCAATGAACTTTTGCTCTTTTGCATTTCGTGGCCTATTTTCTAACCTACTGCTACTGTATAAATGAGCAGTGACATAACCCTCGCAAATGACCTGCCGGGGACCAGGCTTTGCAGCGTGTCTCCAAAGCAACAGTGATCATGCTAAAAAGGTTAGAAAGCAGCTTCACAGTCAGGAAAGTAAAAAGTCCGATAAGATTATTAAATGACCGATCAGATTATAAGAGGTTTAACTGGGCTCAGGGCTTTGTGGGAGCAATACAGTAGAGCCTCTCTCTGGGACATTGGGTAATCTCAGCACAGTAACATTTGCAACAGCGCTACTAAAATTAGTTTTTTTTTTGTTCTAATAGCCCGCTGCATAGTCACTCCTAGACTATTGTGCTAAAACTGGCAGTGACACATTTGTGCAGTTTCCTGAAAGCGCTCCACCGTTCAGGGTGAGTACCTGTCTACTCCAATCAGCTATCAGATGGTCTGAGCTAAGAGGTCAAGCTGCGCTACAATTGGCCACTGCAGTGCCGACATCACTAGCGCACACCGGTCTGCCTGATCTGACCGCAGACACATGCCAAGCCCAGAGCCCTAAATAGCAACAGTGGGCTATTCTCAGAGATATCGCTTACAGGCTAGAGAACTCAGACTGGATTACTCCTCACACACAGGAATCGTCTCTTTGTGGTTACGTCACCGCTCACCGCTAAGAATTTATGGTGACTAGGGAGTGAAGTGTAGTCTCTTCTTCTTCCAGACTGTTGCGAAATGTTCTGCTCTGGGGATTTTCACAGACATCTCAGGCTTTCTTTGGGAATTTGCATGTGAAAGGAGATGGGAGGCTTGCCAAAAATAAAGTCATTCATCATTGCGTACCAGTGAAAGTCTCCGTGCAGGGGTTGATCCCTGCCAACCTCTTGGATGTGCCGAAATCCGATATCTTCAGGACGCCGCTGTAGGTGTTGATGAGAACATTATCACCCTGCGGAGAGAAAGGAAGTCCATGAGACTAGTTGTACTATTCCCTTACCTGAAACTCAGGGCCATGACTAGTGATATTTGCATGAATGGCCGCCTACATCGCTTATATGACCCCATTGTAGAATCGGGTGGAACATAGAGGTGTCTTGTGGACACATGGGGAAGAGTCTATTGACCCTGATGACTTTCTTGCGATGGGAATATAATGAGTGTGGTTAGAACTGAGACAAAGCAGGGAGGGCCTCATACCTACGGATAAGGGTAAGGAATTTGTTACTGTCCAAGTCAAAGGGCCCCAAGGGAAAATGCTCTGAGCAGCTAGTTTTAGCTGTGTTAAACCTCTATTCTGTAGTATGTGACGTGACGTCATCTTTGCTAAGCGTTACACTGTTCCTCATTTGATCTTCTACTGGTATTCTCCTTTTAATTAAAGTTGTAATCCTCAAGATTGCGACTTTAAGAGATTACCAGGAGTTGTTTTTCAAAATATCTCCTGGGATGCATTGAACATCACCGATCGATGATTATGTGCCAATTAGGTGCTTGTCATGAATGAGGTCTGTCTATTGCCGCAAAGTGAAACCGTATGCAGGCCGACGCCACGAAGATAAGAAGGTAAACTGTATGACGACTTCTCTTGAATCACCTTGATGTCTCTGTGCGCTATCTGATTATCGTGCAGGTATTTGAGTCCCTCCAGGATCTGCCTCGTGTAGAAGCCGATGGTGGGCTCGTTGTTTTTCAGAGGCCCCCACTTGGACCTGAGCAGGGCAGACAGACTCCCTGGATACCACAGGACAAAGTACAACAGTGATCAATACATTGCCTTCCCCGATTTATGATTAGCAGCACAGTAGTGCATTGACAGCGTGTCAGCTGTCAGCGCATATACAGAAGCATTCTGCTACCTCTAATACTACTGACACATCGACTGCGTGTCTACTATGTGTGTCAGAATCTAAGCTTTGGGAATAAATGAATTGGAGTTAAAGGCTTCATCAGTGGTATATCTAGACCTTCATTTCGAATGTGTGTACATGTGTGTTAACATACTTGGAAGTTCATCATTCATTATCTCTTCAGTGTTATCATTTTGTCCGCCAAGGACTTAAGTAACCTGCGGCCCTTGAAAAGCGTGCCATAATTGGATTCAATTTCGTGCTCTTGATCATTTTGTGAGAGTATCTGTCCCTGTGGTGTGTATCTCAGCTCTCTCACCTCCGGGCACCTGCTCCATGAAGATCTTGATGAAGCCATTCTCACTGATGGAGCCGAGGTACTGGACGATGTTCTTGTGCTTCAGGTGCTTGTGGAGGGCGATCTCCTCGTGCAGGGGCTGAGAGTACCTGGGTTAAATAGGGTAGATTTCATTTCAACTGATACAGACACCAGGATTCCTGGATATCAGGCTGACAACATAACTAGGGCATTGGAGATTTCCCCTAATTATTAAATCTGACAAACAACACAGAGTCTATATTATTCAGTAAAAGTGATAGGCTGCAGCAGTATTGGCACTCTCTGTGTCAGCTGTCGTTTCCTGAAGGTGACACATCAAAAAACAGGATGGGTACAAGCACCAGATGGTGACTAACATGTCACTCTACAGCACCTATCAGGGGCTTTGAATTTACCAAAACTCACACAGAGCAAAGCTCCATCTTCATGCATGGCTACCACAACGTGTATACCGCCTCTGCATGCCTGTCAGCATTTCCAACAGACGGCGCACTTCAGCTCCTGAGTGAATCAGACACTTCCCTCACCCTGTCTCCCTGCCTCGAGGTTTGAGCGCCGCTTCCAAATGATATAGCACCCTAGGCGCCCGGGCACCCGAATGACTCGGCAATGTGATGAGTGAGAACAATGCGTGGCAGTGGAATTATCCGGTCTGTTAAGGAGTCTCGTAATTGGAGACGAGTAGGCGGAAACGACGAGGAGACGAGTGCTCTGAGCATGGACAGCGGCGGGGAATAAGAGGCCGAGGTGGTGGCAGACACCGGGCGGACCCCTTTTCGCCTTCTCTTCGCTACCTGGTGGCTTGGATGCATGCGAGCCCGCTGGATGCCGGAAAATGCTGGGCACACCTTTAATCTGTCAATCACAATCACACTCCGTGGAGAGCAGCACTGTTTAGCGCCCTATAAAATGGGGCATTAACAGCTCAGGCACCTGTTGCTATTCAGCCTGGAATTTTCTCTTTGTACAGGGATGATAAAAAATGCAACATAACAGAGTTATGAATGCTTGTGCATGTACGTAACATAATGTGACTACCGGTTTGGCTGATATGGACGATATTTTCGAAGGCCATTATGGGTATTTTTGGATGGAAGCTTCTGACAGCCAACATTTAGTGCCAATATTCAGTAGCTTTAAATTTCACAATTTTCATGCCCAGAATTTCCCAAAACATGACAGGTATTCAGCGTCTCCCCCAGAATTGTACTCTTGGCAGGAAAAAGCCTGTGAAACAGTATTTTGTCCGTGGGACCCAAACTCTCATTGAAACCTGGGATAATAAAATAATAATAATAATAACAATAATAAAGTATTTGTGCATGAATGCGTGGAATGCAATCAAAACATCTCATTAGAATAAATTCATGTTAAGGGCTTTCAACAGATGACAACTGAAGTATCAATCAATTGCACAATAACCATGTAATCAAAGCAACTGCATCACATCCATCATATCAGAGCTGGACGTCAGCGATTGGCCAATATCAGATTTTTAATAAAAAAGCCAATATCTGCCTGGTGTATTGAGGGAGCGATATATCGGTCTAACCCCAGCATGTGAACAGAATTCCACAGACAAAAATGGTTTGATTGTGCCAATGCTGTGAGTCCTCCAGTGTGACAAGTTAAACAAAACAAAGTGGCCTTTTTCCTTGAGGGAACGGCCGGGGAAGATGCTCACCGGCTGTCTCTCTCCGGTATCTCCTTGATGGCCAGACGGACCTGGTTGCTGAGATCCCGCCCTGCATACACCACTCCAAACGTCCCTTTTCCCAGAACCACCCTCTCTCCGTGCTCATCGTACTCATAGTCATACTGTGGAGACAAGGGCAGCGAGCACACAGCAGTCATTTCAATAGTTCTCTCTATGTTTATACTGTGTATATATATATGTAAATAGAACATAACATTGGGGCTGTGGTGTCTATTTGGCTATTGATTATTGATTAATATCTGTAATAAAACAAGTAATCCTCTGGAATACTCATTCATGTAATCTGATTTATTTTGGCTACTTGGGGTTTACTTTTACAGTTAAATGAGCAATTTCCAATTTACAGACTGTAACTTGCATAGTTTCATGCTGTTTTTTGTAATCAGATTTCAGTAATCCTATTACATGCATTCCCCAATCTTGATAAAGCCCCATTGACTGTCGACTACAATATTGTTATTTATTATTTTCCTTCAAATGTATTTCTGTGTAATCCAATAAATCATCACTTATTTTATGAAAAGCATCAGTAATCTGATTACTGTGTTTTTTTAAGAGTAATTTAAATTGGTTATTGTTACTTTGTAATCAGATTACTGTAATCCTATTACATGTAACTTTGATAAAGTCCAAGTGACAAAAGATCCTCTTTCTTTCTTTCTTTCTTTCTTTCTTTCCAACATGTCCCAGAGTCATACAATAACCAGTAACTACAATGGATTTTGGTACCATTTGTTTGTAATCAGATTACTGTAATCCTATCATATGTATTCCCCAAGCCTGATAAACCCCCGGTGACAAAAGGTGCTTACAGTGCTTTTCTTCCTGAGAATGTGGTACTCATGTTTCTAGAAAGCAGGGTAACTAAGACGTTTGAGGCTGAGGCGGGCGACAAACACCCAGTCCGACATTAAAGCAGATCAAACACAGACGCAACACTAATAGCTCTCTGACAGAAACCTCTTGGCGCCATTTGATCTGTGCCGTGCTGCAGACTGGAAGAGGGTGTGTCAATGTTTTGGGTAATTAGCCGTTTCTTTGTCTGAGGTACCATGGGGACGGCAGGTGAACGCGGCAGCAGGTGTTTGCCCGCGCCAGCAGCCGTTTACTTCACATAGCAAGTATTGCTCAATAAAATTCTGCACTATATGGTGACAGAAACCCATTTTTAAAATAAATAATGTTGCAGACTTCACATGAGATGCTGTCTTTGTTTAAGTCTTTACATAAAAGCATGAAACACGACCAACATTAGCTGACATTTTACTCACCTCTAAGGCGTCGGTGTCACAGTCTCCCTCCTCCGGACCTTTCCAGGCCTCCTCCGTTATGCTGCTGACCAGATCACAGAACCTGCCGGGGCGAAGCCATGTCAGTCCCGTTTCACGCACAGGATTTGCACAGTGCTACGTTGGCCCAGCACATATTACACACTGACATCTCGGGCATTTTGCTGCTGCTCCAATCCAGAGTGACTTACAATAATGGGAGAATAAGCTTGAGCTTGCCAGCGTGCAGAGAAAGTTTTTACAATCACAGGCATAGTTGACCCTTTTATCCAGAGTGGATCACATCAGGGGCATTTAACATGTGCAGCTGCCTTTGTACCATTTGAATACATTGCAATGGCAATTAAGGGATCTAGCGGATGGTCTTGCCTGGCCTGACCTTTACTATACTCACAACGCAGAAGCTGTGAAATAGCACAGCGCCTCGTCATGTTCTCACACATTGCATGGCTGCAGGTGTTCTGTATATGCAATGCACGTGCATGCACACATACACACACACACACTTGCATACAAAGCGATGCATGTGTCCAAGCAGACACTCAGACTATCTCCCTTCTTTGTTTCTTTCTGTGTGTCTTTCTTCCTCTGTCGACCCCTTCTTACCTCTTACCCCCTGTGTACTCTAGGGAGCCCGACAGCGTCAACACAACAGCAGGCATGACTCACTGACTCGCACGCTGCGGATAATGGGACTAGAAGTGCTCTGAGCCTCTGACGTGAGAGTCACAAGTCTGAACACTCAGTCCTGCACTGAGGAGCTTGCGAGGAACACAAGGGTGACAAGGTGTGTTCGTGGCAAACCACGAAGTGGGAAAATTCCCACCTGAGGAGAGCGTTGAGGCCTGAACTAAGAATGGGTAAGAAGCAGAGATATAGTGGAGGGTAAACCCACCTACACTCTTTACTCTTTACAAAATCATACATTAAAAAGAAAAATCCCCCCTCAGATACTCTTATACTGTTATCATCAATCTGTGGTGCAATGCATTGCAGGAGTTTGTGATGAAGTGTTGTAATTTACTTTTCTGGTGTACCCATTTCCCTCAACCTGCCTCGTTTACTTTCACTTCAATTAGTGATTTCCTACACTTCCCAGAATGCCTTTCGACAACCCCCAGAGAAGGGACATGAAGTTGTATATGCAGAAAGGGGTGCAACTCAACAGTAGGAAGGACTTCCTAATATTTTGAGTGTATTTACCACCATGTCGCTGGGTAGAACCCATTCAGACCCTGGCACCAAGCACTCCTCAGAAAGATGCCGGCAGCCTCGAATGAGCCGAACAGTGTCAAAGCAATATTGCATACCAACCTTTTACAGTGCATCTCTGTGCAGAAGTAGATCTGGAAGTCCTCCGCATTGTGCAGCACGTAGAGGAAGGCGCTGCGCTCGTCGAACTTGGAGATGCTGAGGGGAAGGGGTTCACACAGTTAGCCGTGCAGAAGGGGCGCCACTCAAAGACAACGAAGCAAAATGTCTGAATGCGGCCTTTTACTGAAACCATTACATCAATCGTCAAATCTCTGGCATGGAATCAATGGATGTTTGTCCCTGAATTTACACGCGAGGGCTAGACCAATTACTCGTTTTGCCGATATATGGGTTTGCTGATACTGTATATGGGGTCCGATATCAGTGTTGGCTTCCTCTGATATGATGAATATGATGCTTTCTGATATGATTTATTATTATTAGTACTAGTAGTAGTAGTTTTGTACTCTAGTAGTAGTGGTAGTTGCAGCAGTAGTAGTGGTAGTAATAGTATCCTGGGTTTCAATGGAGATACTGAATATTGGCACAAAATATTGTCTATCGGCAGCGTCAATCCAATCGTTGTCCTCCGTTAGCCTCGTGCCAGGCCGGAGCTGCTCAGCCATGAGAACAGAGTAGCTGCATTCATGGCTGTGTTGTTGCTACTAGAGCTGCTATTGTGTCCTGCTGACTGACTGCAGGGTGAGTGGGCACCGAGAATGAGACGTTCCCTAGCAACATGTGAGCGAAGCCCTCCACGTCTCTGATCTGACAGCGAATTCCTTTGAGGGCGGCGGAATAGGAGGAGCGGAGCAACGCTAGACTGTTCAGTGTGCTAATATCAACGCTGGAGTCATTACTCAGGAAAAGTTGTATTTTACTCATTACTGGTGACTAATATGACTTCAGTTATTACTCCCTTGGAGCAGTAATCCAGTACACACTCTTTCTTTCCTTCAAAATAAGGCAACCCTTGCTCCGGGCGCTCCTGTGTGAATGATCACGTCAATAACCTGGTGATGGCAGGGTTTTGTTCTCTGCAGCTTAGGCTATTAATCAAAAAGGAGCATGGGAACCACAGGCTAGGCCAAAATGAATGAATGACAGACACAATTTTGCTGTGCAATAAGACAGACTAACGGGTCCTTCGCATTCTCATCAAACTAGGCTAGACCAGAACCGTTCACAGGCAGCTGACATATTTCTATTGTAAATAAATGTCATAAAATATTTATTTTCTTCACATTCTCATATTTTTGATATGTAATGTAATGCATGAATGTTTTAAAGTATTTTTCACCGTGCATATATTTCAGATATTTATATTTCATATTATTTAAATATACCAAAACATTTCAAATTGTAATATGTAATTTAATATTCTACTTATTATGTTCAGGTGTTGTAATTTTCTTATTTATATTCCATTTCCGGATACTAACTTTGGGGACAGCAAACTGAACACGGTGAGAGTTTGAAATAGTAGTACGTACATGAAAGGGGTTGTTTGAAAGGGGTTGTAATATCCCCTTTGATAGCAGAAATGATTCATTACATCCCCCTGGTTAGCGGTTTTAGGGACAAAGTGGAGCAACCCACCATCTCCCATGTTAAATTTAAACTATCCTCGTTTGGAGACAGGTGTGAGATCGTTGTCATATCATTAAGCGGTTATATGAGTGTGTAAAGGTAGATGCCACTGACCTGACGCCTCGTACTGATATGGCGCTAAAGTTCCACTCATGGAATCCCTTGTTCTGCAGGCCAGATCAAAACAAATGACATCATTAAAGGAATACACCAAGATTTCGGGAGATTGGTCACCTTACCTGCTGAGTGATGAGAACGTAGACACCAAAATCATCCATATGTCCACTTTAGCATACACTATGTTGAGTGATAGCAGGCTTCATGCTAACATTTTAGCATACACTATGATGCCTACTATCACTCAACATAGTGTATACTAAAGAGTTAGCATGGAGCACCAAAGCCAATGATCTACCGGGGACACATTAATGGTGTTTTGGTGTCTATGTTCTCATCACTTAAAGGGGAAGTTGACCAACAGACTAATTTTCTAAAAACATAGTATATCCTTTTAAAACAAACTGACAGCTTAACAGTGGCACTGATTGCTTATCAAACCATGTGACTAAACACATCCAGACAGACAGGGTTGGTACTAGAAATGACAGTAAGGAAAACTAATACAGAGCAAGCGTCAGTATTTAACAATGTGAGCTTGCCAGTGTTTTGCTGAAGGTTTGGGATCTCCAAAAAGTCTGTTTATGGATTAAGAAGAGGATGGATGGATGGATTGCATGTTTGGAACATTAGCACATTCTCAAAGATCTGGCTTCATCCCAGAAAATGCTAATGACTGATGGGAGAATATGTCAGCTGAAAAGTAGAGATGACACAAACAATGCTTATAACTGCTTACTGCAGTCTGACACCTACCTTGTCATCAGGAGCGACATGCCAGATGGACACAGTGTTGTCATCCACATCCTTGTTTATGGACAAATATGAAGGCTGGTACACTTTAGTCGGCTCCAATATCAACACCTGGGGAAGAGAAAAAAAAACATCTATTGCGATTTGTTTTTACCTTTATTTAAGCGTGGAAGGTTTGCTGAGCATGCACACTTCCTGCTTCACATTCATACGGCTACACACATTCACGCTGGGAGCTGCCCAGTACAACCACGGTCTTCTACTGCCCACTGGACCAGTTGGGGGTTTAGTGCCTTGATTGAGGATCACTTCACAAGTCACTTATCGCAAGTCCAAGTCAAGTACTCAAGTCTTTGATCACGGGTTTGAGTCAAGTCTCAGATGGTCTAGTTAAACCATGGTTACATCTAAGAAATATACAGCCAGCTGATTACATTATCTTATCTTATTTATGAGTATGTCGGACATTGGTTAAATAAAAATGATAACGTGACCTAAATGAAAGTTAGCACAAACACAATGGAAGCTTTAAAGTCTTTGCAGTTTCCGTTTGTCAGTTGTGTTATGTCACAGTCATGCACAACCTAAATAGAAAAAACAATTCAATTTTATACAACGCAATGATGCCACTCGTTAACAGGTGCTCATTGTTCACAAGTCACAAATCTAGAGTCCGAGTCGAGTCTTACAAGTCAAGTAGTGAGTCGCAAACTTGAGTCCCCATTCCTGGGTCACTTACAGGGAATCGGACCGAGGAGACGTCTTTCTTGGTGGCCTCTACCATGAAGTCCATCCAGAAGTCCACCAGCTCCTGCTTGGGGGCCGGCTGCTCCACGCCAGGCTTCTTAAAGTGTTGGTAGATCAGGATGGTCTCCACCAGCGAGCGCAGATACCTGAAATTGACCAGACAGAGAGGCAACATTGACCAATTGTGAAGTGAGACGTTCTTATTTATTCACCAAGTTTGAACAAACTGTGAAATGCCTGAAATTGACCAGACAGAGAGGCAACATTGACCAATTGTGAAGTGAGACGTACTTATTTATTCACCAAGTTTGAACAAACTGTGAAATGCAGATTACTTGTTACGAAAAGGATTATGTGACAATACCGCAAATTGGAAGCAGCATTTGCGCGTGTTCACGTGAAAAGGTTAGCTAATAGTTAAGTTTAGTAAAACAAGTACGGCTATGGTTAGGGTAAGATTTTGGTCATGGTTAAATAAGGGGTTGTCTGAGTTAAAGGTAAATGATGTAAACAATGAGTAGCTTTTGCTTGTGACACTTTCTAATCTCCTAGTAAAATGCACAAAGCCACAAATGGCCACTGAGATTTCAAAGAAAAGCAAAGTACACTTAAGATCGCGACAATAAATGTTCCGCTGTTCCGCGCTAAACTCCGAGAGCAGCTTATGCGTGTTCTCACCAAACGGGGGCTTTGAGTTTGAAGAGTTTCTCAGAGGCCTGGATGACCCTGTTGTTGTCACAGGCCAGGATGCTGGCCCCCAGGAAGAAGCCCACGTCCCAGTAGCTCTGCAGCTTGTCCAGGCTGCCCTTCTTACCCAGCAGGCTGCTCAGCTTCACTCCTGGAAAAAAACAACGAGAAGGACACAGAGGCTTTTCATACAAAGGGGAAGCCCGGTTTTGTGCTATTGTGCTTACCCTTGTGCCATTTCCAACAGAGAGACAAGTAGACAAGGTAGCTGGGTGGTGGAGGGGAGACTGTGTGGGAGGTTTGACAACAACAAAAAATGCTTTGTCTATTTCCATACCCTGGTCTACATGGATATGTCACAGCATGTAGCACAGTTACCACTGTATTGTGTAAAAAGAGACGACTACCACTACGATTATAGTGGTGATCTTTTTGGCCATGCTGCCGAGGGAAGCTGCCACTACACGTCCTGCACAGCCTGCAGCATAACCGCAGGCCATGGCAAAGGGGGGGTGGGGTGTTGGCAGGGTCATCGGGATGAGGTAAATAAGGTCTGGAGAAACGGAGGGTGGGGCTCATTTCAGGAGCCGCCTGTCCTGTTTCTCGCATTCCTGAGCTACTCTGAGCCTCGGATTTCACAGCACAAGCCTCGGATTGGGAACAAAAGCTTACCGGCACGCTCACTTGCAAAACAGAGGGAAACATCACCACCTATAATCTGATTTCACCGCGTTAACCTCTGCAGCGCGGCAGACACCTCCGCTCTGTCCTCACCCGCACTTTCTTATATGGTTGCGAGTCATAAGAAGAAGGCTTTGCTTCTGCAAACGGCCCATATTCATCACCCGGTTATATATTATTGATCGCTGCTGCAGCGCAAGGAGAGGCTGCGGGGCCGGTTACTCAATGGTTAGTCAGCAGGCTTAATAGAGTGGAAAAGCAGCCAGGTCCCCGGCAGTCAGCTCAAATGCACATCAGCGATATCAGGGACCATGCAAACATACAGACTGTTATGCACTCACCCACTTTGCGAAGCTCAAAAGAGGCGTCAAATTGGTGTCCCGCTGCCAAGAGTAGAACGGCGTAGTTGATACCAGAGTGTAGTGTCGGTTCTGACTCAAAACCCTTTTTAAACCTGAGGAGAGGAAAATAACGACTCTTATAAGTACTATTTCTGCAAAATGCATCACTCCGAATTCCATGTATCTCACTGATAACTGATGCCTTTTTTTTTTTTGCACGGGGCCTCGCTCTCCCAGCTTTCCTGAGAAGTTAGCGAAACAATGACCTGCGATATTAGGTCGGGGCGCGCCGCAATCGCTCGCAGGCAACTCACGACAACAAGAAATGCCATTTATTTAATGAGCAATCTGTTCTGCTGAGGGAAAGGGTGCGAGTATTATTAGAAGTCTCTGCCAAGTTGTGACATGGAACTCAAGATGACAGCCAGATGGGAGCTCTCCTAAACAGACGCCGCATTCGATCGACAAAGATATGAGATCTTAAAAGCAATTTCCAGAAGAAGGCAATCAGAAGCCTCATATTATTATTGCGCCGTAATGAGTCAACCTCCGTCAGCTCCCGAGGCCTTTCGGTGCCCTTGTGACACCCATGCTCGTTAAGACAAGGCTCTTCACATTCACTTTGCTAGGTACAACCAGCTGGTACTGGGCAGGACCCCCGTCTTGCTTCCCGAACAGCCTGGATTCTTCAAGGCCTGGACTCAACAAAGGTGCTGGAAACGTTCCACGCGGATCTCGGTCCATGCTGACTCAATAGCGTCGCACAGTTCCTGCGGGTTTTTGGCTGCCAACATGCTGTTCCACCTCATCCCAAAAGCTTTCATCGACTGCGTTTTCGCTGACTGGATGTTTTTTTGTTTGCCGCAACCATTCTTGGTAAATTCTAGACACTGTAGTGCCATTTCTGAGGACAACATTCAAAATGTCAGCTTAATCACGCGTCTTGCCCATGCTAACATTTAAGGAAACATTAAATGAATCACTTGACCCTGTCTGCATCCTTTATACTCATGCTTAATGCTGATTTATATGTCTTTACTACTCTTACTCTGGAGGAGCAAGCTGGTTGCATGAACAGAGAGGTGTCCCAAATAAAATGGCCACTGTAAACCTGATAAAGTGGATATTGATTGCTACACAGTTCAATACACATGCATATACACAGCTACACTCAGATGTCACTTTCTCTCTCTCTCTCTCTCTCTCTCTCCATTCTCTCCCGCCTCGCTCGCTCACCAGTGCGTGCCGCTGTCTCGGCTCTGCGTGTCGGTGAAGTGCGACTCCAGGAACATGTCCTTGTAGATCCGTCCCACCAGGCAGTAGATGTCGGAGGCCACCTGCTCCTCGCCCTCCACCAGGGGCAGCATGATGTCCAGGGCCTTCTGTCTGTCGCCTGGCAGGTTCCTCCTACACACACACACACACACACACACACACACACACACACACACACACACACACACACACACACACACAATAAGTTCTGAACTTCACCATATAAGAAAGCAAAAGTAAACATGTCGCCCCCCCAGAAATGATGCTTAATGCTATGTTCAGACGGAGTGGACACAGTAGAGCGAGAGCCAATCAGCTGCGAGCAGGACTCCATCCAGATGACTGTAAATGTGTGCAGAAATAATAAAATAATAAACAGGTGCATAGTGACAAAGTAATCATTGGTTTGTACCACAGAAGAAAAGAAAATGAGTCAGGATGTGTATATCTACGTGTATGTGTGTATACAATATGTGTTGCTATGACTCACCCGTAGCTGGTGTGAAGGATATCACATTGTAATTTGCTGTGAGGACGTTTTACAGAGGGGTGAGGAAATGAGAGTGCATTAAGAAGCATTAGGCGAGCTACTCTGTGTGTGTGTTTTGTCCATGCACGTGTGTGGGAGTATGTGTGTGAACATATAATTATGTTTGTGTGTGTGTGTGTATGTACACATGCACGTGTGTGTCTAGGGAACAATGCATGGCTATTGTTGTGCGACAGTAATTGCTGGCAGAGGAGGAGGCCATTAAGAGTCTCCAGTGTAAAACCACAGAGGGTACTGGGTTCAGCAAGCCTTGTTTAGTGTGAGGCTCAAATCATATTACAGTAGATGACGCAGGGGCTGGATCTTCTTCAAAATTCAAATGTTGACAAAAAAAACAACTGTTGCTGGTCTAAACACCAGGTGTCAGGTAGGTCTTTCCTGGGACAAATAACCTGCGCACAGGAAGTGATGCGTTTTGTGTTTCCGGTTTGTTCGGAATAACTACAAGAAGAACTGGGTAGTTACCATGAGCAGCGATAGCCACCGTGGCTGAACAGGCAAAGAAAACAGCGCCACCTACAGAAACTCAAAGTCCATCAACAGAAAAATCTGTCACAGTACTGGACACACTGTTTGATTGACAGGTGATCTCTGGAAGTGCAGTGCAGAAACACCACTCACACTCAGCAGTCGGATTCAAAGAGGCCTGAAGCAGCGTTATCCTGGGACGCGAACAAAAGAAGCCTCACATTACCGCGATGTGTAACAGTCTTGAAAAAACTCGCCAGAGCGCAGAGGTTAAATAAAGCATATGAGCTGACAACTATTACCATGGAGACCATCCAGAGGGAATGTCGCGCAGGGAGAGAGCCAGACCTACTGTATTCTCTCCTCATCACATCTCCTTTCTTTCTGTCTCCTCTCCAGAGTGCTGATGGGTAATTTGGACAGAGGAGAGCTGATGATTCAGCGCCCTCCTCTCAGTCCTTGTGTGCGTTCGCATGCCCGATGTCGCCGCGTTGCCGACAGAGGCTTGAGCCAATTACTCCGCGCACACACTTCAGCCTGACAGATTCATATGGAGGCGGAGCACTCGTTCGAGATCAATCAGTGGTTCACGGCTGCCGCGTTGGGTGGTGCACTGCTGAGCATCTGAACGAAAACATTTGAGGCGACTATCATTCAAGTGGAGATTTCATTCAATTTCAAACTCAGAACATAATAGAATAGAATAGAACTTTATTGTCCAACCTACAACTAGGGTCAACAAATTTGGGCTTTTAAGGGCTGATACAATCCCAATATTTTCTTTATTCAATATTTTCATGCAAAACATTACCAGTATTCAGTGTTTCCCCCAGAATTGTATTCTTGTCAGGGTGGAAAAGCCTCTGAAACATTTAGACCATCATGGGAAACAAACTTCCAATGAAACCAAGCATAATAATAATAATGATCAAACATATTCAGGTGTATTTGTGTGCAATCCGATCAAAATGTTCCATTTATTCAGGTTAAGAGCTTCCCGTAGACAACCAGTGTTTTATCAATCAACTCTAATAAATATGTAATCAATCAAACAGCTTATTATTGGCTTGATTTAATAGAAAACCAATATATTGGTCTAACCCTACCTACAGTCATGCTTGAACGTTTTTGAACCCCTTGTGCAATTATAGAGTTTTTACCAAGCAAACCTTATTTAATCAAAATTATACTTTTATTAACTGAAATATAAAATCTAAAATCAGAATTTACCAATTCCATGTGATTTTTAGTTTAGTTAATAGTTAATAGTTTAAAGGGAATTAGTGCAGGTACAAAAATAGGTGAACCTCCTGTTGCATTCAAGCAAATCTAGGAAATCTAGGAAACGTTTACTCATTGCTGATAAAGGAGAAGCCTTTATTGGGAAATAAACAATGAAAGTATATCATATTTATTTGTGCATGTTCTACCTCCATCAATATATGAGGTTTGGATAAGGATTTCATGAGGTCATTCCTCTATAATATATGAAATAATGACCAGCCCCTGTAGGGTTCACAAATCTTCAAGCAGTACAACTTACTGTCCAAACCATCTTTGGCCTCAACCCAGGAACCAGGGAAAAAACAACAACACAAGACAATACAGAAACACCACAGATGACGGTCTGTGCGGAACAGCACAGCACATGATGTTCACAGAAATCAGTTTTTTTCTGTGCCAAACTCACAGAGCATCTTGCGTCATTAACGTTTGTGATATGAATCTGACTCCAAAGGTTTCTTTATGGGTTGCCTGTGGGGTTGTAAACACGATATTACGTGCTTGGTAATGGGATAGGCAGTAGCAGATAGTCGCAGAACGCGCGAGCAGCCTGGCACCCTGCAGAAATATTTTCCAGTTGCTGCCAAATTAAAGAACAGCACGCTTTATTTGCCGTCAGAAGTGGCCGCGCTACGCAGAACCGCAGGAAGTTTACAAGAGAGGCAGCTGGTGAGAAGCAGGCAGTAAAATAAACCTCCTGCGCTGTACATCTGTCTGCTTCCTGAACCGAGTAGCTGCACATGCTCCACACATGCTGTTATACTGTGTGTGTGAATGTGTGCGAGAGAGAGTTTGTGTCTCGCCGCCGTGCAAAGGCGTCTTACCGGTTCAGTGCAAAGGCGTAGTGGAACTTCACGTGAGGATGGGCCACGGGGTCGAAGGTCGGAAGCTTCTCCAAAGTCTCCACCAGCTTCACGATGGACTCGTAATCCTAGACAACATGGAAGGAACACGGTGATGAGTTCCTGCTGCGTTTGTCACGGTGTACCGTGTGTTCGATCTCTGCACCAATGCCATTGTAACAGTGTTCTTTTCTTCAACCCATCGTATCGGCGGCTTTTGAGGCCGGAAGGAGTGTGTCTGTAGTCCATTTATCCATTCTGCCTGAGACTTAACACCAAAAGCCCTTCAATAATTGAGTGTTGCCTTCATCACAATTTTTTCCCCTGGATCCTACATACATAGTTACTATACCCAAAGCATGTTGAATTATTCAGCACGTCCTCAATGCTTGTCCTCATCAATATTTCATGATGCTGTGTGCCGCCTATGGTGAGTGAGAGGATGTGTACGGTGAGTGCCATTGTAATGCAGGGACTAGAGAGTGGAAACCCCCCCCACCCCCTCGTAGTGGCAGATTTAAGACAGACCAAAAGCATAGCCTGGAGCTCTCCACAGGCGGTCTGCGATGGCCCCTCTTTGAGAAAACGCCATAGCAAAGGGAGGAACCCTGAAAGGGGGGCCGCTGAGGCACTGAACTCTGTCTAACTTGTACAGTAGGTTTGTACAGTAGCTTCCTCTGCCAAGGTCAGGGACATCAGCCTCGGTACCCTGATCGTCTGTACACTTGGTTTGAAGTTGACAAGGGCGATGGTGGGTAGCGCCAGTTCTGAATTCCCCTCACATTTTACCCTAGAAATGTCGAGAGAAACTTTCAGAGGTCCCAGTGCAGGGCCAGCCTCAGAGTAGTGGTAGGGATTCAGTGCCTTGCTCAAGGAACGCTTCCTCTGGGTGTGCATTTAGGGTCCTTATGATGGTACCTTATGATGGTACAGGATGGTATCTCTGATTACTAGACCACCACACTGCTGTTCACCCTGATCTAGAGGTATCTGGAGTAAACAAGGAGGAAGGTTTTTCATAATTTGTGCCAAGGGGGGCAATGAGGTTTATGGTTCACAGCCAACGACCACAACGGAAATAAATCTTTGACTTTTTAATGGGATTAATAATTTTAGCATGACTTTAAAAAGGTGCTACATGTAGCATTCTAACATCAATTAGATCAGCAGCCTCTACCGGCCTCTACGCTGCATTATACATTGTGTACCAATGGGTCAGATTTGGAGGGAAATCAGATCGATTGCTTTACGGCACAAAGGGTGATTGCTTTACAGCAGAAAGACAGGAAGAAGGCGCTGTTCTTCCAGTGCAAATGGAGCTAAAGATTTCAGAGTTTCTGGCAATGTCAAGTGGTCGAAGCCTTTGGGAAATCAAAGAAGCAAAGAGTCCCTTTGTGACAGGAAGCAACAAGGTTTATGGGAAATGTGGCACTAATTATACCTGTGGTGTAAAATAGAGGCTACCAAATGTCTTAAAGACAGTGTTATTTGTCATTAAACCAAGGTTTAACAATTAATTTATACTGATGAACAATGATGATATACTGATCCTACTAAATACTAAATCCTGCCACCCCTCCATCCCCCGGCTGTACCTGGATGTCCCTGTATGTCAGCAGCAGGTTGATGACGATGTCGGCTGAAAGGCACTCCACGTTGTCGAGCCGCTGCTGGATGCGGCCCAGCTCGGCGGCCAGCTCCATGCCAGTGTACAGCTCCCGAGCTTTACGGATCTCATTCAGAATTGTCTCGCGGAAGTACTGGCTGTGGAAAAAACACACACACACGAAAGAGAGACATGTTCTACTTAGAAGTACTGTGATTAGGGCTACATCTAAAGGCTATTATGTCACGAGGAGGCTCCCAGTGTTTCCCCCCCAGACTTTTATTCTCATCAGGTTGGGAAAGCACCTGAAACGGCATTTAGTCCATCATGGGACACTAAAAGTCTTTTAGGTGGGTTAGCAGCTCCTTAAGGCTGACTGACACCCCTGAAGCTGCTGAGTAACATCATATCCTCACCTCCATCAACATTAACTTGCCAGCATCCGATTTTTATTGAAAGGCCAATATCGGCCAGATGTATTGCAAACCAATACATGGGTCTAACCCTAGAAAACACAACGTTACAAACTGAACACATTTGCAAGTTTGTCACACAGGTCACAGCACCAGAATACATTTAATCTCTACTTTGTCTATTATAAAAAGCCCCGTCATGCCAGTTCACATAATGTACAGTATGCAATCTAGATACCCAAAAACTCACGACTGTGTTCTCTGGTTCTAACTTCTTGGATGCTTGTCTCCAGGAGACAAAAGCGTCATCAAAGTGCACTTTCTCTCCGCCTTTAAAACCTGACTCACTGTTCCTGGAACTGAGACTGGGATGCTGTATTTGTATTGGCAGCAAAGCTTGAAATATTTCCCCAGCGACCGAGGCAATGCAAATGTTTCAAAAAAACTGTTAAACTCACCACGCAAGTCAAAGTTGAGGGGTACGCCAAATAAAAATAATGACACGATGTAAAAATAAAATAGGAAGAGTGGGATAAATGCAACAAAGGCCCATTCTGCTGGTGTGATACAATGTATGAAAGACAGCGTTGCTTAAAACACCTCCATGCTGCACAGGAAATCCAATTTTCATGGCCTGTAGCTAATGTGTTATACCTATTGTGCCGGTCAAGCTCGCTGTAGTGTTCATACCAGCAAAACAAAACAATCCGTCGCAAACCGCCGTACGCAAGAACGGCAGCCAAGAGTCTAAGAGGGCTTGTGACCCTGCACAGTAAATATCTCGCCTCCTCGCGTGTGTTGAAGCCGCGTTGGCACTCTCGTACTACCGAGAGGTGAGATCACACCAGTTCTTCTGCAGTAAGCCAGGTGTCGGAATAAAAATAATACCTACAATATCCTTAGAGCCAATGAGAAACTGCATGAATGTTCGATGTAATGCATAACGCACATATCATCCAGATTGAGTTTGTCCCTCACCACTTGCCATCCCCTTTACCTTTGCCTCAAAAAGTGTATAATTTAAGGCAACATTTTGGACGACATTGCCCTACGATTTGCAACAGAGGAACTTTTTTTGTTGGCAGGAAACTTATAAATAGATTTTGGACCCTGTTTTTTTTTTTTGCTTCCTGATACTTTTAGTAGCCTTGTGTATCACAGCCCTTGAAAATCCAAAGACGTAATATTTCCAAGACTGTAAGGAAATGAACCTCTGACTCCTTATGATTTCACGTCAACCACAAAAATAGCTTGTTAACATTGTTTAGTATCTCTAATAGTAATCAATGGGCACTGCTGGCTGTAAGCGGTACCTATTGGGCCCAATGATGCCGTTAATCAGAAAAGATGAGATGAAACTTTAATGACCTCTGTGGGGAAATAAGGATGCTGCAGCAAATTAATGGGCTGAAGCAAAGAAAATCTAGAATATAAATAAAGATAAAGCAAATGGGGGGGTATTTAAACATGGCAAATCCAAAAATGACAACACTAGAATTGAAATACGACAAATTATAGACTATATTACAGGTAAAATCACAGCAGCAGAACACACCGAGACAAATAACTTAACAAAAAATATCTAAAAAATTAAAATATACACAAAATAATGCGTTATCATGATAATAATTATTAACCTTGAGCCCAGTCCGCCCACCCGCGGGCCTCCCCTGTACTTACTGGGAGTTGGCCTGCGGCACCTTGAGCAGCTGGATGAAGCGGTCCAGCAGCGGCATGCAGATGGGCCCCAGCAGCACCTCGAAGCTGGGCTGCATCAGTTCCGTCAGCCCCTTCATCAGGCTGCTCTCGCAGCAGTACACCTTGTTGTGGGGCGTCACCATGTACGGGATGAAGGCGTAGTTGGCCGCGCACGTCTGCCACCGCAACAACAGAAGGGGGGGTTAGAGAGATTGACATTTTGGCCAATATCGTCGCAAAGCTCCCGTTGAGGCGGTCAAAAAAGAACGTGCGCAAAATTTAAATTTAAAGGGAACATCCAAATGCCTCGGGTGAAAAATTCAATTTGGTGCAAAAACGGCGCAACTGCATGAATTAGCAAAATGTCACTTATGCCCCTTCCTGCCCCTTACAAGCAATTATGACTATCCCTATGTGCACGTATACCTTAGGTAGACGGGTTGCCTTACATTCCATTATGTGGCTAACCAACAGCATAACAACGTGTTGTATAGAGGAAGCAGATCGCCTGGAGGAAGTCGGAGTTGCTTCCCCTGTTTCAGCCAGTCGCAGGTAACGACACGAGGCCGAGGCTCTGATCTAACGGCACAAACAATGGTGTTTACGCACCTCTCGCCTAGAATGAGTCAGCCTGAAACGGACAGCGACCGAGCTGGGAGGGCGGCTTCGGTCACGTTAGGCGCCGGGTTACCGGAGATGCCCGCTTGCAGTCCCTTTCAGAGTGGAAGAAGGCGGCGATGTGCACAGTCACCTGCACTCAGCGATCCCTCCTCATCTGCACTCACTCTCTCGTTCTCTATCTCTTGCTTGTATTAGGGCACTTAGCAGCCGAGGCGCTCAGGGGCCACTTCGGTTGTGCACGCTCGCTTAGCAACTAATTCTAGACGTTTGTTTGTGTTTTGCATGGGGGTGACTTTGGCCCGAAACACCCAGCATTTTGTTTTAGCACGTATTCTCTAGCGGTGGCGGTCATGGCCTCGTGGTGGCGGCCTGCCGCTGCAGAATAAATACAGAGGAAACACGTGCATGCGGTGTTTGCATTGAGCGCGGAGAGAGAGAGAGAAGCAGGAAATCCACTAGTGATACCCTGGAGAAATAGTCAAAGAGCTCAAGGAGAGCTACTCCCGGAACGTCAGATATGAAACACATAACATGAGAGCGTCTTGAAGGCGGGTTCGGCTGATACCCAGCTGCATCCTGGCTGCTTCCAACATTCTATTATCATCTCAGCTGCCTCTTTGAGAACACACTGCTGCTGCTCTCGCTGGGAAAATAAAGGAAGTGAAAGGAAGGCACGGCGATGAAGCAATGAGTGCCAGCCTGCAGAAAAACAACTTCCTCCTCTGCAACGACGGCTCATGACCTCACCGGTAGCTACACGGGAGGTGCACGCCTATTCGACAATAAACCTGCAAAATCCTGCACTATATATTTAGCTCATCTCTGTGCGATTTGTGTCGTCACAGGGATCGCTGCGCCGATGCACGTTTTGGCGCGGGGGGCCTTCACGAACCCCCGCCAAGTCCCTGTGGTTGCATGCAGGTAACAAGTCCCCGTGCAACAACGAAAAACACACATGGAGGAGGGAAAAGGGCAAGTGTGAGCGAGAGCGAATGAGTCATTCGTTCAGTCAGTGAGTCACCTCGTTTGTTAGCCTCTCTCCGTCCGTCCGTCTGTCCGTTTGCAGTTGCAGCAGGACTGTACGGGGGGGCTGCATGCCCACTCATTCACTTTCAAAGAAGGGAGAGCACCACACACTGAGCTGAACAGAGCGCTTCATTTTAACGACCGCTCCGACAGTCATTAACCCGTTGAGGAAGTACTCCTGAACATTAGTAAGCCATCGAAAAACACCCAGGCCTGCAGGGCTGAGAGATCGTATCTGTGTGCTGTGCAAACGATGCAGGGGAAGAGTCAAATGCATCTTGTGAGCGAGACACAGTTAGGTTTTGCTTGCACCGACGCCCCGATACATGCAAGTGATGAGAGAACAAGGGAGTGAGTGCAGGTGAAGGAGACCACCGAGTGCAGACTCACACACTCGCGAGTGATAATCAGCTCTCCTCACGCGGCGCCGGTTCTCCGCCCCCCCCCCCCCCCCCCCGCCGTCTCATTCCACTCTGAAAAGCCACTTAGGCGTGCCAAGCTGATAGCCCCCGCTCTTCATGTGCTTTTTGTGTTTGGTGCACATGAATAGAGGGTGACCAGAGGTGACGGTTTCCTTGGCTTAAAGACAATGCCGTCGCTGAATGTTGCACTTTTTTCACAGCGCATGCTACTAGCTTTTCTGCAAATAGATGATAGTGTGTGTGTGTGTTTGAGTGTGCATGCATGTAAACCTGTTATGTGTTTGCACTCTGCACAGCAGCCAGGCACGCAAGATCCACATCCATAAACTCTTTGATCAACTCAACCATTGTGCAATGAGACTGAGGGCGGTTTCAGCTCTGCGCCTGCAGTATTTGTTCAGTTTGTTATTTTGCATCCCATTGCTGTAGCACATTTATGTTTAGCGAAAGGTACCTTTTAGTCACTTCCTTCTCTCCTTCACCAGCTACTGTATGCAGCGTTTTGCACTCACTCTAATTCAAACTGCTGTCACGCAAGGTAAAAAACGATTAGCGCACCTCCCAAAAACTACAGCAGTTTTCAGACGAGAAAAAAAAAAACCTTTACGAACGGAGGATGGCGAGCATAAGGTGTCAAGACTCTGCGGTTTCTGAAAAAGAAACATATTCTCCGCACCAGATAATAAGTGTGAAAAGGAAAAGCGATGAGTGATTTAATGTGTGAAACGCGCAGGCAAGGAACAGGAGACTGTTTGTGTGTACTTACAGTGTTCTTCTGGCAAACGATGTCCTGGAGGACGAGAGGAGAAAAGTACAAAAACAAAAACAGTTAAAAAAACAACAACAACAGTATTGCTGACAGCACAACACAATAAAACACAATACAGATCACCTCCAGGAAACGAACAGAACAATTTGATACATTATCGCCCGAGACAGCGGCATGTTCATTTACAATACATGGGGCCAACTTATTACTGAACAAACATGGGAATGAATGGGTGTTTGTAAAACGTCAATACTACATCAGTGCGGGTTCATCATGTCGATGCCGTGATGACCTGTAGGTTAAACTATGAATGGATGCGTGCGAACTGAATCAATAGGGTGCGTTTGCCTCCCGTTGGCTCGGCTTCAAAATAAATGTCAGCAAATTGGCGAGTTAAAGCCCCGTGCGTATATCAAAAGTATTCCAAAAAATTGTGTAAATGAATAAAAGTGTGCACTCCGAGCCTCTGATAATTGAGCCGTTGCATAGCAGAGAGCTTGTACTTACTGCTGTGAAAAGAAACGTAACAGACAGGGTTAAGTACTGAATAGTCTCTTTAAGTCTTCATAAAAAAAATAAAAAAATAAAAAAATAAATAAAACTTCATGTTAAAACGCCACCCTTTGATAGAATATTTCGCAGCCTGATAGAGATCTGAGGGAAATGCCAGAGGAAAAGTGTCTTTTTTCAGCCGGGACAGGCCGGGGCCCTACGTTTGACCACAGGGGAAAACCCTCGCTAGGAATAATAGAGCTGAGAGTAGGAATTACTTGTGTCCTGAAGGTAATCTCCACTGGAGGCGAGACTAAACTCTCCCCTCCCCACGGGGCTGTCCAGTGTGTCGACTGCACGGGATTCCCCTGCCGCCTTCAGGCTCCCCTCACGACGCAAACTACGTGAAAGAAAGGGTTCAGTGTTTGGCTGCTGCGAGTCGCCTACAGGTTCTAGAAGACACACGCTCTAGTCATGTGCTGCCCCAGACAAAACCCATACTTAAACTAGTAATCGGTGACATTTTCCTACTCTATCTGATTCCTGTAAATCAACAGTGGTTCAACCTCTAGCCAGTTCATGAAAGCTTTTCCATTTGCTGCTCTAAACACCCGGGTGTCAGGTAGCTCTTTCCTGGGAGAAACGTCTTCTTCTTACTTGTTTGGAAGAACTGGGTAGTTAGCATGAGCAGCGATAGCCACCGTGGCTGAACAGACAATGAAGAAGAGCGCCACCTACAGAAACTCAAACTGATCTCGGGGAAGTGCAGTGCAGAAACACCACAGCGATGAGACATTTTGAATTACTGCTTTAAAGAAAAGCCGGCCATCGGGATGAAGAGGTCGACGAGTCATCATTTCTGACACGATGACTCAGGTCTGTCGGCCAATCTGTCATCTGAATGGTTAAAGGAAAGGAGTACAACCGGCCATAATGAAAGAAACAATGCTTTGTTGATTGTCTTTCCCTGTTAAAATGCTATTTTCACCCTAAAACCTCATTTTTCCCACATCCCCAACTAAATGAGAACACACCACTCATCCTCTATCTCAAATCTGTTTCTGTTGCATCTCCGACCATCAAATCACTAATGCATTTCCGTGTCGCTGCCACCAAATTACAGCGCTGTCAATCTAATGTTCCCCACAGACTCTTCCTAGATATAGGCTTTAATCGCCGCCCCTTTTCACCGCGGCCCGAGGGCTCCTTCGGTTCAGGCATCGTAAAACGATGAGGATAGGAGGGGAGGGATAATTTGGCATTTGGCTTGGTCTCCATTCGGCGGGGAGCGTGATGACAGCCTACCTGCAGCGACTGGAGGGAGTCGAAGTTGGTGTCGCAGTAGAGGATGATGTTGTTGGCCATGCTGAAACTCTCCCTCACGCCCAGGTGGTAGAACAGGGAGGGCTGGCGGAAAGCGTCCGTCATCTCCACCACAGCGATGTCTGATGGGCACAGTGGCACAAGTTAGTGGTTTGTTTCCTACCCGGGACCACCCCGACTTTAAAAAAATGTCTACACTCACAGCACCACAAGGCACTTGGGGTAAAAGCCACCCAGCCATCCAGCAAATGGCATGTATTTTATATACAGTAGAAACCTTTTTTTGGGGGGTGTGTGTACTAGGAGACAGATCCTAATAAAGATATCTCTTGGACTTTTATTTGTATTATTTATTTGTTTTTATTATTATTTATTTATTTTTATAATTCTTTATTTAATTGTATTTATTTATTTAAGGCTGAAACGCCATTTAGAGCATCACAGGACACTAAAACTAAAACTCTCCATTGAAATCCAGGATTGAAATAATGCTAATATCATCATCAGCAAAACATGTGTGGAATCTGAATAAAATGCTGAATCATAATCAACTCAGGTTAAGGGCTTCCCATAGACAACCAGCGTAGTATTGATCAATTCTACTATACATACACTATAATCAACACTGAATGACACTGGTCGGTCGATATATTGGTCCAACCCTATATTGTATTCTTTAGACACTGAAGGGAGAGAGACGGAGGGAATGCCATAGGTTCATGGATAGATATGAAACCGCATCATGTGTTCAGGGTGATTTCCGCCCAGTCTCAATAGCAACAGTCCAGTGCTAGCCCGGCCTGATGGAGCTAATTCAGCGCACTCTTGAATTAAACAAAGGATATCTCAGCCAGGGACTACAATGTTTGACCGGCCTCTTCAACCCTGTTACGCGCACCCCTCTGAATACGATCAACACGTTACTGCCACCGGCTCCAGGCTGGACTCGACCATATCGAGTGGATCAATAGGTCAAACAGGCGCCGTTCACGCCAGCAGGGGCGACGGGCCAGTCTCTGGCCTTGAACCCACCGGTTATTAGCATTATAAAGCGCCGTGCTACCGACAGAGCCCATTCACCGGTGTGCTGTTGAACTGAACCATGCAATCCCTGGAGATTTTGATTTAGAGGACGTGTCATGGTACATCTGTTAATGTATCCGTAACTTGAACTGAGAGAAAACTCCAGGGGGGGGCTTTAAACACTGACCCTTAGCCTCAAGCCACTGATAACACCGAAAAACAAAATCAGCCCAGCGGTGCCACGCCGGTAATGGCACCGCAGCTCGGAGAGATAACGGCGCACCCTAATCTTTCCTGTTTCCGGCTACCCAGCTCTCTGTGTCAACAAAGATTGAGCATAAGAGCAGAGAGCCGATGATCCAGCCGAACCAACTCTCTCCCTAATGGCTCATTCCCAAGCAATTCACACTCTCAGGTAGAGCTATTATTGGCGGAGAACGCCGGAGCATTCAGCCAGACATCCCCAAGTCAGCGGGACCATCTAAATGCTCGTGCACACGGCGAGCAACATGGTTGATGGGTCGCTCTATTCTGACTCATTTTGCCTCTGATTGCATCTATGTAGTGGATAGATGCTGCACAGACGCAATCCAAGACTCTTGCACAGCCCACAATCGGTCGGGATAGAGTGACCGGTCGCAGCGTGAATGTAAGTGTGGGTAACTCGTCGATCGTGTCGCTCACAGCGTGCACGCACGGTTCAACGCCAAAAACTCAATTTCGGTGAGTGCGTGCCAAGACTGCAGAGATGAGTCTAGCGGAGGCTGAGTGGTTGCAGCAACAGAGAGCTGTCGATATCTCAGGTGGTGGTGGTGGTGGTGGTGGGGGCAGGCCCGTCGCACTCAGCATCAGCACATGCAAATTGCAACCAGGAAGTGGTTACCGTTACCTTAAAAGGTCCTCATGTATTAAGCCTCCACACACGCCTACTGCCAGTAAAAACAAACCGACATCCCCGAGATTGTTGTCGGGAATAAGAAGTCGACCGGCTTCCGCGGCGCTCTTTACTGTATGCACACGAGGTGTAACGCTGAATGTCAGCATCCCTTCTTCCAGACAGCACAGGGTTGCCTGATGAATAAACCATGAGGCAGGCTCATCTCCTTTCTCTGCCGGTGGGAGACCCCATCAATATTACATCTGAAAGAGTTCTTAATGCAAACAGTTCCATTTGAAATGCAATGGCTCTACTTTACACTTCAAAAAAAAAGAAAAGAAAGGAAAAAGGTTTTGCCGTCGTGTTTTTGAAATGCACCGACGGTACGTGGGTCGGTTAATCTCAGCTTCACCTGCTTTATAGGGAGGAAGTCGAAGCCAAGGAAAATGTTTGCTCTCACAGGGCAGGGCTAATATGGGTAATGATTGAGGAACACAGCCGACTTCATAGACGAGCGAAGAAAAAAAAAAAAAAAAAGGCGAGACACAAGAGAGTCTTGTTCTGCTGGGGGAGGCGAGAGAAGCAATCAGTTCTCATAAGTGCTTGGTACTCACGCACAACAAAGCTGCTGGGAGCTGGCAGCACTCGACTCGTGATATGTGTGTGTGTGTGTAGACGGGCATGTACTGAACAACGGCATCATATAACCAGAAGAAATAACCATGCATCACGCAGTTAAAGTGACTAAAAGCGATGCTGCATACAGTGGGAGCCACACATTTGCCCTGCAGGATTCTTTTTAGCCTGCAAGCAATGCTTTCAGACTATAAAGCCTGTGACTGCAAAGCAGCGCGAGAACATTTTGATGTTTGCTGAAAGCATCTAGTTACTTCTCTGCGTCCCAATCTGCAAAACCATCTGTAACATCGCCAACAGCATGTGACCTTTTGCCTCTAAAGGGGGAAGACAGTGAATAATGTCTGAAGGCGGCCATGTGAATTTTCTAGCAGAACGTTTCACTTTTCATCCATTCAACAAAAAAAGACACACAAGGAGAATGCAGATATAGAAATGGTGTGGGCCCGTAAATGTACCGTAAATGAAATGAGCACTGCCTTTTCTGAGAGCGGCGTGCCGATGT
This sequence comes from Hoplostethus atlanticus, assembly GCA_034670405.1. Lineage (NCBI taxonomy): Eukaryota > Metazoa > Chordata > Actinopteri > Trachichthyiformes > Trachichthyidae > Hoplostethus > Hoplostethus atlanticus. Next base: position 7,416,914 of record JAXDDX010000011.1, on the reverse strand, counting down.
GGACGAAGTGTGGACGAGTTCAGAAACATGCCACCAGAGCGGATGCGTCACTACTGTTAGCAATTTTGCGATTCTTATATCTCTTCTATTGACGGTGAGCTGATGTCATAGCACATGTATAAATGTACACATATAACTGCAAAGACATTCACAGGTTAACACAAGAATAGAAATACGTGTATAACCAAACCCATCTTGCAAAACTCGCCCAAAACACATTCAAACCCAAATAGATCTTGCCCCCCTTTTTTATTTTTATGTATTATTTTTGTTATGTTTATTTATTTATTTAATGTATTTATTTTTATGTATTATTTTTGTTATTATGTTTATTTATCTTATTTATTTTTATGTATTATTTTTGTTATTATGTTCATTTATTTATTTAATGTATTTATTTTTATGTATTATTTGTTTGTATTTTTGTATTATTATTATTTTCCCGTTTTTACATACTGCCCCCTGTTACTAGTTACTCGTTGTCTTTTTTGTTTTGTCTAGTAAGTCGGTTTAATCTGTTGTTGCTTTAGTATTTGTTAGTATGTCCATATTGTCTGTTTTTGAATGCGCTTTGAATTGGTGAATAAAAAAAAAAAGCAACTCTGCATCCATCACTTAATGAAGAATCATCTGTTCATTCGCGCTCCGGTGTGATCGCCACCGAAATGATGTTGTCTGCTGCCTGCCGTGAACATGTGGGGGAAACGAAGTGGACAGCCAATTTGGGAAGGCGAGTCGAAAATTGAGTAAAGGGAAACGACGTGTACAGGCTAAGAAAAGGACAGATGAAAAGAGATGAGAGTGTTTGATCATTTCAAACGCACGCAAGCAGCAAAAGGACCAAGTAAATAGTCCATTTTCAGATTTACTATGTGAGCCAATATGTTCGTTTTGGAAGCCGCTGCAACTGGATTTCTAGTCTCTCCTGTGGTATCACTGTTTTTTTTTTTAAGTGAGAATTCTCTGCCCCCCTCATTCGATTTGAATGGGCGGAGTATTAAAATGCTACGCACGGCACCAGCGATGACAGGGAGTATTCAAAATGTGTTTTTCGATGACGACGGTAACGTTCATTCAATGATGCTCCACTGTCTCAACGCTTTTTGGAGAGCGGAGAAGTGATTGCCTGCCAATGCAGCGACAGATCTGCCAACAGAGTGTTGACAGAAGGCTTTGCGAAGCCAGCAGCACTGTGACTCCACCAAGTCGGTCATCCTCCGCGAGGCCCTGCCACCGAATCGGAGGCGCTGACCTGAAGCGACGCACCGAGCTGCTGTTGCAATCAAGGCACTCGCCTCAAATCGGGTGTAACGTTTAAGCCCTCTCTAGGCGAATTGCAAAGAAAACGAGACAGAAAACATGCTCTGATAATCCCGCTACACCTCCCGACTGCTGGAACCGCTACTGTTGACCAAGCAGACATCGATTCTCTCACCTACCGCTCAAAAGCGAGATGAAAAAATTCAATAATCTTTTGGCTTTCAACAGCCCTCGGCCTGCTGCTCCGGGTTCTTCCCGCCCGGTGGGGCCTCAGAGGGAGGCTCGGAAGAGAAGAGGGGAAGGCAGTTGATGGGCGGCGTGGAGAGTCGAAAGCCGCCTCGACCCGCCGGGGGACATAACTGGAGCGCCTGTCTACCACCTTTATAGATCCTTCTCAGTCGTGCACTATGCCTCCACCCAGTTCCACATGTGCTCAGGCTAGGGCAGGGAGGGAGGGAGGGAGGGGAGGGAGGGGAGGGGCACTCAACAGCATAATCAAAGCAGGATCAAAGAGGTACTGCTCTTTGGAGGGAGACTGCTCAAGCTCTATGGATTATTTCAGCGACTCAAAGTCTCTCTCTTTCCTCTGCTTGAAGCCAAACGGAGAGCCCCAGAAATGCTTTCAGACGCAAACAAATTTCTTTCAATGACCGTCGACGAACGTGAACAGAACGTGCACAATGGCTTTCGGTTCCCGCTCGAGGCCGAGACAACGTGCACCGTTTCCTCTACACGCCCTCGGTGCTACAAACCACATCAATGTGTAGGCAAATGGGGATGCAGGGCAGGGAAAGGAAGCGTGTTCGCTTTCCAAAAGCAAGCGCCTACTGCGGCCTTATAAGGCTTCGTATTTGTACCAATGTCATCGCACTGTGTTGCTAAAAAGCCCTGCAATAACTTGACTGGCAGCAACTGTTGGTTGCTGCAGAAGGCCAACGGTGGAGGTTGTATTGTGCGGCTCCCAGTTACTCTTTGTGAGCATGCAGGAAACACTCAGCAACACGCTCCCCTAGGTAAATAAAAGCACTTGTTACATGCAATTACATGACAGCTGCACACAAGGAGGCGTAACCATGGAGACTTTTGGCTCTGTAGGAAACCACTAGAAATATCATAAGCGAAGCCATCAGCGTGTAGCCGCCGTCGTGGTTTCTTCCCCCCCCTCATCGCCAGGGAAGGAGGAGGGAACAGGGGGCGAACGTCAGCGGAGCGGCGCACTGGAAGAGTTCAGCTGGCGCCGGCGGACGGAGGAACGAGACAGTGGAAGGACTGTCTCCGATCTCCGCTGGAAATCGCTTGGTTTCCCACACTCCCCCCCCCACCCCCCCCCTCCCCGAAAAAAAAAAGAAAGAATAATGTCCGAATTCTCTGCCAACTTTCCAAGAACGCCGGCGTTTGCCGCTCAGAAACGTTGCAGTGCCGTCAGTTGGAAACGACACGCAAGGCAATCTCTTGGTATTACTGGCTGCAGCCTCCTGAATTGCTTCTTTATGCAATTACAAGGGCAAAACGAGGAGATGTGTTTGCTACTAATTGGCCCCTGTGGGGGGACTGGGTCATCCATGGGGTGGGGGCAACATGTTAATGTGACTTTTGCTTCTTAACCACACCTAATGTGAGAATGGCTAACAAGCAAACACAAACGATCAAGTACTTCAGGGGGCCTTCATGGAGTATTTATTCATCTATCAGGAATTCCAAATCAGGTTTTGCTACATCTGAGGCCAAAAACTCCCACATGGTTTACGCTCCCAAAAAATACAACCCTGGGAATGAAAGATACCATGTAAGTCTCTCAACTGAGCGTTTCACTCTACAAATACATGCCCTCTCCCAGCGGACGATGTGGGAAATACTGGACAATGGTTATTCAGTAGTTTAGATGCCCTGCCCAGCCAGAGAGATTAATGGCCCCTTTTTTTTATTTTTAGACTTGAGTTCAGTGTGCAGGAAAGAGACAACCCCAAAGCCCCCTGAAAGCACCACGACGCAGGAAATGAGACCGACCTGCCAGTAGTGCCAGTCCTTTACTCCCTGCTCTACTTTGTTGCCTTTTCACACGCTGAGATATTTCACAAACCCCAGCGCTGCGTGGCCCCCGAGGGGGGTGGGAAAGCGCTGAGAACAGAATGTGAATTCATCCAAGGCTGACAGGCACACAGGGGGAAAAAAAACAACTTATGCTGGTGTGCAAGTTGCCCCGACTTGCCTTCTTAATGTACTTCCTGCTTGCTTTCTCGGTTAAACAGAGTGCCTCCAAACAAGACGGGTTTGTTTTTATGCTGAGTAAATACTAAACCCAATTGCGTCACATGATAGAATCTAACAGTTGCTCTTGCAGCAAAAATGCTGTGTTGACTTAAAGCTGCAGTAGGTACGATTTTTATCTAAAAATACCCTCATCAACCTAAATCACAAATTGGGGCTGCAACAGAGAAAAGCATCCCATCACTCATTGAGACACTGTAGATTCATCCGGCTTGGCCAAATGAAATTCTGCTGTCGGGTGCAAAATCTTCTCCATACAGGAAGTAATGAATTGTGCACAAAATGGACCCAGAAATGCAACGTACATCATTTGCAGTGTTCTAGGATGGAGTTTTCCTTTAAAGAAATACATTTGAATTGTCCTTATCTTGTAATGCACAAGATAAGTGCAGCTTCAGATCCACACAGTAGTGGAGTCCTACTGATCTCTGGGGCAGACTGCAGTGACTCTTGAGACAGCCTTATCATCGAGCCGTCACTGAGATGAATCAACCCCTCTCACCCTCCCCTGGTTTCCTGTGACGCTTGACTGCCTCCTCCTGCTGCCATTCACCTCAACTGAACCACCGATAACACCTGAAAGGGCGCTTTGATCCGCTGCCTCTCCACCGTCACCGCTTTTTTTTTTCAGAAAAACACACAAGATTTACCCTTGAGAGTATACCTACCACATTTCCAGGGTGTGTCAAGTACACTGACAGTCTATTTCCTGTTGAAATACTACACATAGGAGGTTTTGCTATCGTTTCTCTGTGGGACGAGAAAAGAATCCAGAACCTCGAGTGTTGGGACACTGACTGAGGTGAAGGCGGCCGGCGGCTTGTGGTCTAATTCCCTCTGACCTTGTGCTCCCTGACCTCTGATGTGCAGCTAAGCATGCAGGGTAAACAGGAGGGAGGATAAACAACTTAACAGAGCGGCCCGGGCCAATGGGATTGCAGAGTGTGTGGCCGCCCAGACAGGAAATGTAAGGCGTAGGATCCTCCGCTGGAGAAGCCCTCCGGGCGCTCTCAACTAGACACTCAGCGATGTTGACACTGGACGTAGTAGAACCTCGCCCGCTACGCAAGCATTGCATCTGTGTCCTGCTCGTATCTGCAGTTTCACTTTACTGGCAGCTGTCGGGGTTTCCAGTGTATAGGAAACATTTCAAACCAAAGCCACACTATTGAAAGAACACAGCAATCGGAGGGAATTCAATCTTTTTTTGGCAAGTCCAGAGAATTTGGATGATTTAAAAAAAAAAATCTGAACCTATAGAAACCAGTTAAAGTCAACTGAACTCCACTGAGTTCCACACAATCACGCCGGGAGCCGAGTACAACCACCGTTTTCTACTGTCGGCCTCTGGAGCAGTTGGGGAGGGGGGTTAATGCCTTGCTCAAGGGCTCCTCGCAGTAGTTGTTGAGGGAGGGGAAGAGTGTTACTTGTTCCCCTGCCACCTTTTTTCAAGCCAGTCCAGTTCAGCCCTACTTCTCTCACCTCTAAGTCTTCATCTTGTAATGGTTGAGGGCCATTGCAGACCATTATAGATGTGATCTGTCAAGTGTCTTCACTGTGGTTACCACCCATGAACCCTCTACCAGCTCATGATTCAATCACACAAGCACCCATCCTACTATCGCAACAAAGAAAAAAACTCAAAGCGGACTGCCTGAAAAAAATGCGTCAGTTTCCAGGTTCATGGCAGTACGGTGAGCGGTGGAGTCACTCAAAAATGAGAGGTAAGCAAGCAGACTGAGGTAATGCTGAGTTCAAAGTGACCCAGGGGCCGTGAAAAATCCACCGTGCTCCCAAATTACACAGCAGTGCAGTGTAATGATCGACTAGGGTGCCGAACGTCTGCATACCACGACCATGACCTGCTAATACAGGCGGCCTGCGCGATCGATCCACAACAAATCGACTGCAGCATTTTACAAATTGCAAGAGGCTGCAGCGCACAGCAGAAGGCGAAGGGTTTTGAAACGAGGCGCTGTGCAGAATCAGAACCTGGTCTACACGTTGCACGTCAGGCAAAAGCCATCATGGTATTCATACTGAGTAAGTCCTAGCCACTAGCAACCCTCTCATCCCAACCGCTATCAGCCCTGTTTCAACAGAAGCATCAATGAATGTGCGTGGTTAGGTCAATAGTCAGAATGGTGTGCTTTGGAATTCCAGTGTAGAATTTGGTCTATTGAGTTATAATGGTGGTTTATTGATTGGGGCCAGGTGGAGGAGTCTAGACTAGTCGAGACTAGACCAGTCGAGACTAGACCAGTCGAGACTAGCTATGGATTACGGGTAAGAAAGCAGGAACAGAATTCTATGACAGGCTATAAGGAACAAAAACAAGAAAAACTATTGGCTGGCAATACTATACATCTATTCAGAGCTTCATCTTTTCAAAATAAGGGCGTTTCGGAGCTCATTGTTCAAAGCGTTTTTGTTGTCTGGTCTCCACCTCTGATATGCACTTATGCAGGAAGAGGATAAAGCGGTTACTGTTTGAACACACGCGTCTCTGGGGGAGGAAACGCCGCTGAGCTCCTGTGTGAATTATGAGAAAAGTTCCACAGCAGTTCGGAGGAAGACAGCCAAAACGAAAAGAAAAAAAAACAGGGAGGATTTGGTTGTGGTTGCAAAACTAGTAGCGTGATGTTATGACAACCAACGAGTTTGTCTGGTGTAAAACATGGCTGCACCGGCATGTAACGATAATGATGAGGGTGCAGTTTTAGCTCAGCATTATCATGCTTTGTTTATGTCACTATTCATTTATTATCATTTATTATCTAATGCATTTTTTTATATTTTTATGATTCATTTATTATCACTTTTCAAGTCAGGAGTTCATATATGTTACGGATAATTATCGAAGAAAGTTCATGAGATGTGATCTATATTTTGCCATAGAAGTAATTTGGGGCTGGGACAAAGAGACTAGTCCCTCTCAGTATTAGACTTTTACGAGTTTTGGGGGTCAGCAAACAAGAACAAGAGTAAACACACCTTCTCCCAGCTGTTGGAAACTCCCTTCGAATGCCTTTAAGAGCATTTTGACAACAAACTAGACCGCCATGTTTCATGTTTTGATTCACCAGTTCAGTTGAACACTGTATTTCACACTGACCTGATAATTCTCCTCAGTCTCAATATGCTTATGCTGACCTTACTGACCCGTGGAACAAATGGGGACACCAACATTATCAACGTCAATATCGCCTTGATGCTACATTGGCCAGCAGCCCCCTTCACAAACAGCTGCTTCTTATTTGGCCGTAACCCCTGAGAGCTCCACTTTCCAGACAGCGTTTTGAGATGCTTATTGGGCAACCAAACATTTCCAGGAGGAGCACGAGCCAAATGCGACGCACATGACTAAGAGGGGGGGGAAAGTGCTCTCAGTCAAAAAGGGGGTTCAAGTTCATTCCTCTGCTCGCGGATTCCGATGGAAAGTCCAGCCTCACGGCCCACGACACCTCGGCGCGCTTCTCCAGGCACAATGGAAGAGGGGAAACTATGCGCGCGGTGGGGAAACATAACAATCATCCCCACGTTGGTGGAGCATATTAAACAACCCCGTTGATGCTCTGGCGCGCTCGGCGAGTTCCAGCTTAATAAACTATGGGGTGGAAATTATTGTGAAAGGAAGGCTGTTCAAGCCCTGGCATGTAAACGTGACATGCAATGTGCTTTTGTGCTGGACTCAGAAAAACCACGGCAACCAGCTGTCACTAGTCCCCCCCCCCCCCCCCCCAAAAAAAAGGTGATGCAGCCATGGCTTGACCGTTGACCCCTGCAACTAGTAACCATGATGAGTATTGTTTAACATTGGAACCAAATAGATGGGTTAGTTTAGTTCATTTCAAGAGTGACAGGCTGATTTGGTGCTTTTTAATCATTATAATAGAAAGCAAAGATGAAGCAAAAAAAACAACAACCCGTGATCTATATGGAAGCCAGATCTAATAAAACAGGACCAGTGTTACCTGAGCAGATAGTTTGTCTAAGAATTGATCACATTGGCAAATCACTGTCATCGCTTCATTTTGTCCCCAGAAACCCAGTGGACATCAGCGGGTTTGGAGGTTTTTTTTGTGGTAACTGTATTAGATGCAGGGACTTATCTGAGGTTTCACTCTCTCACCTGCATTGTAAAACTGATCGAGCACCACGGTCTCTCCGAAGTCCAGTTTACCGAAGTGCACGGTTTCCAGTTTGCTCCCCACCGTGTCGCAGGCGTCCTTCAGACACTGCAGGGCCATGTTCTCCGCGTTGTTCTGCTGGCTCATCTCGCTGTTCACAACATAGGCCACGGTCACCGGCCTGCTCTTGTACGACTTCCCGGTGGACAGCAAGCCTCCGCCGTCCACCGGAGAGTTCCCGGCAGTCGGGCTGAGACCCCCGCCGCCGACCACAGAGTCCTGCCAGAAGGTCCCGGCTGCGGGGACGCCGCAGGCACCGCCGCTGCAGCGGAGGCTCTCTCTGCCGCTGCCTCCCTGGAGCGCACTATCGGGACCGGGACACGGACCGAAGGAAGGCACCGACAAGGATATCCCGTCCAGCTCTTGACTCATCTTCTCAGTGTTTAAAGCGTTATTCTTTACGTTAAACTGTCGGTTCTGATAGTCGGTGCCCGGCTTCTTCACAAATGCTCCGTGGAAAGCCAGCGTTACGCATGGCGGGCACCTACGGCCAGCCTGCATGGGCGAGAGGTGCAGCCTCGCTCTCAACACAGGTAAACAACGTGCTGGGGAGCCCAGCGCACCTCCCCATCGCACATCGCGTTCGGTTTCGGTTTGCAAGCTTCTAACCACCCAGGTAACCTCGGCGGACACCGCGGATCGGAGCCTCTCGGGAGTCACGACGCGGCAGCTCAAGAATCTGAGGAAAAGCCACGAAATCGCCGCATTCCTTCCCAGCTCTCACGGCAAATCCACATAGTTGGCAAAGTTGAGCAAGACCGCCGGTGTCAGCGTAGAAGAAGAATGAGGAGATGTGTGCAAAAAACAAACAAACAAACGAAAAAGAAAGCAGCGGTGCACGAGCGTCTAATCTCCTACATGCGTGCACACAGACAGACAAACATAGATCAAGGTTTGACCGAGCAGCCGGACCCTGCCCTGTTCCCACTGTTATCGTCCCAGTTCAGACTCACGCACTGGGCGGAGACACTGGGAGTCTAGGCTGAAGGGGCGGAGACATGACCATATATGGAGGGTCCGGGTTCCTCGCTGGTAAAGGACAATTTCACTGAAAACGGCGGCGGAAAAAGAGGCGTCATTTATTATTAGTCAGCAGCAGCAACGCCCCGACTTTTACCTTTAAAGGCAAAAAAATAGTTAATTCACTAAACCTTCCAAAATAACTACATTTTTTGGAGAGATGACTAATAAGATATTATTTGTGTGTCACCACCAACTATCAGCTTAGAGGGAACATTGTTGTTGAATGCTCCTCTGATATGGCTTCCAAATAGATTTTCAAATTATAATGATAAAAAAAACTAGGACATCAAATTTGGACTCACTTAAGGTATGGTTAGTGCCACACCTTGCCAACCCTGGTTTTCAGAAAGGACCACTAGGAAAGAAAATCCTTCCAAACCTTTCTTTACCACCCATCTCCATACTGATTCCAGCCTCTCCCAGGGTTCTGGGTTGGAAAGATTTCACAATGCTGCAACCATTTTTTGCAACAATTTCTTTGTACTCCTGCCATTAATCGTGCACGATCCAAGTGGATTGCAATTCTATAATAATTAAGTTTGGACAGTGGTAACCATAATTTAACTTCACTTTGAGAGTGCTGCTATTCAGCCAGTCTGCACAGGCAACAAAGCCATTTAGGGATGCAACTCAAGTGTAAATAAATAAATAAATCTCTGAATTTAGTTAGATTAGTGTGGGCTGTGATGTTAGAATCACAGATTAAAGAAAAATGACTTGGTATGCTGTTCCCTTCTATATTGAAGGATGTGTCACCTGATGTGAGGCTGTGATAGCGCCTCGTCCTGATCTCCTGTAACGAGGAGGACATCTAGTGGTGATAATTTGATATTACAGGCTAAGTGTTTAAAAACGCATGGAGGGGAAATAAAAACACGGTAAAGAACACTGTTATGTGTTATGATAGTATTAAATGAATACTGAAAAACAAACTCACCTCAGTGGCTGCCTGGTTTATATTCAATTTTAATTCCAAATCAATCAATCAATACTAGTTCCATTTTCACACTGCAGAGAAAGAGTTTGAATTAGACTGATGTGTTGCTTTGGTGATATATCAGTCTGATATTGGCCTTTTATTAAACGTCGATATGACCCAATCAGTGGAATCGATGTCTGATATGATGGATATGATTTGATTACATATTTATTGTAGAATTGATCAATACTACACTCGTTGTCTAGGGAAAGTCCTCAACCTTAGTTTATTAAAATGTGATATTATTCTGATTCTGATTATTACCATATTATTGTTATTATTGTTGTTATTGTTGTTGTTGTTGTATGTGTTGTGATAAATTATTACTTAATTATTAACAATCATTAGTTTCAGTGGAGAGTTTCAGTGTCCCATGATGGTCTAAATGTTGTTTCAGAGGCTTTTCCACCCTGACAAGAATACAATTCTGGGGGAAAACTGAGTACTTTCTGGCATGAAAATGGCGAAATTTAAAGATACTGAATATTGGTACAAAATATCAGCTATCAGCAGCTCCAATCCAAAATGTTTCATTATCAGCTTTCATAAAGCTCATGTCCGTCAAACCCTGATATGTATAATGTTTAAATTCAACCTGCTCATAGAAATGATAAGCACAGTAACACACTGTAACTGTTACAATGATATGACTTGGTGCTACTACTACTACTACTACTACTACTACTACTACTACTACTACTACTATTACTGCTACTAGTACTAGTAGTACAACTACTACAACAACAACTACTACTACTACTACTACTACTACTACTACTACTACTACTGCTACTATTACTACTATTGCTACTAGTAATACTACTAGTACAACTAGTACTACTACTACCACTACTATTATTGCTACTAGTACTACTACTAGTACAACTACTATTACTAGTAGTACTACTATTATTACCGCTACTAGTACTACTAATAATAATAACAATAACTTTCATTTTTAAGGGGGTACCTTTCAAGGTACCCAAGGCACTTAACAATAGAAGAGAGAAGAACTAGATAAGGTGAAAAAAAACTAAAAAAACAACAACTAGGCTAACAAGTAGGAAGATAATAAGACAAACAAAGGACAAAAAGGCAAAAAAGCAGAGGGCCACAATTCAGCAGCTGGGTCCATATTATTATGTTAAGTGTCGACAACAGACAGATAATACACAAAAGGGCTTCTAAAGATCTACAAGGATGAACAACGGTAGACAGAGACAAGTACATACGTAGGCAGAGCAGCAACAAAAAAACAGAAACGAAAGACAAATAGGAAAGTAAGGGTGGAGTCAGGTAGACAACATGTCAAATAGACAGGTGTAGAAGATGAATGGTGAATGACGGTTGTTGGGAAGCAGCTGCGCGGGTTGAGCTGGGATAGTATTATTAGTAGTAGAAACAAGAGGACGGTCAGTCATGTGTTGTTCATGAAAAAAAAAGGTTATATGAGCAAATAAGTAATCAATAAACCATTATGGAACAACAATAATAATAATGATGATGTCAACAACAGCAATAATTAGCAAACAAATGGTGAAATGTGTGTAATAAGTATGGGAGTCTTTTATTTTTTTTCAAATTTATTTAATCAATACTTTTTTGAACATTGTGTGTGTTGTGAAAGTGTGTTTCCGTAACTGTAAAAAGTGTATATGTGTGTTTACAATGATGTGTGTGTGTGTGTGTGTACCCAAGTCTCCCAGTATGCAGAGGGAAGGACAGTGATAGTTTAGTGGTCTTTAGTCTTTCCTCCAGGTGTACAGGTGGGCGGAGCCAGAATGCATGGTCAGTCGTGTTAACGGTTGAATCAGTCTCATGTTCTTGGATGTGTTGAAGGTGTTTTTGCAGATTTGAGCCCAAAAGTCATCACTGGTGCTGATGTTGAGATCTTCTTCCCATTATTTATTGGACGATGTATGGAAGATGTTGTCTAGTAGTGGTGGGGGGTTGAAGGTCATCATTGGATGTCTTGGTTCTTGCCTTGATTGCACGCTTTAATTGGGTGACAGTGTTTTTGAAGCAGCTGTATTTTTTAACACTGTCGCTAAAGAGGGGTAGGTTTGTGATTCAGCTTGTTCTATGTCCATGGTGCGTTTCTGTGAGTGTCAGTTTTATTCTGGGTTTCTTGTTTTTCCAAGTAAGTTTTGTTATGAGAGTGTCTAGCGTGTTGAACCATGTGGCAGTGGGCTGAACTGGGATCATTGTTTTGTGATCATCATCATCTTTATAGTAGCGTTTCGGCCAATGATGGATATTGTTTTTCTTTTGAAAAAAATGAGAGAATGATTGTCCTTCTCTCTTTCAACATTTTATGCAAACAAATGAAACGTAAAAATTAAAAGTCCCTTATACGGCAGATTCATCTTCAAAGGTGTCACATGGGCGAAGGCATTACTTGGAGGATTACTTGCAGGAGTTTATCTATCAGGGCATGTTCAAAAACACTGCATCATCCCACGTGCACGCAAACATTAAAACCCTTGTATTTCATCCATGATATTTAGATCCTGACATGTAGCAAGATTTATAGGTCATATATGTCATTTTATTAAAGACCACACCAACATCAAAACCAATGCTTGGCTCTTGGTCCCTTGAATTCACACACACACACACACACACACACACACACACATGTTTGTCCCTGATCTCATTTCCCAGTATCATCCATTTCAATCCATACGAAATGTTTCTGAAAGACTCGGTTAGTGATCCAATTGTGAACAACAGAGTGTAGGCCCTCTAGTGAAAACCAAAGGAAAGTGGACCGGAGGCATACTTTTCAAATTCTCAAATTGATTGACCCGAAAACCTTGACTCGACTACCAAACACGAGTTTGTTTGGTGAAAATGATTCGAATTTTACATTCTAAACGTTTGAAAAAAGACATATTTTCAAACTCTGCCTAAGTGATTGGTGGTGATTTTGCAGCAGCTCCTTGGATATCGGCAGAGTTTGAAAATATGTCTTTTTTCAAACGTGGAGCTGCTGCAAAATCACCACCAATCACTTACTGTGTTTTTTTGTTGTTGTTTTTTTTAAAACTGCATGATGTTTAAAAAGAGCCTGCACCTTCAGTGAAACCCTTCAAGGTCACAAAAAACGAATCAACCAATTAATAGATAGATGAAAGGATAATTGCAGCAGGAAGCCTTTCCTCAGTGTTATCTTGTGCTTTTCCTGCCACTAGATGTCCCATGTTGACCATGCATTCAGCACTGCATTTCCCAGTCAGCGTCCACACACACACATTACCCACGATGCCACTGATGACAGCTACCAAACCGAGCACACTGAGCTTGACATATCGAATACACACATGGTGTTCATTCTATAATCTATAATCTGTAGATTTACTTTAGCTGATGATGAAACTCTCTCTCTCTCTCTCTCTCTCTCTCTCTCCATATATAATAATAATAACATAACCTACAGAGCAATGGGTGAGGGTTTGTGAGGTTTTGAGTGTATTGGACTATCACTAAGTGTAGTTAACCATCAATAGGCCTGTCTGTGCTGCGCCCTGCAAATAAAGCTTCCCATTCTGCTCTGCCACAGACCATGAAATAGTCTGAAATGGAGAGAATCGCTCACTTGTGCCCCACACGGCGACGAAGTTCACTTAGAGACAGATACTCGGAGGCACAGACTTATTGCGGCCCTCCATAGATATCTGCCAAAAGCCTTACACAAACATTAGAGGGGGGAAAACGGGAGGGGAAACAAAATTACAGAAATCTGCTAAGTTTGACAAATGGCGGGGCCCGGCGTCGCCACTAGCTATTAGCCCCGCGATGATTAATAAGTGAGAAAATAATTGCACTTCATTGAGATTGATGACGCCCCATTTAACCTCCCCGCTCATCCCGGCAGCGCCATGGAGCACCGAGATGAGCCTCGGACACGCCGGCCCGGCCTCCTTGGCGACAAACACACACACACACACACACACATATGCACGCGCACACACTCACACCATGTCTGTAATGATCCTAGGGGGCGTTTTTCTGGAAAGCCTCGGAGCGCTCCGATCATAAGTTCATTGTTGGTAAGTGAAAAACAACGATCCCAGCGCTAGGAGGCCTTCTGGGAGTCTCTCCCTCCGCTAATATAGCAGCATTTAAGTCGACACCATGGGGAAATAATGAGAGGAGTCGCCATTAAGCCTCATGCTAACTAGTTCATGAGCTTTGGCCCTCTTGCTAGTATGTGTGTGTATGTGTGTGCGTGTGTGTGTGCTGGAGCACTTGCGACGGAGAATCTTGCCGATCTCGGAGAGAACACAGTAAACGTGTCCGATTTTCACGCTCAAAACGCAAACAAAAGCGGCACGGCCGAAGTGTGGCGGCGCCCTTATCCTTCTCAGGCCTGCAAAGAGAGAGACGCGGCCAAGGTTATTAAAGAAGGATGTAGCAGAGCAAAGATGGCCGCTGTTGTGACCAGAGGCAGTGTGGAGAGATAAATGGTTGACCCAGGCTGGTGTCAGGTTAGGATTGATGCCACTATCAGCCCCACTGCTTTCCCAATGATTTTCTCAAATCTCTGATAGAGTGTGTTATCTAGTTACTGGCATGAGGGCAACGGCCCGCAGGCACAGAGAAGGTCAATCTATGAGGACAATCTTTGTTGGACTAAATGAGAAAAAAAAGACCTCACAAAAAAGAATAAAAAAGCAGCTGCTAGGTCTCCGGGATAAGATAAGCCAAATTACTTCTCTTTAGTAGGATAGGCCTCGGGGGCGGGGGGAACGACAAAAAAAATTAAGGCAGCTGCTGTGCTCTCTAACTTCAGTGTTGTAGATTTCACCTGGAACCTGCAGCTCCCTCGAACTAACATTGAGTCAACGGCGAGTACCTCGGAGGAACGGGGCCGGGAGAGAGGCTCCGTTTTGTCTGCTGTTTCATCTAATAAATCTCCGAAAAGGTAAAAAAAAAAAGGGAATTTCCGGCAGTGTGAACCGCATTGCAGATGAGAGTTTTGTTTCAATCTCTTTTCAAAAGCAGTTTGACTAATAGGTTCTAATTCAGCAGCCGCCACGCCGATCAATAATTTCAGGTCAATAATGATGGAGGGGCCCAACGCGAGGGGGGAAATGATTCCACTCATTGTCTGAGGAAAAATGAAGGTGCGGACATCGCCCCCGAGGCGGAGGCAGATGTCCACAGGTGCTGGGGCTGGTATGATGGTGCAGTCGATGGATGGGAAATGGAGCAACGCGCGCACACACACACACACCCACACCCACACCCACACCCACACCCACACCCACACACACACACTCATCCTTTTCCTTTGTTAAAGTTTAAAAATTCACAAAGAGAAAGTCTGCGCGTAACTTTCGTTGTACTTTTGCTTTACTTTGGGTTGAAGTGACGTGTGCGTGAGGGAACTTCTGTCTCTTAATGGTCTAGAAATATATTTGAAATTCAAATCTGCCAAACAAAAAGTATTTGAAATAAAAATCCTGTGCATCATATTGTATCCACCATGATGCAACACAGACACAAAAAGCGTGCACGTGTCCAAAACACACCTGGCGCAAAATGAGATCAGACGCATTCAGTGATTTGACCTCGTGGCGTCAATTCACTGCACATTCTCATACAAGATTCGCTCAAAATGTGTACAGCGTACAGCCAGCGTTTCTATAGCAGCACGACACTGAACAGAACAGACACTCAACAGTGCATTACACAGTTTTACAGTAACACTAGTAATAGGAACCGAAACAAAGTGCTGCTAAAGGTAACAAGACATGTAGTAACAAGCTTTTGTCCGAGTTTTTACAGCGAATCGGCGCCGGACAATTCTCTCCCTTCTGTCGCCATTTTCTGTCTCGTTCTCAAAGAAATAATGTTCTTATATGTGGTTTAGATTGTATGTAAGGTTCTTTGTCTCTTTGCATTAAGACTTTTGCACACTGAAAGTGTGCAAAAGTGAATGGAGAAGTAAATGGAGAAGGACCAAGGCGGACAAATAACAACACCTTGACGTTGTGAAGTTTGTTTGTTTCTTTCTCTTTTCTCTTTAAAAGTGTTTCTAGATTTGTCCTCCGGGTTGCCTGAAACAATGGGCCGGTTCTCCTTGGTCTCAGTGAGGAATGCGTCATGGTACCTAGTAGTAGTAGATTTATCTGACAGCCAGTCTCGTCACAAGCTTGCTATCAAAACCTTGACGTGTCGGGCCGCCGCACTGTTAGCCACATCTGAACGCATTGATCTGCCAATCAAAGATAAACGCTCCTGACTCCAACCCACACAAGAGTTTCTGGAACCGGTCTAAATATTTTGACGTAAGCTCTTTGTATAAACACCACGCACGTTTGTAAGAACGAGTGAATAGTTTGTGTGTGTTTCCCGGGGCGCCCCCAGACCTCTGGGGGGAGACATACAAACACATCGGGCGTTGGCGTCAGTTCATTTTCAGTTCGCTCAATTAAACATGGAAACGTACACTGCAATTAACGTAATAATTACATCAACTTTTATCCTCAACTATTTGTACAGACCAACAACCTTTTAATGTTACAAAAAAAGAAAATGGGGAATGACAAATTTAGGACTCCCTGCTCACAGACTGACAGGTGAAGCCAGGAGAAAACGATGATCCCTCATGTCTCAACTGAGACGTGGACGAGAGACGAAACCTTTTCTCTCAATTTTCTTTTTAATTATTATTATTAACTTTATTCTCATCCCACTATTCTAACTGCATAGTTTCAGCTTCACGTCAGCTCACCTGGTCTGAATGCACATCGGCTGTTATCGAGGGCTGTTATCGGCTCTCGTCCCTCTTCTTGCTCTTCAAAGTGGAGCGACATCAGGGATGGGGAGCAATGGGACAGCGGCAGGAAGCAATTGGGATTTATGGGAAATGTGGTCTACATTTTGAGAAACATGCTAACTTATGCTATGCATGCTATACATGAAATAACCAACTTGTAACCATTTGAATGACACTTTTATCCAAAGATGCTGGAGCCCCTTTGGGAAGTGGTAGTGCCTTGCTCTACCCATTGAGCTACACAGAAGCACAAGATTGCCACCATCCAGAAGACCAGCTCCTGTTGAAGGAAAAATCGTATTCTTCTTATTCCCGTGGTTAACTGGCAAAACGTAGACGACCTGACGTCACGTTGAGATATTTCCAGCAGCTACAATGAAGTTTAATAGTAGAAAATGTTGAGCGACCTAAAACATCAAAAGTCAGGTTTTGGTGTCAGTCCCTCAGAATCAAAGAGCAAGGGCTTCTTTCTAGACCGACATTCAACAATCATACGGGGAGAAATCCATCGGCGAAGTAGCCAAGATAGACCAGAATGCAATGCAGCCACAAGACATGTGTTTTGAGTTAACTATCACTATTGCTTTCTCCACCTGCATGTATAACCCACAGCTGAATTCAAGAGTTCAGGCATGTTCTCTGGGGGTTGTCGAAAAGGCATTCTGGGAAATGTAGGAAACCACTAACTGAAGCAGACGTAGAGGCAGGTTGAGGGAAAGTGGGCACAATAAAAAGTAAATTACAACACTTCATCATAAAATAACTCCTGGATGCATCAAACAGCACACACTGACGATATATAACAGTGTATGATCTGAGAGGGGATTTTTTTTTCTCTACCTGTAGCCGGTAACCCCTCACCCTACCTGCCACCCAGCCTATCACTGAAGAGAGCTGAGGTGTGTTTCCTAAGGAGACCTGAACAGTTTGAACATTGCGCTCTAAGTGGATTGGGTTCATGTCAGAGCTGAGCAGTTGGACGTTGATAAATTTCCTCCTGTATGGGATCGATAACTCTCACCTTTCAGCCCAGGGCTCCTTCAGAGTTGGACGTCATAATTACTCTGTCAAACTGAATGCCTGTCTGTGTTAAGACTGACGACAGTGTGTGTGTGTGTGTGTGTGTGTGTGTGTGAATGAGAGAGTGAGTACACGTGTGTTCAAGGCAGTAGAAGCTGGTTTTTCAGTGTGTGTATATATGTGGTATTGTATATCTGAGTATGTAGGCCTCAGAATGTATACATTATATATGTATGTTTGTATGTGTGTGGTATTTTATATTTGTAAAATCCTCTGTGTGTGTATGGTTGCATCTGTCACTACGTGTGTGCGCGTGTGTGTGTGTGAGGACAGCTGTCAGATCACTTCGCTGATTGGCCAATATGACAGGCATCAAAAAGCGCCGTGGGAGGGGAAAGGAGGGGGTGGTCTGCACGGCTGTCAATCACCGCCAGTCACAAGGCCAGCTCAGCCAACAAAACATCACTCGGGCCCACACACACACACACACACACACACACACACACACACGTTTGTATTACTATACTTGTGAGGACCTTTCATTGGCTACATTCACTCATGCTAACCTAAATCTAAATCTAATCTTAATCCCAACCTCAAGATTGACCCTTAACCTAACCTAACCCTAACCTAACCTAACCTAATCTTAACCCTAAATTCACCACCTTAAAGAAGTGATGCTAAATGTCCTCACTTTGCAGGATTTTACAAATTTTTCCATCCTTGTGAGGACATTTGGTGCTTATATGTAAAATCCAATTTAAGAGCACACACACACTCTCTCTCTCTCTCTCTCTCTCTCTCTCTCTCTCTCTCTCTCTCTCTCTCTCTCTCTCTCTCTCTCTCTCTCTCTCTCTCTCTCTCACACACACACACACACACACACACACACACACACACACACACAGCCAGGACCAGACCCAAACAACCCAAACATTTACTCAATGATTAGCAGCGACGATAAGATCCAGAAACAACACGGTGGGGATGACAGGCGCGTCACGTTGATCGCGTTCGCTGAAGTAACCATATGTAGCGTTCCTCTCAGCTGATCCCTCAGATCCGCTATCTGGCCAGATGTAACGATCATTTATTTATTCTGTGTCAGGGAACGTGGGGGAACTGTCTCCATCTGCTCCAGATGTCGCTGGTCCGCTCCGTGTAGCCCTCCTCCAGGTTAGTGTGTGTTCACGCAGGTATTTGGGTGCGTACGTGCGTGTGCATGCACGGGTATGCGGGCGCGTGCATGTTTGTGTGTTTTGTGTACGTGTGTCTGTGTGTGTGTTTACGTGCACGTTTATGTGTATGTGTCTGTACGTGCTTGCAATGTGTATGTGTACAGTCCAGTACATATATACTGTATGTGTGTGTGTGTGTGTGCATACTGGTATGTACATGCATGTGCCTGTTGAGTATGCATGCATGTGTGTGTGCCCATATATTTGTGTGGTGTGTATGAATGCATTTGTGTGTGTGTGTGAGTGTGTGTGTGTGACAGCACCCATGTGGCAATGCTGTCTGTGCAAGAGGCAGCCTGTGGAATTAAAAGTGAATGAAGCGAAGACAAGCGAGGCTGCCTGCTCCTCATAATGCCGCCACAATAATAACAATAATAATAATAATAATCAGGGCAATAATAACCTCGGCGCTCATTTAGACATCAATACTAATCACTCTCATTTGGAGGACAATAATAATAATCAGGCTCATTTGGAGTGCCGTTCTCCGCAGAGGCTTTCACTGCCTTTGGGGTTCGTTGGTGCTTAACCTAATGATAGTAGTCATGATTCATGGCTCAACTCTCCCTGCCTGCATGTTGCTTTGCGCCACATGATAGGGAGTGTGTGTGTGTGTGTGTGCTCTCACATGTAGACAGCCACACACACACACACACACACACACACACACACACACACACACACACACACACACACACACACACACTAGAACATCTCTCCTTATGAGGACCTTCCACACTAACTTTTAAAGCTGCGCTAGGAAAATTCCAGCTCGTTGGCGGCCCCGCCTGGCAGCGAGAGGTAACTGTTGGTAATTGTGAGGACGTCAATAGCCAGAAATCCTGTGCGGTGATGTAAATAAACGTCTTCTTCTCAGTGTCTGGTTGGGGGGGGCCGATGTGGTGAAGAGTCCAGTTTTCTCTATTTCGCTTTTAAATTTCGATTTGTCACTTCCTGTTTGACGGGAAGTGACAAAACCCGATACCTTGACTTAATATTTCCTAGCGCAGCTTTAAATGGATGGCAAACACCTTGTCTTGCCCCCCCCCTTCAATTTTCAATCTCCAATGTGTTTTTTTGCTCTGATTACATACAATCGAACCATCCAGGAGTTGGTAAGGACGTCTGAGAGCAACATCCTCCTCTACTCCTGTCCGTCCCATTTCACTTCACAGCAGCGCCACCGTTGACAGGCCCCTCGAAAAAATACCCCGCTCTCTCTGATGTATTGCGCGGTGGGCCGGCACGGACGGCCGGGGCCCCCGCTAATGTAATTCCCGCCGCTCGTCTCATCTTCTTGGCTCCGGCTTTGAACTCTCGGCTTGGCGAGAGGCTTTTTTTTCTTTTTTTTTTTTTTTGGAGAACGAGCCAGAAAATGGGGACAGAAGGGAGAGAATTGTCCGGCGCCGATTCGCTGTAAAAACTCGGACAGAAGATCATTTCGCCTGCGCTCCGAGAGATCAAAAGCCCGGCTGGCAGAGAGCGGGCAACGAGGGGAGATGCTATCGGCGGGCTCTCATTTCATTCACAGACAGAGTGTGAAATGACTTCATCTGTTGCGTGGACTCACACTAGACACCATTATACACTACTACGACCCTCCCTTCCCCTCTCTCTCTCTCTCTCTCTCTCTCTCACACCTAGCTAGTAACACATCTGTAGGGTTTCTCTTTGTCACACTGTAAGCTTTTACCTATATTGACATTAACGTTTTTAAGGATCCTTTTTTCCCCCAGCGATAATTGCATGGCGACGAGGCTCAGGTCTAGTGTTCATTGCGTGTTTATAGCGGTCGAGGGGCGGGGGACCCATTGCAGAAGTATAAGGGGGACGCTAACAAGGAAAGATCAGACCTCAAGTCCAGGCCTGCAGTAGCTAGCTTTAGGCCCTGCGGTGCACATCGTTATGCCGCCGCCGCCTTCTGCGCACATGAAAACAGGCGGAAAGGAAGAAGAAGAAAAGCAATTTGCTCAAACTTCTGAGCCTTAAAACAGTTGAATAATTTAGCGCAGAACATTAGAACGCCGCTCGATTATTTCAAGAACAACAACAAACGTTTTTTAACGCCGCGGCTCTCCGGCGTTGCCGTTAACGGCGGGGGGAGATCGCAGCACGGCCTCACACACACACACACACACACACACACACACACACACACAAAGGGCTGATGGAGTGAGAAAGAGAAAGAGCAAGAGAGAGGGAAACATGAGATAAGAGTAGACTTTCACCCCTTTCTTCTCCCTCGCCTCCTTCATCCCTCGTCTTCATTTCCTCCTTCATTAAAATAGGAACCCAGCGCAGAGCCATCCTGTAATGCTGCGTGGCGGGCGTGCAAGCCTTTCTTCCTCTATCTCCATCTCCACTCTCTCTCTCTCTCTCTTCCCTCCTCCTCTCTTCTCTGCGCTGAACAGCCTGTTTAGCTGTTTAAGCTGATGACACAGAGAATATTGCATGTTTAAAGGCTGTTTCACCACCACACACACACACACACACACACACACACACACACACACACACACACTCTTGCCCAGAGCAAAAGGCCCCAGGCAGTCTCTTTCCTGCTAGCCAGGGGCGATCATTCCGCCTCTATGATACTTTAACTGTGGGATGTCAGGAAACATTAGGCCTTTAAAAACACAACTTAGACACAGTGCAGACGCACGCTGACAATACACACACACACACACACACACACACACACACACACAGGCAGTGTGGAGCGCTCCAGTGCCGGTTATAGCCTATGCTGTAGTCCCATCCAATTTCCTCTTAGGTCAGAATACTTCTGCAATCCTCCTATTATACTTTTTTTGGAATAAATGTCGTCATCGTCGATGTAGGAGCCCAACAAGAATGCAAACCTCACATCAAGAAAACAAAAAACAATCTAATTTTCTAATGTTTTTTTTTTTTTTTGCAATAAATGGTTTCCTTTCCTTTTTCTTAAGCTAATGCAAATCTTAATGACATAAATTCATAATACACATCATATCAAACTGATGTAAGTTGTAAAAAAAAAACAAAAAAAACATAATTGAATGATTTTCTGAAAGTATGATTGATTTTTCTGCATATTGGTGCTTGTTTGCCTGCTAGGTCACAGACTGGAGGTCACAGTTCACCCACCCTCTCTGCAGTAGTTATTTCCAATATTGAAAATGCTTTGAAATGACGTATCGGCGTAAACAAATGTTGCTGTATTCCTCCTAGAAGTGAGTTCACGAGTGTTAAGAGGATCGACTAGATGTGTTCTGGTATTAGGACTGACTCCAGACTGTCCCGTCCCGTCTCTCTCTCTCCTCCACTACCCCCCCTCAGCCTTAAGGCCTGGGAGAGTTGCACAGAGCAGGCTGAATGTTTCAGAGTTTTAATAATAAAACATCTGACATCAGGATTTAGAGGGCTCTGCGCCGGGATACTTCCTGCCATCCCTGCAATAACTCCTGGGTTTTCCTCCGACTTCTCGGGGAGCGATCCCTTCCTGAGCAGCCACGCCGCTCAGGGAGAGTCCTCGGAGAGCCTCCCAGATATTAGCATTTAATGAAATGCACATTTCCCGCCCTCCCCCCCCCCCCGTTTATTTTGAGACGCTTCCAAATCCGGGCGACTACCGGGATGGCCGATGTTTTGATATGCTCTTTATTAGTATGTTTTCTTTTCATTCATTCTATTTTCTCCTCTTAGGTTTGCAATCCGGCCACTTTGAGCCCTGCGTGCCAAGCTGACTGATGGGATAGCGCTGTTTTTTTTGTTTTTTTTTTGCCTGTGAATTTGTGTTTTCTGGTCTGTGTCAGGGCTGCAGGATACTTGAATACTATTGGGGTATATAGCAAACTCTTTATCTACCTCTTTATATATAGTCGGTAGAGCATGAGACTCTCAGTCTCAGGTTCGTGGGTTCGATGCCCACATAGTGTCAAGTACCTCTGTAAGTCTCTTTGGATAAAAGAAGAAGAAGTATTGTAAATATCAAAGTGCATCAGCAGCATCGACATTAGAAAAATACATCCAATTCTCAAAATTGTAAATGACACCCATCTAACTTCATGCAAGCTTGCCAGTTTGCAGCATTAGCCCATTTCTGTACCTTCTGCAGCCATCAATCAATCAAAATGTTTCATTGCATGGATTCCTACTGTAATGTTGGTATTGTATTGGCCTTTTGTATCATAGGGTAAAATTGTATACATGGTGTATATATATGTGTTATAAATACACCATGTCTCTGTAGGATATGTCTATACGGAGAGCCAAATACAGTCAGTGTGTGTGTAATTCATCATCGGTGTGTAAATGTTACAGACGTCCTCACACGCTGCATTATTAACTGTTATCTCCTCACACACACACTTCCTTACTGGCAACCAGTACGGACATCAGCCTGAACCAGAAGATATTAGCGACTGGTATGATGTTTTCTCTCAACTTTATTTACTCACAAGGGGGTATTGGAAGTGTGTGTGTTCTTGAACGCATCATGCAATTAAAATGCAAAAGCAAACGTACGTATGATTGCATGTGTTTGATGAAGCGTGTGTGCAAGTGTGTGTGTGTGTGTGTGGGTTGAGGGCTTGAAGAAAGAGAGAGAAAAGAGAGAGGGAGGTCCGTAAACAGCCAGGCTTCCACATTGTTGAAGTTTTTTTTTTTTTTTTTTACTTTCCTCACTTCTCTCTCAATTTGTCTTTCAGTGTGTGCCAGGCTGTGCGCTCAACAACAACAAGCCGACTACGAAAATAATTAACAGTCACTTTAATGATCACCGGTTGCTGTATAATTGCGACAAAAAAAAAGAAGAAGAAGAAGAAGAAGAAGAAGAAGAAAAATGGTCGGTGTGTGAGCAGCTCGCAGCAAAGCTCAAAGTTTCTTCAAACATTTTCTACTTTGTTGGGAAAAAAAAAACATATTGACACACATACACAGATGCGGAGGGAGGCCCAGTGTGTGTGTGTGTGTGTGTGTGTGTGTGTGTGTGTGTATTTGGCCCGAGGACCACGTAGTGTTAATTGGATAATGAGGTACAATGACAAATCCCTGTTGCTGCGACAATAAGGTGCTGCTGTCCAGGTTTAATATCACAGGCCCTGCTGTAATGCTGTTTGGACGCACACACACACACACCCACACCCACACACACACACACACACACACACAGCTCAGGTGTCCGACGCTCCACTGTGGAATCTAATCTGGCTCTTCCTCCTAGCGGCCAATAAGAGGCAGCCATCACTGGAGCAACAACCAATAAATTAGCCCTAATTCTAGCAAGTCTCCTCTCCTCTCCTCTCCTCCTTTCCTTTCCTTTCCTTTCCTTTCCTTTCCTTTCCTTTCCTCTCCTCTCCTCTCCTCTCCTCCTTTCATTTCCTTTCCTTTCCTTTCCTTTCCTCTCCTCCTTTCCTCTCTTCTCTCCTCTTCTTTTCTGCATGTAGTTCCTCCTTCTCTTTAAGTTTGTCCATTCCTCTCCTCCTTTCTCTCCTCCTTTCCTCTCTTCTCTCCTCTTCTTTTCTGTGTCTAGTTCCTCCTTCTCCTTCTCTTCTCTTTAAGTTTGTCCATTCCTCTCCTCCTTTCCTCTTCTCTTCTCCTTTTCTCCTTTCCTTTCCTCTCTTCTTTCCTCTTCTTTTCTGCTGTCTAGTTCCTCCTTCTCCTTCTCTTTAAGTTTGTCCATTCCTCTCCTCCTTTCCTTTCCTCTCTTCTCTTCTCCTTTTCTCCTTTCCTTGCCTCTCCTATCTTCTCGTCTTGTTCCTCCTTCTAGTCTCTTTAAGTTTGTCCATTCCTCTCCTCTCCTCTCCTCTCCTCTCCTCTCTTTGCCGAGCCATAACTGGGGGGATGATGGGCCATAACTCACGGGGATCCGGGCCGCCCCAGACATGCTCACATTAATTGGATGTCCATATTAAATGGAAAATGAGCGCGGCGGTGAGGGAAAAAGTGAATGACTGACTCTCTTGGCTGCTATTGACCTATGAGGGAGAGACGCTGCCCTTTTCCCCAGCGCTCTCCCTCGCCCAGTTTTCTCTGCTCCCGTCAGCGTGATGGATCTCAAAGCATTCATTTTCTGACCCCTCACCTGGAAGCAGATTAAGCGCTCTGATTCAATAGGGCCGTTAATGGGGGCAGCCAAAAGTTTATGAGGATTTCTGGAAAAGGCCAGGGAAATTAGATTGTAAGCTAACAGATTTATTGCTCTGTTTCAACACATTGTAAAAAGATTATAGGACCTGGAGGCACAGTTGGAGGGACCGAGGGGCCCCCGCCACATCTGCCCTGTGTGAAGGAGAGGTATAGGAGAGAGGGGAGCGAGAGCTCTGCTCCCTCATGTCCCAGCTATTCTACACTGACAAGGCAAAGACAACCGTGTCACTCAGCAGAGGATAACCTCGCGCCTGGCCGCAACCTTAAGGACAGATGTTTAGATAGCATTCCTTACAAAGCCTGGGGAACGGGAATCCTGTGGGAGGTGACTTGGAATGATGCAGTCCACCGATATAAACAAAGCCAATAGGATAGAGCAAAAAAAAGAGAAATATCTAGAAGTCAAAAAGGGAAAAATGTCCAAGGCACTCTGTCTCTTTCAAAATGTTAAGAAGCTTAAAAACGTTGATCCAGCACGATGTGGCCTCCTGGCCCTCATCAGGGACGTGATGAAGTCAGTTCTTTCTGATGATGATAATTCCTGAATCTGTAGCTTTTAACTGGCCTCCTCCTCCTCCTCCTCCTCCTCCTCCTCCCCACCCAATTCACAAGGCCTCGGTTTTTTACGACGGCGTTAGCAACGAGCCAAGACGCTTACACAAACAGATCCCCCCCCACTTTGCGTTCCTTAAATCGACCCGGGAGTAACGGAGGGTGGCTCGGAGTTAAGATTTACTCACCAGCGCCGAACTCTTCTCTGGGCTGAGCCGTGCCGAGTCGGGCTTAACCCTCTGATGTCTGCCGTGTTGTGCGGCTGCACACCAACGCCCCGGGAACTCTTTCTGTAGTAAATTAATTTACATTTGGAGGATTTTTCGAAAAAGATGCTGGCTTCCTGCTGAGCCGGGGGGGGAGATCAAAGTGTCTCATTCTCCGCGTGCGTTTGATGATGTTTGATGTTTGCTTTTGAGTGGGAATGTTGCTGACTTTGTTGCTGTCTTTTTTTCCACCACGCAGCGAGAGGGACGGCCGCTATACCTCTGCCTCCCGCTTTCTGCCCCGTACCTCAGCTCATCCGAGGTACACCTAGCTGGCACTGGGTTCTTCAAGGCCTGGACTCAACAAGGTTCTGGAAACGTTCCACGGGGATCTCGGTCCATGCTGACTCAATAGTGTTACACAGTTTCCTGCAGGTTTTTTTTTGACGAACAAATTCATGCTGCCAACGTGCTGTTCCACCTCATCCCAAAGATCTCTACTGGGTTGAGACTGAACTAAAGTCGCTAAAGTCATGTTTGCGAACCATCTTGATCCTGCAGGAAGTTTCCATTTGAAAAGGCTAGACTGGAGCTGCAAACTGCCTGTTAGTTTAAACAAGTGTCGCCATTCTCCTCTGACCTCTCTGATCATCAAGATGTTTTAGCCCTCAGGACTAGAAAATATCAGGAAGTCAAAGTTGCTTAAGTCACGCATCTTGCCCATTTTTAACATATAGTTGAACATTAACTGAACCTCTCCACCCTGGCTGCATGCTTATACTATATAAAGATACATTTTATAATAATACTCTTTATTTATATGTGACTCACTGGAAGAGGTATGTACAGTCCCTTTGCACTGTATGTGCTGTGATGCTGCACAAATGTAGCTAAACACAAAGCTGGACATTTATTATTGCCTTGACATTATTGATCGCATCCCCTGTGATACCTACTCAGGGAGCATTTGACACACAGCAATGTGGCGGTCAAGTTCAACATCAGCCTAAAGTTTCCACCAAGGCACGGTGAAAAGTCTTATTAGAACAGCTTTGGAAATTGTTTTGAAGTGACGTCAAAGATATTTAGGTCCATAAAACCGTCCGTCGTCTCAACTCTCATATTGGTGCTAACTTTACACAGATTTTACAGAAACCATCCAACGTGATTGCTATGAAGTCTGCTTCATATTGCCTGTTCATTCATATTCCATTATTCCAGAGTGTGTGTGTGTGTGTACTCATGTGTTGATAGATGTCAGTATGCAAACAATTACCAGAATCCCACCTGACTCTTCCTACACTCTCGACTCCCCCAGGCTAATGCAACCCTCTGGGCACTTTGTGAGGCCCTATGCTCACTGTTTCAGTGTGTGTGTGTGTGTGTGTGTGTGTGTGTGAATAGGGGCAGCTATTGTTGTTAATCTGATTTGGTTAAATGTCCCCAGGGCAGACACAAAGCAGAGCCTCCTCACCTTTAACCCCTCCCTCCTAATCATCACTCTTTCTCTCTTTCTCTCTCTCTCTCTCTCTCTCTCTCTCTCTCTCTCTCTCTCTCTGGATTTGACAGGAGTGTACATAAGGCTAATCAGTTTAAATACCTTGATACACAGACAATATTTTGAAGCAATAAGTAAGCCCAATAAGCCGGTGTTTTCTTTTCCCATGATGCTTATTTCTGTGTAATTTCGGTTGTATTTCCATGGTACCATACCGTCCCTATTAAAGGTGATATTCCCTTTTCCAGTGACTCAAAAAGCTGCCCGTGTATTATCCACCTTAAGACAATGATTGCATCATTGGGAAACTTATTTGAACTGAAATGACTTTAAAGTAATAATCTCTGACAGGGTTCCCTGGGAGAAATCCTCCGGCGCACAGGAAGTGATGCGGTTTGTTCGGGATAAATAGAAGAAGAACTGGATAGCTAGCATGAGCAGCGATAGCCACTCACTTCCCACAGTTCACTTGTCCACAGTGATGGGCGGCACAGTAATATCATTACTTTCCTTAGTGCAACACATTACTATTTCAATTTCAGAGCCAGTCCAATCAGAGAAATAAATCGTTACGTCGTTGCATTTTTTTGATTAACGAGCCCAACGCAGCTGTGCCGCTGTTTGCCTCGGACACCGGCTGCAGCCAATTAAGGCTAATTGGACAACTGGCATCCCGGAAACTGATTTAGCCAATGGGCAGGCTAGAGAGAGAGACTGAACACCGGAAAGATATAGAAGGTTTGTGTTGGTTTTACGAGATAGCCCCGGTTTGTCGAGTGTTTGTAGAATAAAAAACGACCCTGGGGCTGCTAGACATTTGACTGAAGCACTGCAGACCGTTGTCACCGATGCCGGCCTTGTTAGTTTAGCCTCATTCTGCTAATGTGTGTGTGTTTACTCTTTGCTGCTTTTTTTTTTTTTTTTTTTTTTTGATTGAACTGTGGTATTCAGCTGACCTCAAAGCTAACAATCGCCTTTCCTGGTCTGTCTCCTACCCCCAGCTGCACCCATCTAACCCCCCCACCCCCCGCCCAGCCACTTCTACCTGGGGCAAAGTCTTATGTAAAACACATTTATTTTTAATGGATTTTTTAATGAATTTTTTAGCTGCCTATTAATAATGCCATTAGTGGTGGCAGAGCGGCGTCAGACAGCAGCCCGGGCCTGCTAATCCTGCCCCCCAGCTCTGGCAAACGCAACTAATCCAGGCCCCTGCTTCGGCTCCGAGTAGGCCTCACAGCCACAAAATGGCTACACACACACACACACACACACACACACACACACACACACAGTATAGTGTGTGCAAACATGCATGTAACACACACACACACACAGTCATCATGCACGTCGGTTAATCCTTGCGGCGTGTTCGCATTCAAACACACATTCGCCCCCCCGTTCCGCCATTACTTCTCTCTTGCTCTCTTCTCATACCCCCCCTCTTTCTTCTTCCCTCACTCCCCCGTCCTCCTATTGCTTTAATCCTTCCATCGTTCCCTCTCTCTCCCATTCATGTCTGCTCTCCTTTCCTTTCGCCTCTCACCTTATTTCTCCCCGGTCCCTCTTTCAAGCGCTCCCCTCCCCTTCCACCTCAACTTCTCAACTCTCTCAACGCTCTCCCTCCCTCTCTCTTCTCTTCTACCCTCCCTCCTTCCCCTCCCATCCTCCTTTCTTCTCCTTCTCCCCAGGGCGCCCAGCAGGCCTGGCCTTGGTGCTCGACTCCTCACGGACGCTCCTTACCTGGGGCCCTCGGAGCACGCGCACACACACACACACACACACACACACACACACACACACACACACAAACCTCTGGATGCTACAAAGAATCTTCCCAGCAGAGAGCAGGGAAAAAGTGAGCCGCTTAAAGCCTTAATAGAATTTGAGCCCGGCTCAGGGAGCGCTGGAGAAAAGGTGTTAATTACTGCTCGTTTTAATGCTAATTAAATGTTTCAATTAACGGCGTGTTTGTTGCCAAAAAAAGTGCGGCGTAATTGACGAACGGCGGGAAAGAAAAGGGGCGCACGGCGGTTTTAAAGAAAGCTTGCGCGAGAGAAAGAGCGCTCTAACCTCCTAGATGTGTGAGAGCCCGGAGCAGTGCAGCATGGGAAATTTCATTCATGAGGTGGAAAAAAAAAAAGAAAGAAAGAAAAGCGCTGGAACAGATTCAATACAGCTGTTTTCCATAAAACCATTCATGGCCTCCATCAAATATAGTGGTTCTGGGTTCCTTTTGCTTCTTTCTTCTTCTTCTTCAAACGTGTCCACAATACTAATAAATAGAGAACCTGCCGGTAACAACATACAGTGGTTGTCGCCAGCTTGGCACCAGCTGCAATTTCAAATGCAGCTATTTCTGGTGGCGCCAACTTATTTGTGGCAGGGACAAAAAATGTGTGTGTGTGTGTGTGTGTGTATTGGATTTCATTAACATTCAATCCTTTCACCAAATGTGCTCCGCAAGCTGTAGTTCCATTTCAACATCACCTCTAGAGGGCGTATATGTGTAGACTGGAAGAAGAAGAAGAAGAAGCAGAAGAAGCAGAAGAAGAAGAATGTCACCGGAAAAACAGTCTGTAAACCTGCAATGAAATTGTATTTTCTTTGCACATTTTCTTTAATCATTTTATTTGTAAATAAATGTAAATGTAAATGTATTTTGTGAATTAGTGGAGAGTTTTAGTGTTCTATGATGCTCTAAATGCTGTTTCAGAGGCTTTTCCACCCTGATGAGAATAAAATCCTGAAACAGTGAATCCATGTAATTTCACTTTAAAAAACATTGCCTTCAAAAAAAAAGAAAGACTAATCCCAAACTATCCAGTCCTGTTTTCCTGTTGGCCCCGCCCCCTCCACAGAGCAGGCTTGCATGTGGCTTTATTCTGTCAGTGTGAGACCACAGGTGTATGCTGCCCTACGGTGGTACACTGCAGACACAGACAGTAGATCACGCTGAATTATAACCTCACTGAGGAGCCATCAACACAATCACAACTGCTTTGTGTTCACTTTATATAGTCTGTGTGTGTCTGCTTGTGCGAGTGTGTGTGTGTGTGTGTGTGTGTGTGTGTGTGTGTCACACTTGCTGCATGCTGATATGAATTCCATCTGACTTGGTATGCAAATCAAAAGACTGTAGGTAGGGTACCGCTAATCGCCCGGTGGCTCTTTGGACTGTGTGTGTGTGTGTGTGTGTGTGTGTGTGCGTGTGTGTGCGTGTGTGTGTATACACGTGTGTGTGCCCTAAGGCTTTCGGGATAAGGATGTGAAATTCCAGATCAGCGTTTCGGTGCTGAAGCCCGTAGGCTCCTGTCAATCCTACTGACACACACACACACACACACACACACACACACACACACACACACACACAAACACACATCTTTCTTTCTCCCTGGCTCAGATTAGCATAATTAAGTCATTTGTTGTGGTTGGGGCTGATAAAATCATTGAATTATTCAATACCAACAATATCACAGCATAGATAAGTCTATATGCATGCATGTGTGTAAATCTTTGTTTGTGTACAGTGTGTGTGTGTGTGTGCGCACCCCAGCATCTCCTCTCCATCACCCACAATGCATTGCGCTTCTGGCAATGATCCAGCGGGCCTAATCAATTGTTACTCCACCCAGCTTCACACCAATCCATCACTCAGACACACACACACACACACACACTGTACAAACACAGTAATTTATTTCCGAAGCAGATCGCTATTGTTGTAATTGTTCATGCCAGACCTCTATTCATCTCTCTGGTTGCAGTCAGAGTTGAGAGTGTGTTGGACAGAAAATGCTTGTCTCACATTTACATTTGATACATACACACGGCAGATTCTCTCATCCAGAGTATGTGCAACAGTAGAATATGCTTACATCAAATTAGTGTGTGTGTGTGTGTGTGTGTGTGTGTGTGTGTGTGTGCACGTATCTCCTGCATGTTCAAAACAAAGCATCAAGCATTACTTTGTGGTGCTGCGTTGAATTACCGTCAGCATCTTCTGCACGTCTTAAAGCAGCCAGTAAGTTCTTTTCATGTCACCAAAAGCAAAACAAAATAGGTTGTGAGGCGGGGGTGGGGGGGGTACTTTGAAGTGCAGCAGTTACAGGCCAAGGACAATGGGGATGTGAATGGAGCCACTCTGTAATCAAAGGGAGCCGCGTCACGGTAAAAATGAGACGATGTTCGTGGGGCGACATTATTAACTATTAGGTGCTCTGGAGACTGGAGATGGAGAGTTTATGGGAAAAGCAATCAACTCCTCCGCTACCAAGAGTCTGGGTTGGTGATCCAGAGAGTTGACAATGCGAGAGAATCGACCCTTCAAACCTCCACGAGTCTTTACGTATCGATGCAAATCCCTGGTTTAAATAATGTATTATCAGTGCTAGATATGACAGACGACAGCAGCGAGGTGAACGTGACAGTAGCAAGAGGGGAGGAGAAGCCCTCTCCCTGTGAGTCGGGGGGGAAAAATGCTTTCATGGTATCATGAGCTCGGTCAATCAGTTTGAAAGTAAATAATGTCTACATTTCAAAGGAGTAAGCAGTTAGTGGAGTTGATCTTGGCTCCAAGGTGACACAGTACTCCGATTTAGCTTTTCTAGTCAAGCCAGTTATTGTGAGTACATGGTATGAGCTAGAGTTTGAATATGGGAAGGCGGTAATCGGTATTTTGTGGCAATATTCAGTATCTTTAAAATGTTCAAAATCAAAAAAGATGCAAAGATTTAGTGTTAATGAGGATAATAATATATAATATACTGTACACATGCATGCTTGTGTGGAATGTGGTCAGAATGTTGCATTAGAATCAGTTTTATCAGGTTAAGGGCTTCCCATAGACAACCAGTGTAGTATTGATCAATTCTACTATAAATATGTAATCAACCCCATTATATCCGTCATATTGCAGCGGGACAACATTGATATCTGATTTTTAATAAAAGGCCAATATTTGCCTGATATATATCAGCAAACTAGTATGTCAGCATAATGCTAGTAAAAAAAAGCTATCATGAATTGAATCAGTTTGTTCATATAAAATAAATCCATTTCAATTGAATAAACAAAGCCCTTAGAGAGGTAATCTTTGCACCACCGGAGGCACATTATTCTGATTCCACTTTTGGGCCTTTAAAGGAATACACCAACTTTGATCATTGCTCGACATATTGACGGGAGCACTGGTAGCAATATCACCTTTGTGTGTCCGATATGCGGTGCGCTACAGCGGCAATGCTAATTATTTTTTCAGATGATGCTACGTTGTATCATTCATTAAACGTGCATAGTGTGTTAAGCATTAGCATTCACCACAGCAAACTAAATAAGTACTGGACACAGAGAGGTGAAACCATGTTGTCCCACTATGGTAAGTCGACCAAAGGCTTTGTTCGCCAAAAATCTTTAGCATTTCAGGCTTATTGGACATAACTCATTTTCAATTAAAGGTGCTGCATGTAGCATTTTAACATCAATAAATAATTGCCACATTAATTTTGAAACATTCATATAATAAACTATAAACAAGACCATCACTAGAAGACTGGCAGCCTCTACATTGTGTTTTACATTGTGTGCCACCAGGTCAGATTTGGAGGGAAATCTGCTGGATTGCTTTACGGCACAAAACAGGAAGAGGGCGCTGTTCTTCCAGCGCTAACAGAGCTGAAGTTGAAGAGTTTCTGGCAACGGCAGATGGAGGAAGGAGTGAAAAGCTGATGGAAAAATCACTTCCAACATGTTGATCCTCTTCAGTAAAGACAAAGAGAAAACCTTAAAAACATCCTCTTTGCGACAGGAAGCAACAGGGCTTATGGGAAATGTGGTCTTCATTTTTGAAAAACACTAGGACTAACAAAACCACTGGCCTGAGATAGAGGCTACCAACCGTCTCCACCATGGTTTCATTTGTTTCTGGTAATTATACCAAGGTATCACAATTCATTTGGCAATGGCATATTGATGTTTAAAATGCTACACATAGCACCTTTAATTTCTAATGGGAAATTAACTTTTTCCTATATTGCCCCTGCTGTTTTTTTTGTCCCTGATCACATTCCTGTGCATTCGTTTACGCTGCGCTGAGAGTGAGCACTCTGGCAGACAGTTAAGTAAGGAGGACGATTAAGGGGAATAAAGCACTGGTCCAAGTTATGGTTGCGTCGTCTTTCTAATCAACATTTGCTCAGTGTCATTATTTCTCTAATGCAAATTGAAGCTTCCACTGACTCATTACCTGCATTACTCTCTGCCACCGAGCAGGAGGGAAGAGATGGATAGAGAGAGAACGATGAAGCATTAAATTATTTGGGGGACAAAATAAAGACAACAAATGACCACACCTAAGATCTTTAATGTAAGGATATGGTGCCATTTAAAAAAGAACATGTTATAAAATAGTTTTTTCATGGCATTTCAGATTTATTAGATAGTATACAGTGGTGAGAGAGGCAGGAAAAATGGAAGAGAGAAAGATTTGTTGGGCCAATTTGGAGCGAATTTTTCAAATGCTGCAAAAATCAAAATGGGAATTAGGTGCGCTTCCATTGGCAGGGTTGAAGTGAATAGATCTGCTAATAGAACGCTACCACCTCAAGAGAAAACAAATTCAATTTGTTAGACTTAAAAAAACTAGCTAGTGTGAGTACATGTTATGTGCCAGGGTTGGAAAAATAATCCCCCAAATTACGAGAATTCAGATTTTCCCCTATGATTTTATTCTTGTCAGGGAGGAAGAGCCTCTGAAACGTCATTTAGACCATCGTGCGACACTAATTGTCCCTACTGAAGCAAACCAGTATACCGGCCTAACCCATATGTGCCTTACTGGCATCACCTGCCCCTGTTGCATGGATAGCCTACCTGGTTTTAGGTGAAGATGATGGTAAACATATTTTTGCATGAAAAGAGTTGTCTGTTTCAGGACAAAAAGGTCAAAAGCCCATGCGGAGGAAGGGGTGGTGAATGACGAAGGGAGAGAAACAGGCTGAATGGTGCACAGAGAGAGGAATATGTAAAGAGTGAAGAAGAAAGGAGACACATAATTAAAAAAATTGGGAATTAGAAATCCACTAGTGTGTGAAATCTGGAGCTTGTGAACTCCAAAATCCACTATCTATCTATCTATCTATCTATCTATCTATCACATTGCTCTTCATCCTCACCTGCTTTGGGAGTTTCTAGATCCTCTTTTTACGGCATCACTGAATTTTCAATCTGCTTTGAATATCAAATCACTGTGCAAATCACATGGATTCGGCCACCCAATCAGAGGAGTTGGGGAAACGGTTGGCAGTGGAATTGCAGGCGCGCACACGTGTACACACCCACACACACACACACACACGTATATAAATGCAAAATAAAACACTGTTGTGAGCTGCCACTTTAAGGAAACAGTAACAGTAGAGTAAAAAAAAAAAAAAAAACTTTAGCAGCAAAAACTAATAATTGCAAAGCAGCCAATTAAATTGTGCGGGAGAGATGAAACCGCTCATATTTCCCCTGGTAATTTCATGCTCTAAACTCGCTTCCGTGCGCACATAAAAAGAGGAGAGAAAATATCATTTCAGAAGCTGACAGAACTCATTGTTCGTGGAATTTTAAATTCAAAAAAGTTAATAAAGGCGAGTGTGAGATGAAGGGAATTTGCATTTCTCAGATTAACAGCATGTAGAGCAGCGGCGGCGCGCGCAGCCTCGGGTCATCATTTAAGAAACCTTTGCATATTTTATTTAAGAGTGGCCCGGTTTGGAGCGTAATAAGACAGACAGATAATGATTAGAAGGTCGGGCCTGCGGGGCACAGCCGGGCTGGGCGCTGTAACGCTCTAATACCCAACCCACACACACACGCACACACACAAAGCACAGCATAGCACAGCCTGTGCCGGCTCCTCTAATTGGCTGCTGATGGTTTATGAAATGTTTTCCAAAGGTTTTATTATTGTTGTTGTTTGTTGCCTTTATTGCTTTCATTATTTTAAATGGAAGTTTCTGCTGCGGACGTGCTGGAAAGACACCTGGCTCCGCTAACGCACTCCTTTTTAATCAACGCGTGAAACCTCTAGCGGGCCAGAGATGGTGGATCATCGCGGCATGCTAATGCGCAGTCACACTGAAGGTCAACTGTAACGTCAGCGTATACCCACCAGAAATGTTTGTTGGTGGGGCGGGGAAAGACCTCCGAAACCCCATTTAGATCATGTGAGGTAGACCCGCCCCACCTATTCAGTGGTGAGGGAAACACCGCTTCAATTTGTACTGGAGAACAAGAAATCCTGTTTTAGATATGGTGACTCGGCACAGGCCAACGCTATCAGTCCACGGTATAATTCAGGAAATAAACATTCTACATTCAGTTATTGGTGAGAATAGGTGTGGCCAAACTGAGTGGTGGGTCAAGGGCCAATAAACCTGATTGGACTACATTACATTACAGGCATTTGGCAGACGCTTTTATCCAAAGCGACTTACATTCAACATAGGTACGCAAGAGAACCACTAGTCACCAGAAATCGTAAGTGCATTTCCTTTCTAAACAAGCATCTAAGAGCATAACCAGTGCTACGGTAAAAGAGCAATAAGTTAGCTACCTACTTTTTACTTAAACAAATGAGACAAATAAGTAAATCAAATAAACAAGAGCTAAGACAAATAAGTGAAGCAAATAAACAAGAGCTAATAAACAAGAGCACAGACAAATAAGTGAAGACAAATAAGCAAGAGGAAGGGTCAGGGTAGTGTTTCTTGAAGAGGTGGGTTTTCAGCCTGCGGCGAAAGATGGGCAGCGACTCAGCTGTCCTGACATCAGTGGGGAGTTCATTCCACCACTGTGGGGCCAGGACAGAGAAAAGCCGTGACCATGTAGATCGGCTGCAGGGGCCTCTGAGCGACAGGGCAACCAGTCGCCTCGAGGCAGCAGAGCGAAGTGGTCGGGCGGGGGTGTAAGGCTTGACCATAGCCTGGAGGTAAGAAGGAGCTGTTCCTTTCACTGCCCTATAGGCTAGCACCAGGGTGTTGAACTGGATGCGAGCTGCTACAGGGAGCCAGTGTAGAGAACGGAGAAGGGTAGTTGTGTGGAAGAACTTGGGGCGGTTGAACACCAAGCTGCAGCTTTCTGAACAAGCTCCAGAGGTCTGATGGCAGTTGCCGGGGCACCAGCAAGGAGGGAGTTGCAGTAGTCCAGGCGGGAGATGACAAGAGCCTGGATGAGCACCTGCGCTGTCTCATCAGTGAGGAAGGGGCGAATCCTCCTGATGTTGTAGAGGAGGAATCTGCAGGAGTGTGTCACTGATGCGATGTTTGCCAAGAACAACAGTCACCACAGCATTGTCAATGGTAATGCACAGGTCTTGGTGTAGACAAC
This sequence comes from Hoplostethus atlanticus, assembly GCA_034670405.1. NCBI lineage: Eukaryota > Metazoa > Chordata > Actinopteri > Trachichthyiformes > Trachichthyidae > Hoplostethus > Hoplostethus atlanticus. Next base: position 7,380,386 of record JAXDDX010000011.1, on the reverse strand, counting down.
CGTTCCCCGGGAGGAACACCAGCTCAGTCTTGTCCAGGTTGAGCTTCAGGTGGTGCATCGACATCCACTCTGAGATGTCTGCCAGGCACACAGTAATGCGTGCCTCCACTTGTGTGTCAGAGGAGGGAAATGAGAGGATCAGCTGGGTGTCATCAGCATAGCAGTGGCAGGAAAAGTCGTGGGAGTGGATGACAGAACCAAGAGATGTTGTGTAGAGGGAAAAAAGAAGAGGACCCAGAACCGAGCCTTGCGGAACCCCAGTAGTCAGCCTGGATGGTTCTGACACAGACCCTCTCAGCGTCACCTGATATGGCCAATATGGCTGGACTAATATACTGGTTTGCTGATATAGGGGGCCGATATTGGCCTTTTATGAAATATGGGATATAGGCCAGTCAGTGTCGTCCACCTTTGATATGATGACTATAATACAGTTTGTTTGATTACATATTTATTGTAGAATTGATCAATACTACACTGGTTGCCTAGGGGAAGCTAGCAGGAGCGTTAGCTAGCTTACTAGTTAGCTACCCAGACTAGATTCCAGTAGCTAGCTACAATGGGACAGAAATATTACCTTAAAATGTTTATCCCCCCAGATTCTTGAAATCCATTCATTTCTAATATGTTTTTCAGTGGGGAATGTGAGAAATAAGTTTGAATGATGTTTGAATGATGTGCATCTTGGTACACAACAGTAGGACGATCTAGGCTTTACTTGCTCTTCCAAATTGAGTTTCTCACCCCAAGTGTGATGTAAGTTCAAAATGGCTGGGAATAAATTATATTGAATAAAATAAGATAAAATTAAACTTTAATGATCCCCATTGGGAAATTGGGTCGTTGCAACAGCAAATACCAATTGGATACAGTAGAGGAAAAATAGAATAAAGACAGAATAAACAGACAATAAACAAGAACATAGCAAATTGGGGATGTAAAAACATACACAAATGACAACATCTTTTTTCAACACTTTAAAATATTGAGTACATATAATATAGTAGTACTGCGAAAAGGCTTTGCTGAAAAAAAGATAAAACAAAACTAAAAGCAAGGAGAAAGGGAAAGTCCAAATTCTGTACAATCCTTCAGCCCTAGCTAGGTGTGCAGCATCAACTGCTGTAGTTTCAGTTCTTACAGTCCTTAAAAATCAGGATAATGTATTGTATTGTATTGTCAATGTATTGTCAAGAAGAATAGATCCACTATTATGTTGCTACACTCTGCTACATTCTCAAATTCTGCACAAGGCTTTTTAAATTGCAACTGCAATTTCTGCAGTATTCTGCGGACATTAAAGAACACATTTTTGTTATGGTCCTAAGGTCTTTTAAGAACGTCTGTTTTGTGTTTGTGTTGTTTTGTGTTGTTGATGTGTTTGTGTTGCTGATATTTACAGCTAAGTAATATGGACGCTTGCCACGGTAAGCGTGGTATATAGGATATATACCACAGGTATTGACCAAACAGAGGGATAAATTCAACCTACCCACTTTATAAAACTTTATTGCACACTGTACAAAAGAACTTTCTACTATCCAAAAATTCCACGATTGTGGAATCCTGGTGGGCCAAATCCTGGGGGGCTGAATCCTGGGGGGCTGAATCCTGGGGGGCTGAATCCTGGGGGGCCTGCATAACATAGTAGCCTGTGTGTCAAAGTGTTTCTTAGCATTGCCCAAACTTAATACATTCCACGGCTGGTACACAAAACTGCTTTGCTAGCTCAATCAAAAAAATATATACATATACACTACTGTGCAAAAGTCTTAGGCACATGTGAAAGAAATTCTGTCAAGTGAAGATGCTTTCAAAAATAATGAAATTAAAAGTTTCTAAATATTAAAAAAAAACACTATAAAGAGCAGTAATGTAAAACACTAATGCAGAAAACAAAAAATAAACATCTAAGACCAAATTTATATAAACAAAATGTAGGGTGCCTAAGACCTTTGCACAGTACTGTATATATACAGTATATACTGTATGTATATTTAAAAAAATAAAATAAAATAAATGTATATGTTTTTTTTTCTCTTTTTTTTTTTTTAGTTTGAGCTAGCAAACACTGCTTAGCCACTGCAAAACATTAACGAGACTGCAACACCGGGTGAACGAGCATCATTCAATACGAGGTGAGAGAGCATCATTCTCTCAAAACAAACTATGGGGGGAAAACTCTGACAAGCACTGACTAGCATTGAGGAGCAACTGGAACCCAGAAAATGCATAATTTCAATTAGCGACCAGTGACTGGCTCCTGTTGCACCATGGGAAAAAAAAGAAAAAGGCAAATGGTGGGAGAATAAGAGAGTAATAATAGAAAGCAAAAGAGTGCTAGAGCTGCTGCAACAGCCGTCCACTAGTTCTGTGTCATAGATACCTGATAAACAAATACATATTATGATGTTATAAATTATGATGAAATTATGTTATTTTTATATTTTAAATTGCACTTTTAATATTTCAGTGATATTTATTAGGTTCCCCACCATTAAAATTCTATGCAGGCACAATCTATACAGCTCTGGTCTGAAGTTGTTGTTTGCAACATCTGGAGGAGATTTGATTTGAACATCTATCGTATCTACAAAATAAAATCATCAATTACAAAAATATGTCACCGGTGAAGAATCTTGCATCATAAGTGCAACAGCAACACACAAATTATTGTTCTTCCTTCCTGCTATAGTCTCTATCTAGAGTTGAGAATCAATGCATCTTTCTGATCTCTCACTCTGATGTATACAACAGAGAGGTGTGTGTGTGTGTGTGTGTTTCTATGCCTCCCTGGGGGTGTCAGTATAGTGATAGCATCTCACAGGCCCCTTCATGGGTTTGGGGCCTTATTATCAGAGCAGGTAAAGTAATTTCTCAGTTAGACCAATGTTCCACTGCTCTAATTCCTCCTCTGTGTGTGTGTGTGTGTGTGTGTGTGTGTGTGTGCGCGCGTGCGCTCGTGTGGGTGTGTGTGTGTGTGCATGTGCACATCAAAGCAGGAGGGAGAGATGAGCCAGATAGTATTTCTCTGATTAATTTAGTCATTTGGGATACTCTGTTAACTGGATTACACCTCAGATCTGTTGATATGGCCATGGCCCTGGGTTCTGTGTGTGTATGAGGTTGTGTGTGCATGTGTGCATGTGCACATATGTGTGTGTTTGAACACTAACCAAGAACTACTGTGTGTTTCATTCTACTTGTGAGGTCCAGAAGTCCTGAGCACAATCACCAGAAAATGACATGTGAGAACATTTTGGCAGGTCCTCAATGAGGGAGGAGGGCACTAATTTAAAAGAATACACCAAGTTTTTAGGAAATTGTCCCATTGGTCAATTTTCCCCTTAAGTGATGAGAACATGGACTCCATGCTAACACTTTAGCATACACTATGTTTAGTGATAGTAGGCTCCATGCTAACACTTTAACATACACATTGTTGAGTGATGGTAGGCTCCACGTTAACACTTTAGCATACACTATGTTGAGTGATAGTAGACTCCATGCTAACACTTTAGCATACACTATGTTGAGTGATAGTAAACTCCATGCTAACACTTTAGCATACACAATGTTGAGTGATAGTAGGCTCCATGCTAACACTTTAGCATACACTATGTTGAGTTATAGTAAGCTCCATGTTAACACTTTAGCGTACACTAAGTGTGATAGTAGGCCACTAGCATCATGCTAAGTGGTGAACACAACTGTGCATGCATCATATTTAATGTGTATGGAAACAGCCAGTGAAGGGGAGGGAGAGAGACAGTGGACAGTGCTAGGATAACAGCGAAAGGCAGAAAGACACCAAACAGGATAGATCAAGCACATGAGAGTGAGAGAGGTTGAGCACAGATCGTAGAGAGAGAGAGAGAGAGAGAGAGAGAGAGAGAGAGAGAGAGGAGAGGGGTGAGGAAAAGAGAGAGAGGGGGGGTGGGAGGGGTGAGGAAAAAGAGAAAGAGAGAGAGTGAAGAGAGGATACAGACAGAGAGATGGTGGAGTGGCCAGAGGGCAATGTGCATTAGAGTAAGAGCCTGATTGGCTCTGACCTTCCTCACAGCCAGCTGTCAGCCTCTTAGACACACACACACACACACACAGAGAGAGAGAGAGAGAGAGAGAGAGAGAGAGAGAGAGAGAGAGAGAGAGAGAGAGAGAGAGAGAGAGAGAGAGAGAGAGAGAGAGAGAGAGCACACAGCCTGTTACGGCCCTGCAGGCTCTGATTACCATATCAGCACTGTCTCATTTGCATAAATCCCAGCACTCTTAATTAGGCTTCATCTCTCTCTTCCTCCCTTTACCTCTCGCTCGCTTTCCACTCTTTCCCTCCACTTTTCTTCCCCTCTCTCTCCTCCTCCATTTGCTGGCAGATATGGGCTGGGGTTTAGGGTTAGAATTAGCAGATAGGAGGGTCCATGACTCGCAATTAGTTTAGCGCTGATTAGCCTAATGACAATTTCACTTCATCTACATGTATTAGTGCACCATATTCTCTTACTAGTTCTGGTCACATAAACATTATCTACAAGGAAATGTCTTTTTCAAGTTTTCTCTCATTGTCCTTCTCTCTTTCTATTTTTTCTCTCTATTTCTTTCTTTCACAGGTGTTATGATTGGAAAGGGCCTCGGGCTGATTATGGCCCTCCAGTAGCAGCATTAGATCCAACCACAGGGCCACTCAACATCATCATTTTGTCCTTATACAGTCAGTGGAATACATATAAACCAACACTAAGGGCAGTAAATCTTTGTTGTTGTTGTTTTGGTGTGTAATTATTGCGACATGGTTTAACATGAAGGGCGATAAAGACCTCACATCAAAAGTTGACAGTTTGTTTTATTTGCCTTCTCTTATAATGTCGACTCTATACTACGTTACAGATGAATTAGCAACAAGCACAGCTTCTTTTCACTGTTCTAGTACAGTATGTACACTATTGACTGTACATCTTGGTCCTTATGCTGCCTTCAGCGCTGTCAGAAATATTTGAATTACAGTATTTCATATGAGTGCCCATGAATGGCCAACAAAGTGGTTAATACGACTGGGAAGCTAGACATTTTCTATGAGAATTTCTATGATTCTTCTATGATAGTTATGACATTTAAGGGACAGACAGCATTGAAGCTGTAAAAGTGTTTAGTGGTGTCTTTTATTGGTATATATTGCATTTTCTCCTCTTCATTCGGCTGCTACAGCACAGAGTAAACAAAACAACAGACACAAAAAAGTACTTTCGTTACATGGTTCATTTCGTTACAAATTCTGACCAAAGGCACCTGAATGCGCAACAGGTCACATTACAAGGAGCACTTGAAGGCAGCATTAGTAGGGGCCATATGCAGTTTTTACCATGCAATCTGGATTTAATCAATATTCGACTTTTCTTAACTGAAAGAAAATATCCATATTTATCAATTTAATATGTTGCAAATGGTGAAATTGTGCATGTAGCAAAATGAAAATAGTTTAGAGGGAATTGGTGCAGGTGCAAAAATAGGTGAACCTCCTCTTCCATTAGTTAAATCAAGTAGGTTAGTAGAATCAGGTGGGTAAATAATTGGGTATGAAGTTAACCAGTCAAGGGTCAGATCTTTGGGGAGTTTGTGTGGCACTCCCATAACTACAGGTGAGAAACCTGGTCAGGTTTGTGTTACCATGCAGGTGAAAGAAAACCAGTAGGCTGTGATCTAAGGAGACCTCAGAAGAGCTCAGGAAGAGAGTAGTGAGTGAATCTGAGGAAGGTTAGAAAGTCATATCAAAAAGATTTGGGCTTCATCAGTCCACTGAGACAAATAATATACAAATGGAGAGCATTTAACTTGACAGAGACTCTGACTAGAAGTGGATGGCCTTCTAAAATATAACAAGAAAAAAATTTAAATTAGTAAAAACATTCAGTAAAAACATTTAGTAAAAATATTCATAGATCTACAAACCTCCATTGCTGCATCTGATGTCATTGTGTATCCGTCAACAATAAGAAGAACGCTGAATAGAATTGGCATTCATGCAAAGGTAGCCAGGAAGAAACCTCTACTGTCTAAAAAGAACAAAGCTACCCGTCTTAAGACCATCTGAACAAACCTGAAGATTTCTGAAGTCTGTTCTCTGGACAGATGAGTCTAAAATGTTTGGCGACAACCCAAAACCACCAAAATAAACTTCTTCCTACAGTCAAGCAGGTGGTAGTGTCATGTTCTGGGGCTGTTTTTCTTCCTCTGGAGGATTCAACATCATTAAGGGAACCATGAATTCTGAGGGAAACCAGAGAATTCATCAACAGAATGTCAGGCCATCAGTCAGAGAGCTAAAGCTGCTCAACAAGACCATGATCCTAAACATTCAAGCAAATCTATCAAAGAATGACTCAGGAAGAAGAAGTTTAGTGTTTTGGATTGGCCAAGTCAAAGTCCTGACGTAAATCCATTGAGATGCTGTGAAGACATGAAGCATCTGTTCATGTGAGACCTCAAACCTCACTGAGTTGGTTGAGTTCTGTAAGGAGGAGTGGGAGAAAATCCCTCCAGGAAGATGAAGAGACTGATCAGTGATCAGTGGCTCTAGGAAACGTTTACTCCAAGTCACCACTGATAAAGGAGGAGCCACAAGTTATTGAGTGAAGGGGTTCACAAATTTTTGCTCACAGGGATATCTGAGTTTTTGTTAAATAAACCAGTTTAGTTAAACAATCAATGCTGTAGGTCATATTTATATGCATGTTCTTTACTTGGGATACCTTTATTAATATTGGAGGTTTAAATAAGGATTTTAAAAGATCATCTATAATATAGCTATGAAAGAATGACCACCCCCTGTATAGTCCACAAACTGTAGCACTGTATAACCTTTTCACTAAGTTTAAGTATCATTACAACTTCAAATTCAGATAATTATTGCTACATTAATATTAAACTGTACACTGAGTGTGATTTTTGTTGTGCTTATATGCTGTTGATATTGCCACACACACACACATTTTTTCTCCCCTCATAACTAGCTAGCTACAAGGTATGTTAGTGTAGCATTAGCCTAGTTTAACTAGTTGTATATCTTTGGTTATCCTAGGCAATGTGCAGCATGAAATTCTACCGACAAAGCTCCAGCTAGCTTTTAGATATAGTAATGTATCTTTTAATGTCAGTAAAATTGAATGGTCTAAAGTAGATATGTTACAGTTTACTCTTAAGAAGAGTCAATTCAGTTATCCTGAACAAACTGTTGGTTTGTGTTTGTGTTAGCTAGCTAACTAGCCAGCATGCTAACTTAGCAAAACAACTAATGCTAATGGTAACATGCAACTGCTGCCATCTACTAGCTACTAGCCATGTAACGTTAGCTATTGTACAAATCAGATGTGTTAACAAAAGTGGTCAGTGGACCAGGTCGATGCTTAGCTAGCTAACTAACAAATTGACAATATTTAAACACAGTAAACCTGTACATCCAACAGGGAGTTCAGGACCCATTTTACAAGTTTAGAATGAGTGAGGAGTGCAACTTAGACCCTTAGATGTGAAGGTTTTTACACATCTACATTATTTTGTGCCAAGATACACAACCAGATGGTCTTGGGTTCAGCCTGGAACCAGGGGGCGCTTTGGGAGACTGTCGAGTCCCAGAACACAGAATGTATGTGTGTATGTGTGTGTGTGTGTGTGTGTTGTCGGAGGGAGGTGTGTAGGGGGGTTAAACACAGCTATATTCTGTAGATAACAGGATTAGCTGGGAAGCGGATAATAAGTTAGCATTTCCTCCCCGCGGCGCTCTCTCCTCTCTCCTCTCTCTAATCCTGCAGCTTTGATGTCCCTGCTCCCATCAGGTATCTGGGCTGCTCTGGCCCCGGGGCCCCGGGGCCTCCAAACGCTCAGACACCGCATAGTGTGTGTGTGTGTGTGTGCGGATGTCTGCTTGCCTGTGTGTGTGTGTGTGTTCAGTGTCCTCATTAGTTCTGCCTGTTTACTAAAGTTGGCTTCTTGGGATGAAATCTGCTGTGCGGCCGCTCTGCCAGAGATCTGCTCCCTATTTACAACTCTCTCTCTCTCTCTCTCTCTCTCTCGCTCTGTCTGTCGTCTGTCTGTCTGTCTGCTACATACAGTTCTGGCCAAGATTATTGGCACCCTTGCATTTCATGCAGATAATTTACAATATCTTCTGAAATAATTCAGGCTTCACACATTCATCTGTTTTATTTAACAGCACATGATTAAAGAAGAAGAATACAAATATATAAAAAAAATCTTTTATGGCTTCAAAATTGAAAAGTGCACCCTTTTTATAGTTTCACAGCCTTTATCAATGATGATGCTTCCAAAAGTTTCTTGTAACCATCAATAAGCTTCTTGCTCCTTTCTGTTGGCAGTTTCTCTCACTCTTCAATTGCAACCTGCTCCAGTTCTTCAATGTTTGAAGGATTCCTTTGACCAACTTCACATTTCAGGTCTCCATTGGTTCTCAATGGGATTGAGATCAGGACTCATCGCTGGCCACTCCAGAGCAGTCCAACATTTACTCTTGAACCATTCCTGGGTGCTGGTTGTGTGTTTTGGGTCATTGTCCTGCTGGAGGACCCATGACTTTTGATTGACACCCAGATTTTTGGAGTGTCACTCCAAAATAACATGGTAATCTTAATCTTAATCAGTAATGTGATTTCATGATGCCCTTATGTTCAAGACATCCAGTACCCAAGGCAGTAAAGCAGCCCCAAAGCATTATGGGACCACCACTGTATTTGACTGTAGGTGGGGTGTTTGGATCTTTGGATATCATACTGTGTCTGACGAGGCGTATTCTCCTCCTTGCTTGGGCATTATGGATCAGCTCGCACAAGACAACAACCCAACGAACTAACTCAACAAGTGATAATAACTAGCAAAGCATCAGACACATTTTGAGTTCTAGAGAAAGGAATTCATCTTTTTAGGATTTTCTAGCACTCCAATCACCATATTCCACTAATTAGAGATCATTTTAATATCACCTCTGATTTTCTAGAGACCGAACACCAGTGTCTCCCCCAGACTTTTATTCTCATCAGGGTGGAAAAGCCTCTGAAACAGCATTTAGACCATCATGGGACACTAAAACTCTCCATTGAAACCGAGGCTATTGGAACTCTTTTATGGTTGCCAGATAGTGGCATGCCTCTTAACCCCCTAGTCCAACGGGATACTACCACAGGGACAGTTTGTATGCATTACTAACTGCCAAATGTAGTTGATGACGAAACCCAATCACCAATCAGCAAAACATATTTTTTTTTTTAGCTCTGTAAAGCCTCTCAGTGTACATTATTATCAGTATATTATCATGCTTTGATCTAATAGTCATTGACATGAATTCAGAGATTACCTTGGACCTTTATCTTGATCATCAGCAGACTAGATGTAGAAGTTATGGGCTGGCAAGGCAGCCATGTTGTTGTCAAGCTGTTTACAAAGAGCAGAAGAAGTTGGTGTATATCTGTGTGTGTGTGTGTGTGTGTGTAGTGGGAGGAGACAAAGTGAGTCTATGAGTGTGTGAGTCTAATTAAAACGATGAAAATAATTACTGATACAGGCTGACAGACAGCCTCGCCCTCAGACATCCTCAGTAATTAGTTAATTAACCAAACACAAATTAGCAGCAAGAATTAGTCAGCCAGGCTTAACGGAGAAGATGGTGAGAGCTCCTCTCTCTCTCTCTCTCTCTCTCTCTCTCTCTCTCTCGCTCTGCTTTGCTACTCTCTCTGCTCCTTTGCTATCTGCGTGTGTGTGTGTGTGCGTGTGTGTGTGCTAGAAATGCTACACTAAGTATGACACTATACTGCATTAAAAAAGTTAGGGTACTTGCGCTGTATTATACTTTATCACAGCTTTGACTCAGTCGCAAATGTAATGTTTTAAAGCCGAAGTGTTCAAATTAAATAATGATTTTTTGACGGGGCAATTCATTTTCTCAAATTTTCCCCTAAAATGATGGGGATGCGTGTCGGAATTTGCACCAACAAAGACTTGGTAGTTGAGACATTGTGCTCTCAACCATAAAATCCTAACAAGTCCATAGCAGGTCTGTCCATACTGGTATCAAAGTTCAAATCGGTATAAAAAACCCATTTCCTACTGCCTCATGATACCAGTTTGCATGACCCAAACCAGAAGCTGCAGTTCCTCTAGAAACACCCCTTGGACCTACCACACCATAGTCAAAATGATTATGGGTGTTAGAATGAATATGGCCCACTGCAGGCGCAAGCGATTTGAGGCTTGATGCTGGAAGGGGCTGGAATCCCTCGTTGTGAACACTCACTTTGACGTGCCTCCGCCTCATTTTGGGGGGGGGGAATCTGAGAGAAACCAAGGCCACCCCCACGCTACCCCCTTGTTAAATCCTCCGTTCTGAACCACCGTATAAATTGCGAGTGCTGCGTATTCACAAAGATTCCTGAAGAGCTTAACATGGATTTATCTTTAATCTATCAAAACGTCTTGTAACTCAAACTTTATATATGTCCATTTTACTTAAATTTGAACATTTACTTTTATACAGAACACAGGTCTAGGTTTTACATACTGTCCATCTTTTTTTTTTTAAAGTCTCAATTAATCAATTTGCATGTTTTTTCTATATGGTTTTAGTACTTTCACTTTTCAAATAGTATATATTGAGGTTTTATAAAATAATGTAGATATAACACAGATAGTTTTCGCTAAAAAAAATAAAAATCACTCAAAATTCATTCAAATACATGTAATATACATAATGTAATACAATATATATTATTGCTATATTACACAGCAAGTGGTTTGGAAATTAGCTTGTACCACTAAATAACTAAACCAAAAGCCATTCGCATGTGCCAAAATGAGCATAACAGGTCATTTTTAGATAGATAGATAGATGGCTGGAACAGTGACTACTTTTGTCATTGGGCATATATCAGTGCATGCGGGCAAGCGTGTGTGTGTGTCACTGTGTGTGCGTGTGTGTGTGTGTGTGTTTCTGTATGTTTGTGTCATTGTGTGTGTCCATGCATGCTTGTAGCTTGAGGGAAGCCATGTGCACATTCAGGTCAGAGCTGTCAATCATCCCATCTGAGTGTATGCCCAATCTGTTAGTTGATTGTGTGTGTGTGTGTGTGTGTGTGTGTGTGTGTGTGTGTGTGTGTTAACTCATGATAACTCAGACCTATAGCAGTAGCCGTTGAGGAAGTTTCCCCACCACTTTGTGCTACAGAATTTGCAGCAAAGGCTCAGTGGAGGCTCAAGCTCTTGCCACTTGGCATTAACGCGCAGCTCTTATCCAGATTGTGTCTAGATCTGATGTAGCTAGATTACATTTACACCTGATATTAAAACGTGCCTCTGGTATACATGTTGAAATCAGATTTCTTTGTCCCTCGCCAAAACGTCCTTTAAAAATGACAAACTGACATTATCCCCCATCCATTAGTAGCCTGATATCTTGGCATGTATTTTACTATCTGAGCAGCCTGTTGACTGATTTGCCTGGTTGGAGCCACACAGGTAAGTTTATTTCCACTTATGTAACTCCAATGCAGGGCTTTCAGGTGACTTAACACACCTGGCGGCTATAGTGGAGGTCCTCAGCTCTTGGGCAACAGTGGCTGAGAACAGCTTCTGAGAACAGCAATAGACATGGTTCATTTCTGTGCTGTTCATACATATTTTGTGTTTAGATCATGTCAGCTTGTTAGCTAGCTAACCATCTGATCAGCTAACATCACTGTCTTGTTGTAAACCTCTCTCTTTCGCGCTAGCTAACGTACCTTGTAGAAGCTAACTTCTAGAGCTAGTAGTAGCTTGTAGTTGTTGTGTTAACATGAACATTGTTTGCTTTGATAAATTAGCCTGCAGGCTAGTTAGCTAGCTAACAGTTTGTTCTGGTTAACTGAGCTATGACTCAGAGTGTTTTGGAGTAGAGACTAAGGCTAAAGACAAGACAGTTTACTAAGTCACAGTAACCTACATTTGGAGATAAATCTACCTCACCAGACTATTCACTTTTACTGAGAACGTTACTGGATGGATCTACAGACACACCACAACAAGAGATATCTCTCTCTATCTCAACATTGCATTTACACTTTATTAATTTGGTCAAATGCGCCTCCGACCACCTCTGGAGGCTGTTTGGGTGATCACATCTTCTAAAGTGCATCTTGGGTGTTTTTGCTCTACTACTCTACTCTGGAAAAGGGGATCTAAGACACACACCATGTACTTGATGTTGTGGGTTCAAATCCGACTTGTATCTTTTGTTTATCCATCCCTTTTCTCTTTCTCCCATCATTCCTGTCACCCCCCTCCACTGTATATTGCATTGCAAAACTAGAAATGCTTTAAAACAATGTTTAAACAGCAGGATTTCTACCGTGGTTATATCTGCCTATGTTGCCATTACCTATGCAGCCAGCAGCTAAACAGCTCAGTTTAAGCCCAGTGGGATTCAAACCTTTCCCCAGGGACACTGGAAACTCATTTATCTGAAACACAAAAGAAAAATGCAAAATAATCTTTTTTGACAGGAGCTGAAAATATGAGAAACTGTGCGAGGTGAGTATGTCAGTATAAAAAAAGGATGAACATGATTTAATTTAATTCACTGGGCTTCAGTCTAACGTTACTTAACGTTAGCCAGGACACCTGTAGTTCATTAGCTCCGCCCACTGAGGTTTAACTCCAACAAGAGCCAATGAAAGTATTCCTGCCTCCAGAACAGCTCTGTTTCCAAGAAAGGTTTGCAGAATGGAAACCGCAGTCTGCTTACAGCACTGCAGTCAGTGATGTGTTATTGTCTGTTTTTGTAATCAAAGGCATATAATATGATGTTTTTCCCCACAGATGTAAACTAAACTAGTTAGTAAAAGACTGACTGCTCTCATCAGCATCAGCCCTACAGGGATTCAGCCAATTAGAGGATCATTGTGTCTTGTTGAATACGGAGGAAGGATTGTGGGAGTGACATGAAAATTCATGCCTATGTTTAATATTCACAATAATTGAACTTATTTTTATCTCAATTGATACTATGCAATAAACCAAAGAAAATAAACAAAATATCCTAAAATATAAAATACATTAATACTAATTTGGCCCCATGCAGTACCGGTTGTTAACTGGTGGTTCTTTGTTTCCATTGGCTCGGCTGCCGTTGACCTGGCCCTGAAGTCAGAGATATGACATGACCTGCAGGCATCTGTTCTCTTTCCCTGGAAGCCTCACACACCCATCATACACATCGCGCGCACACTCGGCGACACACACTCCCCACACCCCTGTCTTGTGGTATTTCTCGGGTATCCGTGCCCCGCGTCCCGTGGTGTGTTTCCCGTAGAGGAGTGTATGTTTTGTTTATGGTCAGTGACATGCACAAGCACTGTGGGGCCTAACTGAATGTGAGCACTGTCAGAAAAGATTAAAGCTGTGTGTGTGTGTGTGTGTGTGTGTGTGTTAGATAGTTGACTGTTGGGGAGACACCAGTACAGATGGGGGCTTCAGATGTGATGAGTGTCATGGCCGGGCCTCCTCCTGTCCTCGTGGTTCAGCGTCAAGAAAAGCCCTACCGCTGCCATCCAAACCAGCCAAACCAGCCTATAGGCCAGACCACTCGGATGCCCCCTTTGTCTCCTTGTCTCGCTCTCTTACACACATACACATACACACACACACAAACACACTCAGAAACACACTAGGGTTCAACTGATTCAAAGGCCGGAGTGAAGCTGCCGATATTTATTGCCGATATTTTGTCGATATTCAATATTTTTTTGACCGTTTGACCATTTTCAGGACAAAAAAAATAGTATTCCCAAAGAATTCTACACTGTTTTTTAAGTACAAACATGTTTTAAACTGATAGCTGGAAGAGAAAGGGGGGCCAGGTTAGTGCAAGGAGTGAATCATATATTTAACACTAATATTAAAAACTCAAGAAACCATTCAAAAAAATGGTGTTTGCCTGAAGGGGGGACTACGGGGCTGGACCAGGGGGTGAGTTCCTTAAGGCCACGTGTAAAGGTCAGAACCAACCCACACACATGCACTGCTAACCATTTGGTTGAGGGCTACACATAACCGCAATAGCGAAAGTCAATATTGTCACAAGTTTTCCCAAAGAGACCCCGGAGACGTTGAGGGATGAGGACAGCACAGCCTACAAACATACTGCCTCATATCCATCATATCAGACTGGTCGATGTCTGATTATTAATAAAAGGCCCGATATTGGAAAACTAATGAATCAGTTTAGACCTAGCATACACACACACTCTCTTTCACACACACACACACACACACACACACAAACTGTTAAAAGTGTTGTGAGGGTGGGCTGGATGCTACAGGGATGGATGGTTGGTTCATGGCCTTGCCCGCTCGACCAGACTAGGCATTTTGTTCAGACACCGAGTAGAGACCTCTGTCGCCCTCAGGCCATCTCTCTCCCTCTCTCTCTCTCTCTCTCTCTCTCTTTCTCTCCCATCTGTGGGCCAGAGCAGAATTTCCATTACATCTGTAACAAACAACAGACAAAGAGTTTTTTCTGCTCTCGTCTATTTTCTCTCTCTTTCTCTCTCTTACCCTCATCATCCTCTTCCGAAACGCCTCCCCGTCCTCGTCTTTCTTTTCTCTTCTTTTTCTGGACATTCTTTCCTAAATCCGAACTGAACTTTGATCATATTTCTACAACCTGAATATCTATGGCTATTTCCATTCACTAAAATGTTCTTCTTCCCTGTCGTCTAATTCTTGCTTTTGGATGAACGCCGGATGCATCAAACAATAGTGCGGCCGCAGAGGTTGTACATCACTTTAATCGACTGAACAGTGGTACAATTGTTCTGTTACATGTCAGTGAACCGATAATTCATGCGATGTGATCAGAATGCAATTAAGGCAATAACGCATGTAAGGCAGGACCCATGAAACCATCATGCTCTGTTGGAAGTGGAAGGGAAGCAGGAAGTAGATAGTGGCAGGACAGGAAACAAACAAGCAATAAAAATCTGATTCCCACAATTCTCTTTGGACAATCAAAACAAGTACTTTGTAAGTAATGGAATCCTGTGAACGGCGTCATTGCGCTATTGCCTTACTTGCAGTAGTGTGTCAGGTTCACTGATTCCCATTCCTTCTGGCTGCATCTCTTGATCATTGCTACTAACATCCTTAGTTGCCTTGTTCCTCCCACTAACCAAGCCAGGGTCGGGGCTCTGATTCCCTCTGTGCACTACAAGGTATTTACTTTGGATCTGAGTGTTCGCCAAATGACCGAAACCTCATCACATGTGGGATCGACGCGCTCGTCTCGTTTCTGCAACCCGCCTTTCCTTCCCGGGTGCTGCCTGCCTGCTTGTATATTAGTAAGTGATATGACCTGAGCGCTCCTCCAACAATAAAACACAGTTAATAACAACTGGCTCTCAGGGGACCGTGGGGTGTGTGTATGTGTGTGTGGGGGGTCAATAATCCGTGCGCACACACACGTACAATAATGGTGCTACACACACATACACACACTTATCTTCAAACCCCCACACCGTCCACCCGTAACATAACATGGGAGAGTTTGCAGGGTTTTTATTGCAACCAAACACTGCAGCAGCTGATTTCACTGACACAACAAGCAAACATTTGATGTGGGGAAAGTTACTGTTAAAGTTAAAGTTACTTTCTTCTACTTTTTTTAAGAATCTGTGCTAACAAGAATAAAACACTGTGAAAAATAAAAAAATAAACGTAACGGTATACTAAGTAATCTGCAAGTCAGTTATACTGAGTACTTTAACACGTTACGACGAGCAGGAGGGGGGTTCGACGTCAACCCAAATCAGTACATTTTCACAATGTGATATTATGGCATGGTAAAAAAAAATCATAATATAAAAACAACTTTGGAAACTCTTTTGAACTGATATCAGGAAGTTATTTAGGTCCTGGTTTCACAAGCGATGGAGGACTACAGAAGTCATCTCAACATTTTGGTGCTATCTTCACGTGGGTTTTCAACGTGGTTACAGGCCATAATATCACCATCTAGTCAACTTAAAAATGATTGATGAGAAACGAAGCTGCTGGAGTGTTTGGTTTGCGATGAAAACCTGCAGTCTCTTCCACGGCACGGGACTGGACTGCTTTGTACGTGTGTGTGTGTGTGTGTGTGTGTGTGTGTGAGGGAGTGTGAGACGCTGTTGTGGCATGAGGGTATTCTCCTCTGTGTAACCTTGACCCGTCTGGAGAGGCAGCCCTGCCTCAGCAGCAGCAGCAGCAGCTGTGTCACTCCAACTCAGCATCTTCACTCCAACCAAGGGACCCGGACTGCCCCTGTCCCTGCCTGCCCACATATCCAGCAAGGACCCCCCCCCCCCCCAATAGAGGGACTGGCAAGCAAGACGCCCCCACTAGCTACTAACAAACACACATACACAAGCTACACACACACACTGATAAAAACGTTCAGTATCACAGCGCCACAGCAGCAGACAGCAGCCTGGCTGGTTGACTGCTGACAAAGCCCAGACTCAGCCCGCCCGGGCCCTGCAGACACGGGGGGACGGCGGCGGCGGAGACAAACACTGGCCCCCAGCCACTCCCAGTCAGCTCTACATATGTCACATGTTAATGACATCAAGTCCACTGGCCACCCACAGACCGCGGTGTACTTGAGGGCAGCGGATCAAGGAATAAAGTCGTCTCTCCTTGGAACGCCGCTACGCTTTTCCGGCGCCAGGCCTCGGAGGCTTTAACCCCTCGGCCCCCGCGCGCTGGGGGTCCTCTGTCACCTCTCACCTTCCTCAACCAACACACACAATCCAGCAAGGTGGTTTGGCTCCACCACATGATTTGTTATATACGAATATATCATTTTGTTCGCAATTTTTTTTCCGCCATGTGAATTAATGAATGTTTGTCGCCTCAAGGCCTCCTTTGCTAATTAATTAAATGACCTAGGCTGAAAAAGGGAAAATAAAAATCATTGTTTTGGTGTGTCAGTTCACCATGTTTTTTTTTTGGAGCCAAAAACCTCCACCGCTTTAATCCTTATCCCATTAGTGGACTTAGCAGTCAGAAGAGTAAACAACAGCTCTACTAGACTCTTCCATGGGGAGAAAGGAAACAGTATGCTATCTTTTGTCAAACACCACTGATTCACGTTTCCCCCTTTTGGGGCGTGTGTGTGTGTGGGAGCTTCGCCTTTTCATATTGATCACGGCGGTGCCAACTGTTTGTTTTTGTCTTTTCAAATAATGAACGGCGGGGGGCTCGTGGTGAGCTCAGCTCTGCGCTAAAGGGCTTTTTTTTGTGAGACGGTGTCACGCTCCCTCGTTCCGGTGAGGCTTCGCGTTTCTTATTATTCATGGCTCTCTCCTCGTTTGTTGAGCGGGCCGGGATCAAACAGGCCGATTTGCCACGCCTGACACCCACTGCTGCAAGTGTGTGTGTGTGTGTGTGTGTGTGTGTGTGTGTGTGTGTGAGAACTGGGCTCTGGCTCAGTAATGACAGGATTTGTTAAACAGTAAATTAATGAATAATGAAATATCCAGCACGCGCCTGCCTTGCCTGCAGCACAGTGCCCTGAGCATGAATTACTCCCGACCGGCACTCGGCTGTCTGCATGCTGGATAACCTGTGTGTGTGTGTGTGTGTGTGTGTGTGTGTGTGTGTGTGTGTGTGTGCGTGTGTGTTGGTCTGGATAAGCATTTTTACAGCCCATTGCGTGACAGAATGCTGAGGGGCTTTGCTGATGGGGAACAGCTCTCTCACCTCCTGGCAAACAGAGAGGCAGACATCCACTGCATAAAGGAAAGAGTGTCAGCGCCGCTTCCGTACTTGGCATCTATAAAATGTTCCCATTTTTCTTTATTAGCTCAGCCCATGACCAGAGTTGGACACCATTGGTCCTCTCGTTAAAGTAATAATCAGTGACATTTTCATATAAATAATTGGTTTTGCTCCTCCCTATCTGACTGATATAACACAATAGCGATTCAACCTCTAGAGAGTTCATGAAAGCTTTTTGCTGTCTCTGGTGTACAGGAAGTGATGCGTTTTACACTTCCAGTTTGTTTGGAATAAACAGAAGAAGAAGAACTGGGTAGTTAGCATGAGCAGCGATAGCCACCGTGGCTGAACAGACAAAGAAAAGAGCGCCACCTACAGAAACTCAAACTCCATCAACAGAAAATCCAAGGAGAAAGACATCACAGTAGTGGACACACTGTTTGATTGACAGGTGATCTCTGGGAAGAGCAGTGAGAAACACCACAGCAATGAGCGCTGAGCACCGAAGATGGAGACTCAATAAAACAAACAAGGATCTCGAGCATTAACACTTTACGCTTTGCAGCGGTAACGCTTTGAAAGATCCTCTACAACTGCGTGTCATGGTCTACAGCAGTACTCAAACTGGGGTCCGGGGACCTCCAGGGGTCCTTGAGGGTGTATTTGAAATATCTGAGATCAGACCCATGTAGGGCCCATTGTCTGAGTGACTTCAGAGGATCATGATATGCCTTTCATCTCTGTTGATGCTGTACTGGTGTTGGTCTTAGTATTATCCTTGGCTGTGAATAAAATACATGGTGAAATGGGAGAGTCGCATTAAAAAGCTCCTGTGTCAGTCTGTTAAGCGTAGAGCTAAATGGAAATATGAGAAATGTATATTCTCAGGAATACTCTATGTATACATACTGAATTGAATTGAGGTGTTAAAAATCCTTTTGAAATCAGAGCATCCAGGGCCCCAGCAGTAAGCAGTGCCACTAATGGATGCATGGGACTCCAAGGTTTCACATAGGGGTTGAAAGTTCTGAATTTTGAATCGATTTCATAGAATGTGTCAAACTAAAAGCCTTGCTCTTATTACATTTCACACAGATAATCAGAGCATAAAATTGCTCAGAGTTAGATTAGACTGCATCGGTGCCCCTGTGAGGTCTGTAAAGTCTGTATGGTTCCATATACCCTTTGAAAATGTTGGAAAATGTGTCTTTCTCTCAAAACAAGACAGATTATCAGCGAGACAGACAGGCAGACAGACAGGTAGACAGACGGACAGGCTCTCTCTCTCTTTCTCTTCCACACATCCTAGAAACACCACTGGTCATGATTAGGTTGAAATTTTGTCCTTTTAAATTGTATTCCCCAATGAATCCAGCTCCCTGACAATGTTTCTAAAAAGCCTAATACTATAAAACAACATGTAACACGTTATCTGTCATTGTGTATGCAACATAATATCTTCTGCAAAACAGTAAAGCATGACACAGATATCCTGTTGCACATACAAGACATGGGATTTGCTTAAAACCCTTATAATTGCCTTAATATTAATATAATATTAAGGAAGGATCCAACAGTGACAGTGATAGTGTTGAGTAGCAGATGCCATTAGACAATCTTATTATCAAATGGTGGATTAACTTCTGTTGCCTTTTTAAAGACACCTACTCTGTACAAAGTACACAACCTTTAAAATCTTAATTTAGTATCCATTTGTAGGGCTCCAAAAGTCTGATTCAAATACCAAGAAATACAAATGATATTTCTCTCGAACAAGATTACATAATTTTCCAAAATAATTTAATTAATAATTTAAAATATTGATTTAACGGACGTAATTTTTTTAAGTTAAAGCACTAGCAGTAGCAACAATAACTCATATAGGACCATATTAATTTAATCAATATCTGGTATTAGTTGTTAAAAGACCAAAACAATTCACACTGTGAATTAGGGGCATACATGTGTTCATATTTGAATGAAATATATAGTGTGACAATTTGAGAAAACCTAACCATGGTGTGTGAACAAGATATACAGATATATTTCAATATCAATATCGAAGATAATTTAAAAAAAAATGTGTATCAGTTCTAAATATGTATTCTTGAATAAGAGGTATCAACTGAGTTAAAAAAAATTATTCGTTTTTGATAAAAGATGAAAACAAACAGTTCTTGGTTGTGGACTCAGACTTTTGGACCCCACTATAGTGATAATAGAAAAAAACTGTTTCCTTCATTGTTGTGAGTAATGAAAAAGGTTAAAGCAAGTTTTTGATTTTTAGACCCTAGTGGGAACTGTGAAGACATGTGGATTAGAACCAGCACTATATACAATAAACCTAATTTGAGCATTAAGATGATCAAAACATTCTGTACTCGCTTTGTGGCCTATTTCATTATCAACTGTCTGCCAATTCTGTTTTTCGGGAGGATTTCGTTATGAATGAATTACATTTTTAATTAAAGCATATTTATAACATATAACTGTAAGAACTTGTGCCTTTGCAACATTGAACCCATCCTGTCTTAAATTGTATTTCATTGTCATTTTATTATGTTTATGTTTTTTTCCACCGGTGTGTATATCTTTTCACAGCATGTTTCAAATCCAACTCCAACACCCACAATGCATTAGCACCCAAGTCAATTAACTATGTTTACGGCAAATTTGTTGACATTGTTAACTGAATGACCATTATTTATTTATTATTTATTGTTTGGTAATGGAAAGTGTATTTTATTTGCAGGTAATTTGGCATTTCTTTTGATTTTAATTCCTGGAGACCACAAGATCAGTCATAATTGTATCCCCTCCTGTCTTCTGGAGTACATTTGCCAGTATCTTTAGATGAATTGACAATACTTTCATTCAGTTATTTTCGATTGAGACCCAATCACTCCCTATCAGCTTTTTTTCTTTTTTTTTTCTTTTAATCTTTTGAATGGACAACGTCACCTATCGACTTGCTAAATGGCGGCTGCCTTGGCTCATTTGTTTAGATGGTAAAGTCGTGTTTGTTTGTTTGTTTATGGTGTGTGTTTAGCGTTCCAGCCAACCTGTCGTTGTGGCCGTTGATGCTGAGCAGCTTCCTGTCTTTGTTGAGCGGGAATCGCTCGCGGACATGCGGGTGCTGAACTCTGCACCTGCGTCACGCAGCGTTCCACTCCATGGGTAACACTGAGCCCGCGGGACACACACACTCTCTCTCTCTCTCTCTCTCTCTGTCTAGGTCTCTCGCTCTGTGTGTGTCTCTCTCTCTCCATGTCTCTGGCTCTCGCTATCCACGTTTCTCTCTTGGTCTCTCTCGCTCGCTGTCTCTCCCTCTAACTCTCTGAGGCGCGCGCCTTCGCTCCATTAGCATACCGGCGGTAGATCCCCACCGCAGAACCGGGCCCGCAAGGCACGATTCTATTCCCCCAGCGCGCGTGCGAGAGGGAGAAGCCTCTCTGAAACGAGCGCCTCACTGGCTGGAAAATACAGCCAATTATCTCCCAGGAATGAGACAATATCCATCATGGTGTGTGTGTTGTGTGTTGTATGTGTGTGTAAGTGTGAGTGCTCATTTTAGGTAGGGGATTTGCAATATAGACTGCAGACATTTTAAACTGAGAAAAGCTATTATTATTATTATTGTTATTGTTATTGTTATTATTATTATTATTATTATTATTATTATTATTAGTAGTAGTAGTAGTAGTAGTAGTAGTATAGTTACATTTCATATAGCATAAAGTACCTTAAATTACTAATAGGACCTGATGTAACTATCCCTCAGACTCCCATTATATTAGAATCTTCTTTGACTTAAATATATGTCAACTATATTTGAACAGCTTCAGTATGTCTATGTCTATACCATTAATAATATCATATATTATATCTTTATGTATCATTTATAACGGCTTCCACATATTTTCTTCCCAGGAAGACGTGGGGCTGCAGGACACCTTTCTCTTTTCTCCTTGGCAGTACAGCAAAAACAAGCCCGGTGAAGCTGAGACATTTTTTATTTTAAAGAAAATCATAATTGTTAGTTCTGTTTTGTATTATTTCTGAATTGTCGTAATAACCGTGAATCGTTTATTGTCCTGTTTACCAATTATTTACTGATGCAGCCGATAAAAATCAAACGGAGCACAGAGTGCATTAGCTGAAATGAAAAACGGTGTAAAGATGACTAAAGCGAGATTGGTTTGTTCCAGCTGCTGGCCCGCTCAATAGATCTCATAAATGGGTTTTCATCAAGACAGTTAAACTGGCAAGACGCTTTGGTTAGGATGAATAGGCAGTGGCGGGTAAACTCGCGTGTCACTTAATACAAATCAGAAAGACTCATGATGAGCACATGGATAGATATCAGGGTCAGCGTTGGGGGTCGATTCAATTCCAATTCCACCAATTCACAAATTTTTAAATCTTTCTACAAATGGTCCATTATGTGTGAAAAGCGTGTTTCTCTGTACATTCTGAGTGGATTGACTTGAAAGTGGATTGACCCTCCGACCTGATCGGCACTCTTGTGGGGGAATTTCCCTGGAGAAAAGGCGCAGGCTGCACACCTTGCGTAATAAAACACATGGTTTATTATCAATGTGATAGAAATGAAATCACTGGACAATTAGAAGCATGTCTACCCATCATCAGCACCATAACAACAGCTCTATAGAACAGAAAAACACTGGATGTGTCCCGCTCCCCCCCGCCCCGCCCCCCGCCCCGGCTCACAAAAGGTCAAATCATCACAGATAAATAGGCCTACTCCAAAATAGCTGGCGCACCTATTTACACGACCACCCATTTAAATTAATATAAATAAATATTTACACACATAAATAAAGACCCTCCTTCCTTGTGTTAAATCACCAGACGGACCTGTTTCACAGATAGGATGCTCGTCACCTGCCCTTCATACCCACAATGCTTTTTCCGCACAGACACACACGCACACGCACACACACACACACACACACACACACACACACACACACACACAGTGTTGTGGGTCTGCAGCTCAGTCTCACAGGATGCAGGCAGGAGGAGCGAAATGGATGTAACACAGTAACCAGCATGTCCTCAGGGGATTGAAAAGAACGTAACGCAGATGAAAAATCCCTCTGTGCTCTCTGACACTGGCCCACGGGCGTCTTCCTCTCCCTTTTTCTCTCTCTACTGACCCTTCCTCCTTCCTCCTCCTCCTCCTCAGCCCTGTGTGTGGCAGGTCAGTCGCAGTGGTGTAAAGCTAGAAGTAACGGTGTAACGGCTTTGTTTGTCTGCCTCCCGCTCTGCTCGCCATCGTCGCTCCCCTTCTTCTTCCTGCCTTCATTTCCGCTGCTTCTCATCTTTGTCGCCGGCCTTGTTGCCGGCGTCCCCGTGCCGGTTGCTGGTCGGGTTGTTGAGAAACATCTTGTCAAGTCCTTTGAGAGCCTCGGTGAGGTAGTTCTGCAGGGCGGTGAGCGCGGCGCAGATGGCGGGCGAGCCGAAGCCGTGGGTGATGAAGGAGAAGTGGGAGAGGCAGCTCTGGATGCCGGGCTCCAGGATGGGGTTGGGCCGCGAGTTGCCCAGGGGAGTCCTGTCCTGGGCCAGCAGGTCTGTGAACTCCTTACACAGCTGTCTGTGGGGAAAAAGACACAACTAGGGGTTAGGAGGGATTACTGCTACCATCCGATACCGATAGTTTTGTTTGGAGCCGATAGCAAAAAGCATTTAGACCATCACGGGACACTAAAACTCTCCACTGCAACCCAGAATAATACTACTGCTACTTGCTTCTACTATGTAAGGAGACATTGGTGTGTATGTGTGTGGAATCTGATCTAAATGTCACATTACAATCAATTTAGGTTAAAGGCTTATAGTATTGATCACTTAATACGCAATCAATCAAACTACATCATATCCATCATATCAGAGGTGGACGACACTGACTGAACCCAAATGAACTACTACTAACAGTTTACCATGCTGGCTCTGTGGAGAAACACAGTATGTTGTGACAATGTTGTATTGTGTTTTGCAGTATTAGTTGCAGATGTTCCTTCAAATGCCACCAAGCATTCTGGAAACTGCACTGAATGCACCCAAATGAAAACCAACCTTTCACAAAGATGTGTTTATACAGAAAGAATGAAGAAAAAACCCACCAGAAGTTGTCACAACCTCACAGTTCTTCCAAGGTGCTTTAACTGCAAAGTGAATTGAACAAAAAGAAAAACCAGCTGCACTCAGTGAACAAATAAAGACGGTTTACTGTAAAATCCATCTGCAGCTGAGTTTTCTAGTGGGAAAACAACTCGACATGACAGATTCTGTCAGGTGGGAAACAGTGGTGGTTATGGTGATGTTAAAATATGTTAGGATAGTTGATTTTGCAGTATATTAGTTTCCACCATTCGTACCTAATGTACTACAAAATGACCCAATTACACCCAAATTACACACTACTAACTTCCTACACTGCTGTCTGCACAGGAAGCCAACGCTGCATGTTAAAGCTGATGTGATACGTGGGGAACGGTTTACCAGCAATTATGACCAAAAGTAATCAGAGGGCTTATTGGTCGAGTGGTATATATTCTATAGACCACGCTTACCATGGCAACGGCCTCTTCGCTGTTCCATATTAGCTACTCTGCTAAAAATATAGACCTAACAAAAAAATAAAATAAAATAACAGCAACAGGTCAGAGATTAACTTTAGTCGTTGCTTGGGACTACTTTGTCACAAAGATACACCTTACACCTAACACACCTTAGCTGTGATCTAAATTCCGTATACCACGGCCTGTCGTGGGTTATTGCTTAAATCATATATAGACATAGAGTAACACCAACTTTTTACAAAGCTAAAGCAGTGTTTCCCCCATCATTTTATACTTGTCAGGGTGGAAAAGCCTGCAGCGTTTAGACCATCATGGGACACTAAAACTCTCCACTGAAACCCAGACTAATGAAATTCTCCTTAGGCCCAGCCCATCTATTCAGTGGAAGGGGTAAAAACACAATGAATCAACCTGTGCTAATATCTCTCTTGACAAGAATCGGGGTGTTAAACCAGATTGACCTCACCTGTAAAATCCCCCACAATCCACTTTAATCACACGCTGCAAAATCCCTACTCCCTCCTGTACGGGGCAACTGTGCCACCGTGGTTCAATCTAAAAGGCGTAGACCTAATAAATCTTGCGTTACATATCAGGATATTAACTCACAGGGATATTCCCGGGTCACAGGAAGGCTTTACTCATTTTACTGTTTTGTCGCTGTTTTGTAATTTGCACTCGAATGGCTGCTTAAAATGTTTATGATACAAGAATTTAAGCTTATCCTATTGCACTGGAGAAGAATAACTGTTAAATGCATAACATGTAGATGTAAAAAAATGCAAACTCTACTTGATACATGACATAAACATGGTACCATAATCCATAAACTGCCTTAAAGTAAAAATCCCCCCTCAGATAACGAACTATTTACCTATCAAATATCATCAGTCTGTGGTGTTCGACGCATCCAGGAGTTATTTTGTGATGATTTCCTACATTTCCCAGAATGCCTTTTGACAATCCACAGAGAACATGCCTGAACTTTCAGCTGCAGGTTATATGTGTAGGTGGAGCGAGCAATAGTGATAGCACGGTAAGATCAAGAGAGAGTCGAGGAAAAAGTGGGAGTTACGCCCCTGAATCTCGTGGCTGCATTGCATTCTGGTCTATTGAGGCTGCTGTTGGTGGACAAATTGCTCTCTCTCTTCTTCTACAATAGATTTCTCCCTGTATGATTGTTGAGCGTCGGTCTAGAAAGAAGCTCTTTGATTCTGAGGGACTGACACCAAAACCTGACGTTTACCGTTGATGTTTTAGATCACTGAACATTTCCTGCTATCAAACTCCATTGTAGCTGCTGAAAATATGTCGATGTGACATCACCTCGTCTACGTATGGCCAGTTATCAACGGGAATAAGAAAAATACACCACCAAACAACAAAATGGGCCTGCGAATGAAAGGTACATCGCGAGGTATAAATGTCATCGTTTCAGGTCACCACATTACAGGTATATCATTTTTAACCCCAAGCATGGGGCACAAGTTATTAAATGGATCCTATAGATTTCAGGAGAAAAACATGAGGGGGAAAAATTTACCTATCCAATGTTCTCCTTGTTAAATTTCAACAAATCACCCACTGGTTTATGGCCACATTTTGCAATCAGAGAGGTTGTCCATCTCTCTCTCTTTCTCTCTCTCTCTGTCATGCATATACTTGCACGCCCCATGCACAGGCACACACACACACACACACACACACACACACACACACACACAGAGCCTATAAGCGGCCTAAGGGCAGAGCTACAGCAAATGAGTGACAGGCTGTGCAGGCCGAGCCCAGCTGGGGTTAGGGGAGTAGAGAGGAGAGAAGCCGCCACCCCGGGCTACACTCAAGGCTCTGACTGTTGTTTTCTGACGACTTGAAACACTTTGCTGCTAAATAATGAATTTCTAACAGGCAGCACCGACACACAGTATTGGAACAGGTTTGAATCTGAGCATCAAACACCCACCACTGAACACACTGTACATACTGAGAAACTGCATGGATGCACACACGCACGCACGCACGCACGCACGCACACACACACACACACACACACACACACACACACACACACACACACACACACACACACACACACACACACACACAGTTTATGGATCTTTGTTACGTGGTTTATTCTGCTTACAACTTTTGCATCTGGAGAACCTCTATGGAAAAAAGTGAGTTCCATAAACCACTAAAAAAGTGAACTACTCATTCAGAATCATATACTACCCAATTGGTACAATACCTTTTGTAAAACATATTGGTTGTTTAGTCAATAATCCATTGTGAATATAAGCGATAAAAAGTGATTTAGTGGCTAAATCCACAGCCATTATTGTGCCAGTGTGTTTAAAAAAGGTCTGCTGCAAAAAAAAAATGCTGTGTTGTTCATTTGGTAAAGGTAATCACAAGTCTCCGGATTCAATTCCAGAGTTTAATGGCCATAATAATTGGATTATGTAATAGTTACACAGGGCAGCAGTAAAATGGATGGCTGCTAAAACCAGAAGATATGTAGAGGGTCACACATACACTAGCAACATCAATGCTTATAAGGGGTTCTGCATCAAAGAAGGGTTCACCTAAAGGTTTTCCTGTAAGTTCCGGAGCTTGTAACGATGCTATGGTATCCGATCATCCAGATAGTCCTAATCTTGTCTAATTTATTTTTAACTCCATAAATGTAGGTGGTTAATTGATATTACAATTAAAAAGTGAAAATTGTTCTTCCCTTGGTCTTATTTAAAAAAAATCATTGATGGTCTAACTCGAACTGAAATGTTTGAATTGAATGTAACTGGCTAAATTTTTCAGCGGGGCAATGTTTCATGCAATTTTCACTACTTTCATTTCATTACAGGTTAGTTCCATATCGTGTCCAACTTGTGATATATTAAGGAAAACGTACATCCCCTCGCCAAAAGTCAATGGACTGTGTGTGATGTACAGGCTATAGCAGTGGTCCTCAAAGTGGGGCCCCCAGGGGTCCTTAAGGGGGCTCCAGTGGGTCCCCAGAAAAATGAGAAACAGATTTTACTATAATATAATTCACTAGAAATCACTCTTGTCGTTGTATTTTCTCCCCATTTACAGTGTAGACTAGTTATGCAATTCAAATCAACAACAGCAAAAGTCTTCCCATATGGGCATGCCTGGGACAAAACCTCATCAAATGGGGCTCTGTGGGGCCTACAAGTGACTAGGGGAGACATGGAAACATGAGAACTCTGCTCTTTTAGGCCAGTTTGAATCAGAAATATCATCAGACTGACTGGGGGTTTTTTTCTTGGGAGGAGAATAGTTGACTGATCTGAAGCTGTGTTTGACTTTCTGCCTGCGATGTCTACTTGCTCATGAATACACTGACCTTTGCACTCAATCATTTTGGTTGCTTTTACAGTTTTTACTCTACAGGTTGTTCTGGATACTCGTCTAAATGCCCTAAAATCCACTATTACCTCCCTGTGTACAATGTAGGCAATTACAGTATATTATTTCAAAATCGAATCAGATGGTCAGTAGGACTTACTTTGTCGCCAGTAACATGTTTTTCCGCGCGTGTAGCTCGTTCGGGTCCGCGTGCTGCCGGTTGAGGTACTCGCTCACGGCCTTGGTGGGAAACTCCGTCTCGCAGATGTAACCGAAATCCCGGGCCAAGTGGACCGCTTCACCTGGAGGAGGGGGGGCGGGGTGTGTGTGTAAGAAGCATTATTGTTAATGCGGAGAGAATGTGAACAACACGGGTTACTAGTAATGTTATTACTTTTCCTAAGTAACGAGCAGTGCAACGAATAGCTGTATCAATGTGAATATTGTTGTTGTTACATTGTTGTCATTTTTGCCCCCGCCCCTCCCCCAATTATCAGACTTAAGTTGAATATCGAAAAGTGACTATTATCGCCACCCACACACGCGCGTCTACACACCTGCGTTACATTGTAGTGTTTTGTGTTAATAACGTGCCGTGTCTATATGTGAAGATATTATATGTTGTATTGAAAATTAACCTAAATGTGTGTTTCCCCACGCGAGACAGAAAAAACCCGGCACGTCCTCTTTTTACAGTGCATCCACCGGTTCGTTTTTACCCATTATTATCCATCTGTTGGCAGGCAGCTAGCTTAGATGCAAAAAATTGCATGAAATGTAAACTTTCTCCAGGTGGCAATATTCCCGCTTCTTTGGTTTTATTGAGAAAGGGGACGACAGGAACACTGGACATCAAAACCGTTTGGTTCCCCTCATCATTTAAAGGCGAATGAGCGGAATTATCCTGATTTAAGGTAAGAGAGAACCAACCGTCAAATGTGGGGGTGTATTGGAAAAGTAGTCTAACGAATAGTGTAACGAGTTACTGCTGCCAGGAAGTAAAAAGTCTACTTTTGAAATGACTAACGAGTTTCAAGTAATAGGCCTACGTTACATCCTGAGTAGCAAAGCCAGGGTAGAAGTAGCCTAATAAAATTTGAACTGCATTTTAGCATTTGAGGACAATATTGTGTGTAACAAGCTGCAGGACAATGTTATCTTTATGGAGATGCGATGGAGCCAAATGAATGTGGATAACCGTGATCTGGGTATAAGGAACGCATGTGGGCATATGACGAAAAATATATAGTTGGTCATAATTAAATTAAAATTTCTCAACTGCATTGCTATTTCACATGTAGTCCTATATTGTGGCCGTCTATCTCTCTCCTATCCCTATTTCCTGGCACTTGTATGATCCTTCTATAGTCACAGAAATATTGTATTGATATTGACCTTTGCACTCCTCAATTTTGGTTGCTTGTAATGTTTTGGTGATCTAGTAACAGCAGAGACACATTTTCGCAGTATAAAATATTGTTTCTCCTCATATAAACCCATAATAATTTGTCAGCTGGTGTGTTTGGATTAAAAACCATGGGACAGTCACCTTCTACGAGAGATGTTAGTAATGTGACGTTGGCAGCCTTGCGTCTTCCGGCGGGTAAATTCAGGCCAATCTTCTCCAGCTTTTCTCTCAGAGATCTTCCACCGTTTTTGGACTTTGCTCTACGGGCGTAACAAGACATGAATGTAAAACTGTGTATACAATGAAGCGTGTAGGCCTATTTGCTCTATATGCTGGGGCTAAGATTTATTGTGATGGAGCGTTTATTAATGGGCGCCAAATGGGTATGGCAAGGCGCGGCTTCATCATAGTTTTTTTTTTTTACATTTGAATGGAGAGGAAATATTAAATAAAATTGACAGAATTTCATTTGAAGGCCATATCTAAAAAAAAAAGGGGTTGGCTTTCAGGGCCAGTGTCCCCTCTAAGATGATAGCTTGGTGACCTACGTCTAGTAATTTATCACATTCACCATATAATAATATCTGTAAGTCATTTTTGTCCCCAGAAATGGAGAGGATATATACAGGTTTTTATGTTCTGGTGGCAAATTATATTAGATGTAGGGGCTTTACCATTTAGCTTAGGGTTTAGTGAATTGACGTCCCTGTATGTATTAGTTCAGCAGGCCTATAAGCAGGCCTATAAGCCTGATGTGCACTCTGTATCAGCACTGTCTGGGGCTTACCTTCTCAGTACACCTCCCAACAGAGAGGCGTTCAGGCACTCAGGCGGGGACAGTCTCCTCTGCACCTCCCCTACAGTCACTTTATATTTGGAGGTGGAGCTGAGCAGCGACAGGCGGCCCGGTACCGAGCAGAACACCTCGTTTATGTTTACGGATATTCCACCGATGAGCCCGTCCTTGCCGAGCATCAGGGAGCCTAAGTTCTTGGGTGGCATGGGAACTGAACGGGGAGTAAGAAGAGATAATAGGTCGGGTGGCATCAGTACGACTGTCTCTCAAACACACTCAGTGTTCAGAATGTAAGGAGCTGCACTGCAAGCCTCGATTGACTGAAGGCTTAAAACCCCTTCTGTCCCCTGCCACGTCCCATTCATACAGCTCCCCTTCATGATTGACGTGGATTTAACAGGTGAAATCAATAAGGAATCATACAGTACAGTCTGTTTCAAGGAAAGAGAAAGTAGTCCCAATATTTTGTGCTGTCAGTGTATCTCTCTCTCTCTCTCTCTCTCTCTCTCTCTCTCTCTCTCTCTCTCTGTCTCTGTGTCTCTCTCTCTCTGCCCCCCCCTCAAACTTTGTTCAGTGTGATCCGGACCACACGCTCCGAGGGCGGCCCTGGCCTAATGAAGCGCCCACGCGCCGGGCATTTACTGTTATTTAATGTCGCGCGACATTCTCATTACGTTATTATCGATTGTTGATTGGCTCGTGCTTCCAAATCGCATTAACCACCTCCCCGTCTTTTCTCCACGGCCGGTTTACTCCCACCAGCTAGGAGCTTCTTCATCCCGATTCAAGTGTTAATGCTCGCGCTAATGGCTTAAAGAAGCAGCCAGCTATAGTGCGCGAGGCCAGCGCGAGAGGTTTTGATGGCTCCACGGGGGATAATACCGCAGATTAGCTCTAAACGAGCTCACGAGATCTCCGTGAGCGGTGCCATTTATTACATCAGCGGCTTAAATGCCCCGCGGGGAGCTCAGTCACTCAACATCCCGTAACTAAATCACCGCACATCATCAGAGAGGCAGCATGGCAGCCAGTCACCGACACACTGCCTAGTAGTCAATATACCGGGCATTCTCAAACCGTCTTAAACCTCCCCAGCCTGGGACCTTAGCCCACATGGCCCTGGAACCTGGCTTTATTAAAACATGCTGCTTCTGTCGTCACGAGATCCACTAGAAATAAAGTGCTTGACCCATTTTGGGTCGCAGCCAGGGATGTATAGTGGAGGGTAGACCCAGCTAAACCCACTTTACCCTTTTATGTGTCAATAGAGGATAGTTTACCCACCTTTCTAGGCTGACATAAATCTTTGGGACATAAATTTGTAGTACATCATATTATGTATGTAAGTTATAGCCGTATATAGCCAGATTATGTAGATATGTAAGCTATATGAGGATAGGGTCATATAAGAAAAATAAAACTTCGATGGTCCCTGTGGAGGAATACGGCTGTTGCAGGAGCAAATAGCAATATACAAAAGAGAAAAATAGAATAAAAACAGAAAAATATAATCTAAACAATAATATAGCACATGGGGTCTTTATAAGCATACACAGCAGACAACTTCAACTCTAATATGTTAGGAGTAATATATATGAAAAGGGTTATATATAACATTATAAGGCTTTTTTTATTTTTTGTTCTAATTGGTGGTTGCCTGATCATCGACAGGTCAGGCCAAACGTTTGTTTACCACTACATTACTGTTCCAGCCCATAATTAAAGAAATGAGACAAAAAAATCAAAACTGAACTAAGAAAATAAACACTCACAAACGTACAAAGCAGGGATGTCTCCATCTCTCCAGTATTGCTCAACAGAACAGACACAGAAGCGCGCGCGCGTGTGTGTGTGTGTGTGT
This sequence comes from Hoplostethus atlanticus, assembly GCA_034670405.1. NCBI lineage: Eukaryota > Metazoa > Chordata > Actinopteri > Trachichthyiformes > Trachichthyidae > Hoplostethus > Hoplostethus atlanticus. Next base: position 7,348,557 of record JAXDDX010000011.1, on the reverse strand, counting down.
GTGTACCTTTCTTAATTACTGATTGATCCAGTATGTTCATTCCGTTGTCTTCAATGGCCTGTTAAAACCAAGACAAACAGAAAACATTATAGGCTTCTGCTGACAAGAGGCCCCTTTATAGTAAGAGTTTAGAACTCAACTAGGCCCACGAGTCTTGGTTGTAATATATAAATCAAATTCACTAAATCAAAACTTTATCACATGACGGACAACAAAAACTAAACAATTGTATAAGCCTTAATCAGCCTGGATACATTATCGCTCCCGTTAAAGTTGACGTTACTTTTTTGGTTTTATAATCCATTATTTCGGTTTGTCTTTTGATGTGACTTTTTAAGGAGAAGCTGTTTAAAGTTTCACGCTTCAAATTTAAAGTTTCATTCATTATTAAGTTCTTCTTCGAATTAATTTCCTCGTTAAATAGACCAGATGTTGTCACATATATCACTGACTGACACTCAGAGATAAACAATAGAATAATTCGTCTAAATAAATGCATAGTGTTGATAAATTCAATGCAAATACAGAAAGTCAGAAACGAGAATGTCTTTTAGAGGCTAAATGGCAGCATATTCCCAATGGTTGTACCCATAGGGCAAACTAGGGAAAGATGAAATCCTGAAGCTGGCCAAGTCTAAAGCCATATAGTCTTCGGCCGCTTGCTTTGTACATTTGGCACCTCATCAGCAACACTACAAACACTCACAAGGACCAGTTTAATAAAAATACCAATCACCCTAAAAAACATAACAGCCTTCAAATTCCAGCGACAACAACAACAATAATAATATAATACACATAATATAAGAACAACAACAATAATAATAATAGTAATATATTTTTACAGCAGTAACTGTGTAATGTCCAGATAGGTCAATCCAATAGCATAAAAAACACAAAGAGATTGTCAAATATATATTTTGCTTCCACATTAAAGTTGTTAAAATGTCGCATTCTCCTCATACTCGTCTGCTTTAAATATTTATTGATAGGACGGTGACAGTAGACGCTTTAAAGCAGCGGGGTGTTTAACTTCACACAAGCCACATTTGAGCTTCACGCAGCAATTTATGAAGCACAGACCACCGATATGCCAGCTATCATAAATCTGGGTAACATTTTCTCATCAAAAAGGATGACCCGGGACTCCTAAGACAGTTTTGTTCGCTGTAGGCCATTTGCATTAGGCTACATCTGTTGTACGACTTCAGCCCTGAGGGACTTCACTCTGAGTTCACTGACCTTAACTCTAAAGGCTCTGATAGACGGGCAACATTAGGAGACTGTAGATGGCAAGTGCAAACAATTGTGACCGACAGTATTCTTTCATGGTAATTGTGATCGTTGTTCTTTTATCCCTGTTTGTTGGCATCATTTTAACCGCCATCAAAACTAAGAGAAATACTATTGCCCCAAAAACAGCTGTTCTCGAGCGTTTTCACTTCATAGACCCCCATTTGATACGATTTCGTCTAAGGACCCATATAGGAAGATTTTCATTGTTGACGATTTACCATTGAATTGTAGAACTCATACAACATAATAGTGGTGAGAGAGAGACCTTAGTCACATTCTGCAATTGCATTTCAAGTGAATTAAATTTCGATTGAATTAAATTATTGCTTAATTAAATTAACCACTGCTTTAAAAGCAATCACGAATTTTACATTCGCCTAATGATCCACATACCCTCATCTATCATCTACAACCTGCTACTTTGAAGCTAAGACAGCAGCATTGGAAGATACAATACAATATGTAGGACTTCAGCTCTGACCTTTGAACAGACTCACCTGAGCGTCCTCCATACCGTGCAGCCCGTGTAGCAGTCCGTCGCCCATACCGGGCTCCAGTCCCGGGTGAGCGGAGTGGAGCAGCACGTCAGATCGCCGCACGGAACCGTAGTCCCGTCGTGGGTCCAGACCGGACAGCTGAGGCAGCGAGGCCCGAGGCTGGGCCAGCTCCCCGGTGGCGTCCTGCCGCTGCCGCGCCCCCCAGGCGCCCTGCTGGCTCTGGTGCAGGGAGTTTAGGGAGTACGGGTCGCTGACGTGGGAATACGGGTCCTGGCTCTGGTAGTGAGCGAGCGGCTGGTACGGCGGCGGGAAATACGGGGGCTGGAAGTCCGAGGAGGGCGCGTGAGAGAGCGGTGGTGCGCTAGAGTAGGGTCCCGCGTGCGACACCGAGCCCAGCTGGGACAGGCGCGAGCTGTGGCTCGGGACACCGTCATGCCGGTCCTTCAGGGAGTGCAGAGAAAAAAGATAAAGAAATCAGACCACTGTAGAATAGAACCGACCTCTTCAACGAAATAAACTCAGACACGGAGGCCCAAAGACATCAAGCCTGTTTGTGACAACAATTACAATGGCACATCCAAACACTGAAGCCAACTTAACATGTTCTCTTTATTTATTCACCCGAAATAACATTAATGTAATTAAAGTAACTGGCATGGATTTGTCCAAACAAAAGCAAATAGGGGCCTAGAGAAAAAAAAATCACAATAAAGACTGTGTGTGCAAAAGAGATCCTTCCGTCGTTAAAATGCTCCGCAACTACAACATTTCAGCAATAGGTACAGGTTCACCTTGTGCGCAAACGAATTCTGAAGTACAGAATTGCAGCGGAAAAAACTCACCGTGGTGGAGTAGGAATGAACTAACATCTGTATACCTTCTGCTGGTCACGACCGGGCTCGTTACAACGGTAAAACAGCAGGGTGGGACAGACCGTGTTGGGCCGGGATACCAAAACTCATTCCAGATAAAGGCAGTGTGTTTGTATCTGTAGGGCCGGTCTGGTCTAAAGCTCCATACAGAACCTGCTTCAGCCCGGAACTTGCGCCGCTCTGATTTTGAGCACCGAGCTCCCGCCTCTACACCCGGTATACGGTGTAATTGTTATTCATGACTGAGAGTTACAGGAATATTAATGCGCACTAGGCAGGGGACTGGCGACTCACGGAGCGTGAAGGCTCTCGCGCAACCGTGAGTGACGTTTAAATTCCGTGGAGAGGCGAAACGGCGCGCACGCAGCATGAAATAAAAAGAGGACTCTCTCGCACGAGAAAGTGAACCGGGTGCCAAAACCCGTAAGGAACCCCCCATCATCAAAACGATGCAGTTGGGTGGGTCTTTTACACGAAACAAGCAGCAGCATCACATCACAACTCCATCCGCATAAACCACCCATACCTTTGCACAACTTTTGCACAAGCCATTTTTGTGCAAACATGCACAAAAACAATAAAACAATACAATTAGGGGGTCCTGTATAGGTCAGTGGGTAACAATATAAATAGGGGGTCAGGTATAGCTTAATGGGTAGAGCATGCCACTATCAGGGTTAGGGGTTCTATTCCCACTGGGACCACTAATGCTAAAATCTACGCACTCCTGGATGTGGAAAAAGGCTTCCACCAAATTGACTGGCATTCAGTGAAATTTACTTTAATGCACAAAGTAACTAAAGGCGTACCCACCTTAATTATGAAGATTAGTCATTAAGTAAATTCAATCTCGGCTGTCTTGATTTTCCGTTGTAATTTAACTCGTTATGAAATCCTTACTCTCAGGCCTTTTACCCAAACTTCACCCGGTCCGCTAAACTAACAGTACTGAATAATAAAGCCGGTACACACTGGGCTGCAGCTGCCTCTGGTAATTGGCACGAAAACACACCCGAGACACCACTGGGTCAACGGGGGTGAAAAGGCGCGTGAGGGGCTCGTGTGAAAGGTGTCACGAGTGAAAAGAACCGATCAACCTGTATTGTATAGCGGCCTTTTAGCCCGTGCGCATCACTTGTGTAACAGTTATAGTCCCCATTTCGCGCCGTGGGAGAAAAGCCATGTGTGGCATGAGACAGCGGCTTCCCACCGGGTAGAGCCGAGGGGCCTCGCGAGTTGCCCTTTCTCCTGCGCTTTGTGCTCGAGCCCATTCAGCGCGAGCCGAGGCAGCATTTCGCCCCCGCGCGCGGCGATGCTTTTCCCTTCTTCTCTATGACTTTTTATTTATTGTTCTGGGATCAAAGCCAAATGATTTGCATACTTCTGACACATCACCCTCCTCTGACCCACTGTTTCTCAATGAAAGTTTTCTTTGCCGTTATTCAGCATCTGAATTAATATCTTATTTCGTTATTCGATTGTTAATTGTAGATTTTTTCGACCTAAAAAAACAACTATTTATTATGTAGAGTATGTCAATTTAGATTTAAACAGATATATGCTCAATATGGACAGTACCATATTTCAAGTGTATGTGAAATTTCAAAATAGTGAATAGTGAAATACTCTAAAACAAATTAGCTATACTCTATGTAAAATATTTTTCATCTAATTTTACGAGCGAATCGAATATTCTACAGAATATTCAGAAACATAACTGCGATATATATTGTCGCGCAAATAGATGTGATGAACAAAATTTCTGTCTGAATGAAAAAGTCATGGAATGGAATGCCGTCCAATTCCCATTCACAGTCACACCGCATCACAAAATAACAGGCCTAAAGCCTCCTGGAAAACAGCTCACGTAACTTACATAAGATAACAATTCATTTAGGACTATTGTAAAAGAACATGTCGAATAAGTCTATTTCCCCCAAGACATAAGCAGCTGGACGGACACGTTACCTCATAAATATCTTCATACTTGACATTCTCAACTAGCTTCCACAGCATGGTCGCTTCTCCGGTGTCGGTAAACCGAATGCAACCAAGTGAGGAATGGATGCCTCAACTCTCTCTCTCGCTCTCTCTCTCTCTCTCTCGCTCTCTCTCTCTCTCTCTCTCTCTCTCGCTCTCGCTCTCTGCCTGTCTCTCTCTCTCTCTCCCCGCCCTCTGTAAAGGCAGCCAGGCTATGTGAATGGGGAACCCCTATAAGGACTCCACCATCGAGAACAGCTATAGGGCAGACTGAGAGCAGACTGGTGCATGTATAGTATAGGGAGTAACGAATAAATGAATTAAATAAATATTTTATTGATCACAGTTCCCTGTAATTTTCCATGCACAATAAAGAACACAAGCAATTCCAAAAATACCTGCATTTACTACACAAGTGATGGGCAACTTTGGTAATCCAGATGGCCAAAACAAGTTAGGTATAGCTGCAAGCAAAGTCCCTGCATCTAATATCATTTACCACCACAATTTCCACTTATATATATTATTTATTATATATATATGGTCAATGTGATATATTATTAGACGTAGGTCACCAGCGAACATGGTCTTGAATGATCCCAGATGTGATTATTTTACATATGGCTTCCAAATATATTTCTGGTAATGTTTTACTTTTTTGCTCCACATTATAATACAAATATAAAAAATATAAATATAAAAATATAATAAAAGACTCATTTAGGCCTCGCGAGTGCCACATCTTGCCATACCCGGTTGACACTGATAGGTAGCTACTCATTTCTATACATGTAATGAAACTCATCCCAGGCAAATTGCAAAAGGGAAAGAGAAGCTATAGTTACACGTTGAAAATGTAAGATGATTTGGGTTTGCTGTTAGGTCCTCACAGAGAATATGACAAAGGATGTTGCTGAATATAGCAACGAAGGGATTAATGGAGTAATATCAGTAGTGCAAGTGACAATCACATCACATCACATCACAACAGGGGATTAATAGACAAGAAAAAGTGTTTTAAAGTGTTCCCATTAAATTAGCTTAAACGGGCTTAAAAGTCTTTATTCAGCCTATCTCCTCCCTTTCATCTACACCATCATGTATATCCCCTCTGTTTAGTGATCTGCTGAGAATAAGCAAAGAGAATAAAAAACCCTGACTGTAAGATCTTACAAAATGTAACACATGTGAACTGGTCAGATGACCTGGCATCGGATCTCTTAGTTAAACTACCTGAGAAATTCCCATTTAAATCTATAGTTAACAAGAGGGATGCGTTTAATAACTGTGCTAACAAGGATGTCATTCCCCATTATCCACCTCACATTGCCTCCCAGCATGAATTTGCCCAACTGTGTGTAAACTGCTCCCCCTAGTGTCATAAGGGCATATATGCAGTCTCCCCTTCATATTGGTTGCATTCAGTGGCAGATTGTCAGGTCTTATTCCCCCAGACTCCCATATCTTTTTGTTTAATTTTAACAGAATTTCCATCCTTTTCAAAGGGTTTTAATGTGGCAAGCTGGTCCAAAAGGTAAATTGCAACAGGGGAGATGTTGGATGAAACTGAAATGGAGACACTGATTTAGTCTCTTGTACAGAAAACAATCCGACTTTGTATGCTATTTGAGATATAAATGTGTTTGGTGGGTAATACAGATTTGTGTGTATGTGTGTGGGCATGTCTGTGTTTCTGTCTTTGTGTGTGTGTGTGTGTGCGTGTTTTGTCATGTATATAATCTTACTATCCTGCCCCTTAACTGTGTGTGTATATCTGCACACATAAGGCTGAACTCTTAATAAAAAATGGCACGGTACTGCACAAGTGGTCATATAACAGTGTAGACGTGTTGAAGATGTATAGACGTGTATATAAGTCAAGTTCTAATAAGGTTATCTACGGTATTTTTTGTCTGTATATGTGTCTGTATATGTGTCTGTATGTGTGGCGGTGTATGTATGACATGGTTGCCATGGTTCAGCTCCTTTGATGTTTGGTGCAAAAAAAGCCGCCGAGGATACCAGACATGAATGTTTAAGAAGCACGGCTGTTCTCATGTTCTCTGGAATGACCCACTGCCAAAGACTCGCCCATCTTTATCGCTCTCTCTCACTCCCTCTCTCTCTCACACACATACATACACACATGGGCATATGACTGTTAGCAATGACAGATGTCCTGACAGTCTGGAAGTCTGGAGGCATGGTTGTGGTTGTCGTCCTGCAGGGCTTTGACACACGATGTATCAGCATACATTACACACATGTCACACTTACAGTCCTGCCCCCTTCCTGCTTTTGTTTGCAACCACATGGATTCATGTTTGCACTCGGTCTTCACTCTCATCTTCTTGTGTTTCTTCTATAATAAAAAATTGCGGTCGAGGTGGTTGGGAGGTTGTGTTCTGTTGGCCACTGGGAGCTGCCCAGTACAACCACAGTCTTCTACTGTTAGCAACTGAGCACTTTTACACAGTTTCTTAAGGTAAAAGGTCTAATTGTGGTTCTAGTTATTTCCTTATTGTGATGGACCGCCACTGCTGACTGAATATAGAAGAAACATAGGTTCATAGAAACTTTCATCTGGGGTTTCAAAAGATATGGATTGATTTCTTGTGCACATCTTCAACCGGCTGGGACTTTGTACATCAGCAAAGAAAATATATAGTATGTAGGCCACAGTAATGATTCATACATGCAAGCACTAGCTAGCATGGTGCTGTGTAGTATTACATGTGAATGTGTAATCCTCCACAACACTATAAAATACCTGTGCTCTCTGTATGCTATACAAGACTGCCTTTATGGTCTTCATATCCAATCCAGTGTGATGTGTTATATGAGCTTACATTATACAGACTCCTGGCTGCAGCTCTGCTGTTGACCACTAGGTCATGCTAGAGCATCACACAAAAGACTGCAATCTGGGACGGTGAAGGCAAGTGGAGAGGAAAAAACGGATACCTGTGTCCAGCTTTGATAATTACCAACACACAGGATCTGTTGTAACCTTGTCTTATGTCAGTGGGTGGACAAGTGGAAAAATGGGCATCATTGCTTTGTTTATAACAAAAACAAAACAATATATATCTATATCCACATCATTCACAGGATGTGTCTCTATTATGTTGACTTTTTGATACAAATGGAAACAGCAGAGGTTGATATCACTTAATGGAGAATGGTGTATTCCTGTCATTTCTGCTATGGCAGGGTCTTGTGGGTTGCCAGATTTGGGCAAATAGCTGCAGCCGGTGAGGTGTGTGTGGTTTGTCAGAGAGTGCCAGGGATAGTCAAGATATTGGCTGAGGAGAAAAGGCTTGAATGTTTCTGGGACTGAATGGGATCAGGACGGAGGAGGTAGAAGTTCTAGGAGTGAGGAGGTTTTAGCAGTGAAGCAGGGGAGGAGGGATATGGCTTGAGGAAGTAGAGATTGGAGAGACAGGGCTTAGACGTTGGGAGACTTTGGCTTTTGTGACTATGGGGCTCAGTCAGAAGCTGTTACAGTCAGTCTCAGGCCGGAGACTGTTTTATTCAATTTAATATACATGCCACTATTGGTGCACATTTTTGGATTGAGATGTACAATTTCTGTTTGCTTTGTACAGATTAGGTCTGACTTCCATGTAAAAATATCTATAGATAGATATATAGATAGATAGATAATAGATAGATAGATAGATAGATAGATAGATAGATAGACAGACAGACAGACAGACAGATAGATAGATACATATACATACATACATACATACATACATACATACATACATACGTACATACTGTACATACATACATACATACATACATACATACATAAATAAAGATAAAAGAAGCAAACCAATTACTACAGGAATCTCTAGTTCCTAAATCTAAGTAATATAAAATGAATAAATCAATGAATCAACAAATAACGTATTGAAGGCTAGGTAAGAGAAGTGTGATTTTGAAAGCAGTGATTACAGAGTATTAACTGCTCATATGGTGCCTCATATGGTGATTACACTGCATTGCATTGCAATATGATCAATAGCCTGTGTGAATAACGCATTGGCCGCCCCATCACATTATGCATTGCTGATGTCAAAGCTGTGATTCATGCTTGTACGTTTGTCAATTTACAGAAACTCCGGCTTAGGCAACGTATTGATTTCATTTTCCAGCTCATTTTGATCAAGCTGCTTATTATTCCGTCAGATGAGGGATATGGGGTCAGGAGGGATGTCTATTGCAAGGATTACATGTTTATCATGCAAGTATTACAAACAAAAGTGTGTTTAAATTACTTTCTGTGAGTGTGTATGTGGGCGGGTCTGTATGTATATACGTGCATGTGCTCATTTGTTTGTTCTCGTACACTCCAGCCCAATAAGATGCTATCCAGACACCATTAAAGAACCAATTTTGAAAGCTGCTTTGTTTCATACATTGCTCTATTACATCTATACTAACTTAGACCGATATATGGACTTGCCGATATATGGGGCCAATGTTGGCCTTAAATGTGTGAATGAAAATGGTCAAATTTAAAAAATACCGAATATTGACACAAAATATCTGCTATCGGTAACTTCAATCTAAAAACATCTGTATCGGCCTTCAAAAACCCTTATCAATCGAGCCCTACAATGGATGGAGCCTATTCATTGCTGTAGCATATTTTTGCTCTTGTTCAAAAATCTTGCATCACTTAAACAAAAGGCTATTCGTTTTAGGAAAAACTGGTTGAATCCCCCCATTTGACATCCCTGCATTTTGTTCAACATTTTACAATGCATTATCGATGGTTCAGCTTGGTCCCAGGATCATGAAACATTGACTACATGTGGGGGGACAATGCCATCTGTCAACTGTAACACCAAACAGGATATATAGGCATTCTGCAGCAATGTCAGCCCTCAGTTTTATCACTGTCTTTATGACCATTATTCTTTAACACAAGGCTTTACTTGTATTGATTCAGGGTGATAACACTGGCCTCGTTGTAAATATATCCCGTTAGACTATATGTTTTTTTGTTACGCAGTGAATGTGACCTCCTTTTAAATAACTGGAGTAAACATAACCTTCAGAACTCGGATGGAGATACCGGCAGGCAGCTGCTCATCTCTCTGTTTTCTCATCATTTTGAAATATAAATAAACTGAAATCCTGATAGAAGTCACTGAAACGGAAAAAGCACACACACACACAAAGGGAGCTTTTGAACTTTTATGTAGGTAGAGCCTTCCCTCAAACATTAGCGAAAGGAACTCTGACTTCAAATTCTTAACATTGTGAACTCAGATGGATAATTCACACTAGCTAGCTGTCTTTAGTGACCCAACAGGCTCTATTTTCGGGATGGCACATGACGAATGGTGGGGCTTTGCGCTGGCAAAGTGGCATTTTTGTCACACAGGTGGTTTTCTGGTATTTTGGTGACTCGCCATGAACTTGACTGCCTAAGTGGGAGGAGAGGTGCAGAAGGGGGCGTATCAGTGACGATCAATTTTAGTGTCAAGGATTATGGGGATTTGTGCTTGTGTCGCCTGCCTGCTCAGACCATGTCAAAAAAGCACTATTTTTGTGGCTTTACCAAGCGATGTGATGTGATGAACAGATTCTATTCAAAAGCTTACAAACCATTTTTGTGCATATGTACTTTGGCAGGAAAAAATAAGATGCTACGTTTTTCATTCTAACAATGTACACATGTGGTTGTGGTGTAAATGATTGTCATCCAACATGGAACTGTCGGTATGACCATGACACATTCAATATCTCCATAAAAGTTTTTTATTCATCAAAGTCGTACTGATTGGTTAACTAGGCTGTACATTGGCTCGTGGTGATTCTGCAGCTACTGCACAAGGACATCAGTTTCCTCTCGGGAGAAGGTTTTCGTCTTCCATCACAAAATTGTCAGAGTGCTGTAGTGCGCAGTGCCTGCTTTTAAAGGGAAGTAAAAGACAGGATTTGATTGGTTGTCATTGAAACCAGGCCCACCACACCTACTGATACTGTCTTCCTCCTAATCCAACCAGTTTACAACTGTGCTGCAGGTGCCCCGTGCACCTCTGGCCACAAAAATCAGTCGCCACGCCCTGTGAGCTCATGCCGCGTGCCTCTGACTGTGTACTAAATCACTGTGTACTAAATCACAAAAATAGATCCGTATGTGTGTATGCGTGCGTGTACATGTGTGTTTACATATGTGAGTGTGTGTGTTTAGATGTGTGTACATACTGTATGTATGAGATCCTATGTATAGAGGTGTGTGTGTGTGTATGTGTTCCTGTGTGTACATGTGCATGTGAGCGAGTATGTGTAGGTATATGTGTGTGTGTGTGTGTGTGTGTGTGTGTGTGTACACCACATCTTAAACCAAGAGTAAATAGTAGAACACGTAGCAACTGTCTTTATTGAACACCAGCATTTTAGAAGGTAGGGATTTAACATATATATAGTTGAAAGCCTACAAGAAAAGTAATTTAAATATTTATATATATCTTTACAAATGTTCATGAGGGAGTCAGAGAGCTCGTGTCGGCTAATCTTGAGATCTGGGGAGTGTACAAAGATAGACATGCACAGGAAAGAGTTACGACGGCAACCGCAGTCACCTTTACAAAATGGCTGAGTTGGACCCTTCTCTCTCTCTCTCTCTTTCTCTCTCGCTCTCTCACACACACACACACACACTCACACACCACAGTGTAGCCTACCCCAGGCAGTAGCGTTACATTAGTCTCACATTCAGAAACTCTTCTCTCTTGTCCAAATGGTAAACACACTGGATGCTATGGCACTGATTGTACGCCGTAGAAAAAAAACCACGAGTTCTCGCTTGTTGTGGTTCAAGTGCTCTCTCAGGTATGGGGGTGCTGTAAACCAGACTGTGTGTGTGTGTGTCTGTCAGGGTCGGGGGGGGGGGTCAATTCATTTCAAGTCGATCCATTGAAAATGTAAAGCGAAACTGGAACTTTGATGGTTGATGATCAAGAATTTATTTAGTTAAAAGTGAAGTAATTGGATTGAAATCAAATTGACCAAAACCCCTAGTGTTTGTGTTTGTGTGTGTGTTTGTGTGTGTGTGTGTGTGTCTGTGTGTGTGTGTGTGTGTGTGTGTTTGTGTGTGTCATCGATTTCCAAGTTGGTTCATTATAAATGTAAAGCAAAACTGAAACTTTGTTCTCAATTATTTAATTCAAGACAGAATGAATAAAGAGAGAAAAAAGTTTTTTAATTCTTGGATTTTTGCAGAAAATCCACACCTGAATTAGTGTGATTGAAATTGAAATTGAAACCCATAGCGTGTTTGCGTGCGTGTGTGTTTGCGTTGTCTCGTACCACCCGTCTCCTGGAAAACGGTGACATCAGCATGTCCATGTCCATTTCCTGTTTTCAGAATAAATAAATAAACCAACAAAAGTCTTGGGTGAGTTGTGGCCGTCTCCATGGCGATGCTCCTCCTCGTCATGATGCGGTCTCACACACACACGGTCCCACACACACAAACACGCACACACACACCAACATACACATTCAAAAAGGACGTGTGATTTTCAACACATCGGTGTGTGTTCTTTGGGGACGAGTCACATTTGTGTTACTTTTCAACACAACATATATTAATAACAATAAATGTGAGTTGTCCCAAAGAACACATACCAATGTCTTGAAACTGACACGTTCTTTTTTAGTGCACACACACACACTCATACACACTAAATGCAGCGCTCCAAGGCACGGGGACGGGGGGGGGGCTACTCAGTCTTTTCAATTTTTCCGTCTTTGCTCTGGGGCTCAGCTGTTTTCCGGAGCGGCGTTTTTTCCGAGCTGTTGTTAATCTGTTGGTCGCCCGGCCCGCTGGTTTTCCCACTTGAGTGTTTGTCCAGGTAGTTGAGCATCTCGCTCAGGACTGTCTGGAAGGTGCTGAGAGCTGCGCAGACCGCCGGCGTGCCGAACCCATGGGTGATCAGACTGGTAGGAGGGAGCCAAGACAGAAACCATCAGCAACCAGCCCCAGAACCACTTTAAACCTTACCGATACACTTCAAGCTTTTTTGTTCAGGTGAAAATGAATATAGAGAACATCATGTTATATTTAGGGTTAGACTGATACATCAGTTTGCTGATATGGTGGTTTGTTTTTTTACATGAAAATTGTCAAATTTAATCAATATCAGCTGCTATTGGCAGCTTCAAAACAAAAGTATCAGGTATTGATATAGGCCTTCAAAAACCATATTGGTGCAAATGTAGGATAAAAGATATCCCATAAAAGCAAGTCTATATAGGTTTTACGAAGTGATTTAAATTTAAATAAAAAAATGATAGACTGAAAACGACTAGAAGGGTGCTGTTGTTTAAATCTGACATTACTGTGCATTTACAGACTGATTCTGTATTTTCATAAAAACTCATGACTTGTTTCTCCACCCACCACTCCACAACTCCCTTTGGAGATTTGATGAAATTGTACATATTCCGCACAGGATGACGCCATAGATGTGACATTTCAGCTAACAAGCCCCTGTTCCCTCCTCCTCCTTCATTTGTGCCAGATAACAAACTGCACAGCTGCATCTTTCTAAAATGGCAAACAGGTCAGAGCTCAGCCAAAACTGAGAGCAGCAGGGCCCTGCAGTGTCGACTAGGAAGACTGCCTTTGCTGCATGGTTTTAATTGTGTAGGGCGGCTCAAGATCGGAAGCATACATCAAAAAACATCCATTACTTTCCAATACACAGTGTGTGTGTGTGTGTTACCTGAAGTGTGTGAGGTGTCTCTGGATGTCCAGGTCCAGGATGGGGGTTGGTCTGGAGGAGCCCAGAGGAGAACGATCTTGGCTCAACAAGTCCTGGAACTCCTTACAGATTTGCCTGCGAGACAGAAGGAGGGAGGGAGGGTTTACCATCTGTCTCGAACACAACCTTTGCAATTTTTGTCTTAGGTTTTTTTCCCCCTGTGCATCATTTAGCATCCCCAAGTGAATTTAAGTAATACCATCACACCAAGCATTTACGAAAGGCGACATGCAGGAGGTGGCCAAGCTCAACGTCAGCCCAAACCCAAAGCATTCTGATATTATGCTTTGAACTGATATCAGAAAAATATTTAGGTCCCGATTTCACGAAACGATGCAGGTGGCAGCTATGGACGACTACTGACCCAACTCTTATTTTGTTGCTATATTGACACAGGTTTTTAAGGTTGGTGCACGTCATCGTATCAGCACCTTTTGACCTGTCAAAATATTTGCTGGTCTGATTTAAGAGGCAAATAAGCTCTTCGATCAACTTAGCGTTGCATGATGGAAAACAGTGGTCAAAAAGTTGGTCGAAGAACTTTTTATGGTAAAAGGTCGGTGCATTCCCTCAAGATGGACGGTCGGTATGGAGGCGAACTGACTGCTGTAAAATGACCGCAGACGGGAGCTGAGATGCCAAGTGAAAGCAAGGGCAGAGAAAACCGGTTTTAATTGGTTGATTATTTCAGGCCAAGTTGCAACTCTGGAATTCATCACGATTTGTACCTAACCCTATAAACATATAAACATAACCCCAGCCCAACGTCGAACACTGGCCTTTAATAGAGATGAAATAAATGTGAACATTGCTTTTTGAAGAGAAAGCAGTTTGTGACCTTGTGGGTTGGCCAGAAAGCGAAGAACATTTAAATGGCTATTAGAGAAGTAAGAAGTAAACTTTCTGTGTGGCTGTGTTGCGTGTGTGTGCCAGTTTATTTGTGTGTGTATGTGTATTTGTCCGTGTGCGCGTTCTTACTTCGTAGCCAGCACCATCTTCTTGCGTGCGTTGGTTTCTTTTGGCTCGCTGTGCTGCCTTGCCAAATGTTCCCCCACTGCCTTGGTAGGAAACTCTGTCTCACAGGTGTAGCCAAAGTCCCTCGCCAGGTGGAGTGCCTCACCTGTACACACACAGACACACACACAAGAAGAAAGACTGGTGAGATTAATGCTAAAGGAGAAAGATGAAAGATGAAATGAAACAAAGTGGAATGTGAAACCGAAACCGTCCTTGAAGAGTTCGGAGGATTTGCAGACAGCGCCTTACCTTCCACCAGGGAAGTGAGCAGTGTGACGTTGGCAGCTTTCCTCCGTCCTGCCGGCAGGTTGAGGCCCAGGCGGTCTAGTTTCTCACGAAGACAGCGGCCACCGTTCTTAGACTTAGCTCTGTGGAAGCATAAATAACAGACTCTCATATTTTGTTTGTGATATTTTGTGTCCTTTGAGAAGGGGACACAAAAAAAGACTGAAGGCCTGGATCACCCAGCATACCTCACCAATCACCATCTGCTCCCTCTTTTCCAAATAACACCCAGCCACAACAATATGTTTCTGTATAATTAGGACTATTATATAGGGATAGAAGTATATAGCCAGCAGGGTGTTGTTTAGAGCATTAAATCTAATTATATATACTGTAGATATGGTTACATGTCCCCCCTGAGGTTCATTTCATTCTCTAGGCATTCATCTCCCTCTATACCCACAGTGAAAACTTCTACTTTGGAAAACGGGTGAAACAGTCGTGAAAATTCGACAACGCGTTAAGATAAAACTTCAATGATCCCTGTAGGAAAATTGGGTTTAACGTATCGGGGGTATTGTATTGTTCTTATTGTAATGTACCAGAATCCCAACCAGAACCAACATTATTCCCCAAATACGACAAATGTAAAATACCGCCAATTTATTGTACTTGGAGAATAAAGCGATTGAGGTCCTGATCCACTGGCGAAGGATACAACATAACACCAATACAGATGTGAAACAGACTATGAGTCTCTGTCTGTTAGAATGACGACTGTGATGTTGACGTGATGTATTTTATTCTGGATTAGGAGCAACACCTCTCTTTGCACATTTTTCATATCGATGTTGCCCCGCCTTGTAAAATCAGCCATGTCCTCTGCTGTCCATCTCTCTCTCTCTCTCTCTCTCTCTCTCTCTCTTTTTTTTTTCTCACTCCCTCTCTCTCTCCTCTTTCCCCTTTCCCTTTTTCTCTGCCTCATCAATAATACAGAGCTGGCAACTCTTGCTTTCCTCTGGTTTCTCTGATCCTGGCGTGCTTTGGCCTGGTCTTGCTTCCCTCTGGCTCCCTGGGCATGGCGGCGCGTGCAGCCCCAGCCCTATTTCGCCTACAATAGTCTTTGTGGACGCTACTGTATATCCTCTGTTTTATCTGAGGGCTAAAAAAAAATAAATCAAGCAATTCTCTCCAATGCTCACCAGCTTGCTTTAAGCTAACACAAGTGTTTTCACTTTTGTTATCCCCCTCCATCGCCATTGCCCGTCCCTTCAATGTTATTTTGTTACAGGATAGTAGTTATCTATAAACCTAGTTATGTATAACTGCTGTTTCAAAATGGACTTGATGTTCTAGTTTGTGTGAAGTAATGTTTTCCAGGGATGATGTTGCACCACCTACATGGCTCAAAAAATTCCCCCAAATCACTGAAGTGTAGGTCAATGGCCACAGTGGATTTGTCAGTGGAAGTGTTTACCCATAAACTCTTAACAAAAAATGGTTCTTTAGGTTTGTATCATAACAGAAACCTTTTTGGTGCTGTAAAAAACCCTTTTAGAAAGGTGCTCTATAGCACCATGCTCAAATGGTTCAACGTAGACTGTTTACAGTACTGTAAAGAACCATTTAAGAATACATATGTCCCAAATCAGCAGTACTGAAAGAACTTTTTATAGAACACACTGGGTGCTTTACTCTGATTGTTTTTTATGTCAACAAATTATAGGGTTCTTACAGTTAATTACAGTTCCTTATAGGATCACTATCCTAACCAAATAACCCTCCTTTTTCTGGGTGTATTGTCAGACTTCTACTGATGGGCAAGTGTGTGTGTGTATGTGTGTGTAAATGTGCTGACCTGCGCAGTATGCCACCCAGTAGGGAGGCGTTGAGGCACTCTGGCGGGGATAGTCTTCTTTTCACCTCAGCGATGGTGACTTTGTACTTGGAGGTGGAGCTGAGCAGCGACAGTCGGCCCGGTACCGAGCAGAACAGATCTGTAGGGTTCACCACACACGTTCCTCCTGCACACAAACAACACAACAACCTGTTTGAGTAGGCCTCAGCATGGAAAAGAGGTGATGTTGCTAAAATATGGGGGGTTGAAAGGTGCTATGTGTAGCATTTTGGTTGAAACTATGCAGTTAGAATAGTAGAACTGGAATAAAGTTATGCAATGTTTGCAAAGTAAAAAGGTTCCAGTTTTGTGCCATCCAGCAAGCAATCCAGCAAAACAAATCCAACCCAGTGCGGCAAAATGCAGTGTAAAGGCCAGTAGAGGCTTCTAATCTTCTCAGCAATGGTCTTGTTTGTTCTCTGTAGTTATACTAATGTCTTAAGATTAATGTGGTAATGCTTTATTGATGTTTATACCAATACACAGGATATTATGTAACTACCCTTTATGCTATTTTGGGAAAGCACCTATGTAGCAACCTGGTTTGGGTGGTAGAGGAAAGGGTTGAGGGCAGGAGTGTCATTGGTTTGTCAGTAAACTGTCAAAGAATATCAAAGCCTTTCAAAATGTTGTAGTCAAACACTGGCATCTCAAGGTTTTCTATAGTTTAGGGGCTTTGATATGGAGACAAGTACATATTCTGTACAGTCCGACAGTGCATGTGTGGTGGTGATGTGTAGATGCAATTCAAATGTTTGCAAGCAACCAGGAACCAAGTATTTCCGGGCTCCACTTGACAGTGACTGTGAATGCTGTCAAATTGAGGAAATTGCTAAATTGAGTGATGGAAGGAGCATTACATCAACCTTACGTCACTTTACTAACCAACTCGCTGAAAACCCCTATCACCCTGTGCATCTGCAGCAATCAAAAGCATGACCATTACCCTGATACTGAATTACAGTAATACATTTTAGAAGGGTACTACATTACTATCACAGCAAAACTACAGTATAGTTTCCTATATTATAGGAATATTATAGTATACACTAGAGGGTTCGTAGTCTCTTAGGAATGTTATTTGAAGACTGTAGTGATTTTTTGTTAGGGTGATATTAATTAATGATCAGTTTATTTGAAAGTGATCCCAGCTCTCCTGCTCCTTAGTTGATCAGCTGCCTTCATCTCTTCCATGGCCAACATATTACATACCTGCATAGAAGCATTGCTTATAGAGCAATGTTCTTCATTATAAAATGTGTTGTGTTGTCTTGTGATCACAAAGAACATGTATATATATATCGTATATACACTACTGTATATCACAGCAGTCCATGCAAACTAATAGGTTAGGAACTCAAAATGAAATACTCTCATGGTGTAACATCGTCTACATTCATTTGAATACCAGAAGAGGATTATGGGAGATGTGAACATTTATAGTTAACGTTACATTTTCACAATGATAGAACTTTTACTTCCTTTGTATTATAAAGAAAAGACACGATTTGTCGAACATAATGCTCCCAAGCGTTGTAAGTTATGAAGTTTTCTATTGTTTTTTCTAGCATAGAGGAGTGAAGTTTGTCAGCCTTCTGATTGAATACCCTGGCTCTGTGGAGTTGAATGACGTGGACAAATGTTGAAAAAAAATAATTTGCTTTCCCACATTAAAGTGGGAAAGATAGATTAAAGATAGTGATACATTATGTATCACTATCTAAATTAAAATATTATTATACTCAACCCTATCAGCCCGACATTCAAGCACAAAGGCATGCTGGGTGGGTCCTTCCCTCGCAAGTTAGCACAAAGCACAATGTCTTCAAATTCACCTTTATGTCCCCTGAAAATATACCAAACTCAGTGAAATGTATTATGGGGCCCTAAACTGTTGCTGTCCCAATGAATGATATTGTATTTTTATCACAGACTCAGAGAGCTATTTCTATATTGTTACTAGCTGTATGGTCTGTACTAATTGAATATATCCAATTAAAAAAATCCACCTAGGCTACATTTTCGTTGACAAGTCTTGATTGTCTGTGTACCTATGAAAACTTTGTACACTTGCACATTTTGGTCCTAAAAACAATTGTCATAAATGCACCCTCTACAGTACATCAATGATCCAATGATCAATATTGGCCTAACTTTATTTGTAGTTTGAAAGATGTAGCAGAAAACTTTCAAAATAAATTATTATTCAGTGGATCTTTATAGGGTACTATCTAGGGACACGTGGGTACAGACAAGTGAACAAAAATCACCTGTGTGTGAGCAAAGCAATAGAGGAAGTCATTTTTCTTTGTGCATTAGCAAATGGCATATTTTAATTATGTGCATTGTCTGTCAGTGCAGCCCCAATAGACCCACATGCACTGATATTACCTGCAGCATCTAACTATGCACAGTGAATGGATATTTCTTAGACTATAGATGAAAAATGCTCAATACTAAAGCCATTGCACTTGAGTAATAATAACTACCATGATTAGAAGCATTTTTCGTTAGACTTTGTACAGCCCATGTTAAGCACCCTCATTTTGTCTCACACAGTAAGCCAATCCCCATCACTGCAATAGCACCAATATTACCTCAAAAAATTGCCTCTGTCACAGCCTGAAGACGTAGCCTATTTTGGTTCTGTTTGTTCAAATCCTATAGTGTCTCTGTACACTTTTTTTTTACTGCATAGCCGAATACATATGATATGGTTAAATAATACCTAATAAAATAATAATATAACATATAATGCACAGTGTTTCCTACTTCTTTTAAAAGGCTTGTTTGTTCATTCAGAGACATGGCAAT
Organism: Hoplostethus atlanticus; assembly: GCA_034670405.1. NCBI lineage: Eukaryota > Metazoa > Chordata > Actinopteri > Trachichthyiformes > Trachichthyidae > Hoplostethus > Hoplostethus atlanticus. Next base: position 7,329,167 of record JAXDDX010000011.1, on the reverse strand, counting down.
TCACTTTCAAATGTATGTTTACATCTTAAATATGTATATATATCTGTATCAGCTCAATATTTCTGTCTGTAAGTATTGTCCCAAAAACTTGCACCAACCACCAAGTTGATTTCGGGTTGTACTTAAGGCCACAGAAACTGTGAATACATGATTCTGACTGTGATAGTGAACATTGTTTGTATATGAATCAGATGTGCTGGAGCCTCATGAAATGTATTGACTGCTATGAGTAGGCCTATTATTAAAGTACCACTAAGGTCCCAAGCAGCTGAACCCCGAGCCTTCTGTCTGATGTAGGCTATATTCTATTATTCATCTGCCTCATTATCAAATCTATCTAACAGCAGGGTGTGTCGCTTTGTTTTTAGGCCATGCTGGATATGATGCAATGAAATAAAGGACATAATTTAGGTGGAATAAAACAACGCTACAGGCCACGATATACACGCCAATCTTTTGGGGCAAGTTTTGGTTGCCCAACAACCAAAGCCTATATGACCAACTGCAGCCTATACACTAATGCACTTAGATAGTATAATAGTATAATTTGTACTTAGTTCAGTACAATTTTGTACTAATTTAGGAGCATTTTCTGATCACCATCCCTACTGAAGGCAATAGACCTGTAATTTCAAAAAATGTTCCTGGTGTATAGTCTGGTGGAGGTGTGGACAGCGACTTTAACATGTCATTTCAGCACCTGGACAGCAACTGATTCCCATAGGACAACTAAAACGCTATAATACTCTAATACTACAATAGTCTACTGAATTCCAGTGGCCAGGACACCTTAGAGAAGGCTGTGCATGGGACTTGTAGTTCTCTGAAGGCTGTCAAAAATGGGCAAGTCGAGGGTATCGATTGATATTATAGGTTAGACTAGACCTGGATGGCGTGTGTGTGTGTCTGTGTGTGTGTGTGTGTGTGTGTGTACGCGTGCGCGAGAAGTCCAGCTCTTCTGTGTGTGTGACACATACCGGGCAGACCTGTCTGTCAGACTCACGCGCTCTGACAGGGGCGCGCGTCTCTGAAAGCCGCGGGTTCACATCATATTAATTCCCCTAAAAATGTTTTGATTCAAAGTAGTTTGTATTTTATGTTGCCAAGGGCAATCGAAAAGAGCTATTGCCGGTAGTGCAGTCAGTGGAGCGCGCGGGCCCAGAGGCGATAACGGTATTTAAGCAACGGAGAGTAGCCTCGGGCTGCGGCGCGAGCGGCGGGCGGGATCACACGCGGAATCAAGCGCCTTTTACGAGTTTGCCACGAAAATTAAAGAAAAAGAGACACGGGCCAAATGTCATTCTCCTAATATTTTAACAACAATGTTTATAGCTCCAAAAAACCCCGGGAATGTCTTGACAGAAAATACTGGGGCGCGTGCACACTCTGTAGCGGGGGCGCGCGTCTGAGAGATCAGCTTGATCTGTGAGGCTGCTGTTAGAGCTGAACGAGGAAGGGATACTGGGGTGATTAAAAACACAGACGACTCCTCCTAAGTAGGATCCGCGTTTCTTGAGTGATTTTCTTTTGAAAAAGGTTATGTGAATATTCATGCCGCCAAAGCCGCAGTCAGAAAGAACAACATTAATATGATCTCGGCTGAATCCGGGGCCCCGCTCGGCATTAGCATATCAAAGCGTCCGCCCGAGGCGAGAGAAGCTATCGATACGGGAGCGGGAGGTAAAGCAAAGATTATTGGTTGTGATGGTTGCAGCGGCTGAGCTCAGGGCCAAATACGGCGCACCATTAACCGAAAGTGATAGCGGAGGGATTCCCGCGTCAATCCGAGAGAAAAGCCCCAACACCTAGGCAGAGCTGATGAAAAATTAAACCCGAGACACAGCCTTCCTCTCTGTATGGAAAACTACACATGTGTGAATAGCGTCCCGACTAAAAAACAGGAGCAGGCTTTGATGGAGCAAGCCAGATCCACAGCGAGTTAAAACCCACTCATGAGGAAATTGGCTGGCCTGCTGTGTTCATGCAGGCCGGGTCCACACAGCTCCATAGCTACCTGAGATATCTATCTATCTATAATATATATGACTGCTTTCACGCCATAGCCTACAAAACACTATAGATTGTAATTCACTCCCCATTCCTTTCTACAATAGCAGTGAATTACTCCCATCTCAGAGGAGGGCTGTAAGATATATTAGGGTTCATCATAAATACATGCAGCAACAAACAATTGCTACACTGACAATTAATATATAATATACCTGTATTATGGTGTGCATTGAACATATTAAAAATACGAGAATTTGCCCACAGACAAGCAAATGCATAATAGTAAATATTCAGAGCAAAAATTATATGCTTGCGATATTGTCCTTTAACGTTATAATTATTAGTTTCACAAACATTTAATCTTTTTTCATATTTCTATTACCCATAATAATCTACGTCGTAAGTTATTCTTTGATATTGATATTGATATGTAGGCCTATAGCTGTAATAAGTGGTTTGCTGAGCTTAGCCCGATAGCGTAGCCTATAGGCCTGCACCTTTTGATCATTAATATTATAAAAGTCTGTCAGTCTATCAAATTGATTGTATATAATAATAAAAACATATAAATAATATAATTTATATTATCCTTTTCATATTGTCCGTATAGTCCTATTTAAAATTTCAGGAGTGGGATAAACCTAATTTAGGAATTATGTTAAATTTAATATACTCTGCAAATAACCAAGAAGCATATATTTACCAAAATATAGGCCAGCCGTCTGGCAATATACACTGTCAAAATGTAATTTACAGGTATGGCTTCCAAAATGATGGGTTCGTGTTGTAATGCAGTGTGATGTAGGCCAATATATTCTGCCATATAGTGTATTATAAATGCACTACGTTAAATATTATTTAATTGTAGGTCGTGCACTTTACACTACAGGCCTAAACAGTTTTTATTAATCCAATATTAGACCAATTCATCACGTTGTTGACATTTTATTTTAAAAGCAAAACACAAAAACATATGTTGAGAATAAGTGTTGAGTGACAGTCCATTTCATGCTAGGGTGGGAGGCGGCGTGTGCTTGTACAGTGTGTAAGTGTCTAAATAGGCGAGGAACGGAGCCGTTCCTGCTGTAACATGTTGACAGCAGACAGGACAGGACTGTTCCGCCTGTTTGTCTGTCTGCTTGCTGTCTTGTCGTGTCAAGCCGTGAGTGTTAACGGCCTCCGGTAGAACAACGGAGAGTAAACGGGGCCTTACCTCTCCGGATGACGCCTCCTTGGCCGTTAAGCACGAGCCCACACTGCGCTTCCACGGAGCCCTGCGGAGACACGGTCTCATTAGGATGAGCTGGGTGGAAAACCACCAGAAGACACTTGACACACATTTCTATTTGTGCAGTAGAGTTTACCCATATTTAGGCTTACATTACAGCATATATTAATGTTTTTTGAAAATATAATTGATTTTTGTTTGTGTGGGTGGAGGTTATAGCCACCTTTTCATTTAGCACGACATAAAAAAGGAGGGCTCCTCAAGGTTTCTAGTGGAACCATATAGATCCATAATGAAAGAAACCTCTGATTTGTTAAGATAAAAAGGCAAATGAGAACAAAGAACCCAGTGTGATTTTAACAGTGCCGATTTAGAACATGTCAAGCCTTCTTAAATGGTACCATGAAGAAGGGCCATCTATTGAGCACGGTGCTATAACAAACCTTCCATAAAGGGTTCTTCATAGCTCCAAAAGAGATTCTGCTACGCTACACGCCTATACAACAATACATTTCAATAAACAATGCACCTTGTGGCTCACATGGACAGCAGGTTTTTTTTTCGAGGCTGCGGGCTGTAACAGCAGAGCTCGACCAGGTAAATGAGGAAAAGGTGTTTAGAATGTGGTTCTCCAACCTGTTGTGGTTGCTTACACAACAGCTAGTCTCTATGTATGGAAACCTGTTAGCGCAGCCATTTTTGTTCAGACCAGCTCGCGTGCTATCAACAATGTCATCAAGAGAGAACATGCGCTTTTTATTCAGAAAACACTTAATCCCTCGTGCGAGCCTCGAAGCTGGGCCCGCGCAGAACCCCTGATTATAATAAACTGGGGGAAAGGGGACCTTGTTGTAGCTCTTTCTTAACCAACTCCTGCTCTGTTTCTTTTTTCTTTCTATTCCGAAGCTAAAGTGATTATAAAATCAATATACAAAACGCAGGGGTCGTGCATGAATTAGCTTAGTGACGGGAGAAAGGTGTGGCAGCTGCTTTTGTTCACCATGAAAATCTCTTTAACGCACTCAAAGATGCGACCGGGCTGCACGAGACCATGGGCGCATCTGTTCGGTTCTATATCCGCCTCGTGCAAGCTCAGGTTCATGCGCCGTTTCTTTCTTTTTTCAATAAAAGGTCGAACTTGTGTTATGCGTATGTATGTCCCCATAGCCTAAAATGATATTAATTGTAATAAAAAATAGCCAATATTAGCCAAAGTTTAAAATTTAAATAAAATAAGGCAAAGTGACTTAGTGAACTATAGCTATATAATATAATAATAATATATATATAATATAAATAGTTGTTATTAATTAATTAATTATTTTTAGGAGACTAATAAGTAATAACATTTTAAAGATGACGTTAAATTTGGTAAGTTTGCATATTGTCGTCATTATAACGGAATTCAAAACTATTGAATTCCACGCATTAGAATAATAAAAAAATGTTTCACGATAAACACAAGCGCAATTAAAACTAAACTAACCTAAATTAGGCGCAACACTTATTTTAATTCCCTAAACTCACTGAAATAATTGTAGGGCAACTAACATTATAAGGGCATGATACACCTCATCATCCTCATCATCATCGTCAAAAACAACACCATTAGCCAGATAACACACAATTTGGATAAAGTAAAATTATTCAACACACCCTTTGGATAAAGTAAGTACTTTTCATTAAAAGAAAGGGGAATTATTATTTGTTTTAAATAAATTTGAGATTACTCTTCAAACGTTCAAATCGTTCAATGCTCTATTATTATTATTATTATTATTATTATTATTATTATTATTGAATCAAGTCTGCAAGAATAAATATTGTGAAATTAATAAAGAAATGTATTATAAACCCTATAGCCTACATTGAAGTGTAAGAGGGAGGTTTAGAAATAGGAATAGCCCCGACTTCAGCGATGCAGTTGAGCCCGAGCAAAGTTGGTAAATAGTTAACGTGACTGAAATTATTTGTCAGTATGTTAAACCGTGTTTAACCAGAGACGGTTTTTTTTTTTAACTCGCTCAGATGTGGCTGTATAAATAACTAAGTTGATTGACGTTAAGTCGGTAATTGGATAAACTACGGTGCTTTACGGCGCTCGAGCTGGGTATTGTGCCCCGAACCCCGATCCGTTAATCCGCCCTTTACCGGAGAATAGAGAACCAGCGGCTTTTCTGTGCCTCAACAGACAGCCGGACACACACACACACACACACACACACACACACACACACACACACACACAGTCACACACGAACCGTGCGAATTCGTTTTCATCTCGACCATTTCTTTACATCGAAAAGAATTATGTAAAATATGGGTCACGTGTGTTTCTGGAAAAATAAAGGGCGGACTTCACAATAGGATTGTATAGACTGCCAGTCAATTAACCTTTAGAAATAGGCCTGGCTTTCAGAAGCACAGCACCGTGTAGACTTGACTCTTACTTAGCCTACAATCACTGGATAGGCTTGTATCACTGTGGATTTCCCCACTTATTCTTGGCATCGAATTTATCTAAACATGATATTGAATATTATTTATCCTACCATGGTATACAGATGTAGCTATAGATGAAAGAATAACTTATAGAGGCTTATAGGCTTGTCAGTGTTCATAGACAACAGACAGATGAAGCAGGCAGACAGACAGACAGACATCTGGTGCTGTCTCTCTGTTCAATATTTTCAAATTGGTGGTTGGTTCAATGGGGGAAAGGCTGTTACAATAGTAGGCCAGTGGGACAGGGATACTGGGGCATTGGGCCTTGTGGCTGCTATGAGGGGCAGGATGAGACTGCATGGAGCAACATATATCCTATCCTGTCCTGTCCTGTTCTATCCTATAGCCTGCCCTATCCTATCCTATCCTATCCTATCCTGTAGCCTGCCCTATCCTATCCTATACTGTCCTGTCCTGTCCTATCACCTATCCTATCCTATCCTATCGCCTATCCTATTGCCTATATTGCCTATCCTTTTGCCTGTCCTCTCCTATCCTATAGCCAGTGGTGGGCAACATTGTGCCATCCAAAGACATAATACCTTCAACAGGACAAGGGGAGCTACCAGTGACATGAGCTGCTGTAGTGTTTGGAGTGAATGGCTCTCTATGGCACATGGTTGCAGACCACAACTACAGGATAAGCCAGAGAGAAGCTGAAGGAGGGGAAAGGGGTACAAGGCAGTGGGGCTCTGGTGTTCAGGTGTTGGGAGATGGTGAAGGGAGGAGGTGGTGGAGGGAGGAGAGAGGGAGACTGCTGGTACCTGCAGGTCGTCTGCCCCGGGCGGAGGGAGGCCCAGGCCGGCGGCGGGCAGCAGCCTCTGGTCCGGGTGGTGCATACCCACGCCGTAGGCCTGGGAGCCGTGTGACGTCATCAGCGACAGGTCATGGCGCCTGTAAGCGTCGAGGCAGCCCAGCTCGCGCCGCTGCTGCTCGTCCAGGCACGAAGACTTGAGGGCAGAGCGCGCGTTGTGCAGGTTGATGAAGTCGGTGGGCTCTCCGTGGTGGATCTGCTGGTAGTACTGGCCCGAGTGCAGCGAGTTTAGCCCGTAGGCCTCCGGGGCCACGGCCGGGTGCGAGTGCTGGAACTCGTAGTGGAAAGACTGGTGGTGCAGGGGCGTGTATTGGTGGTTGGCCGAGAAATACGGCGAGGCGAAGTCCGTCCCCGCCGCCGCCGGGTAAGTGAGCGGGGAGGAGGAGGAGTAGGCGACCGAGGAGTTGGCCACGGACTCCAGGCAGCCGAGCTGCATCAGTCGGTAGCTGTTTGATCCGTCGTGACGTATCTACGAGATAATAAAGAAACGGAAACATATATGAGCCGTGTCATTTAGCATCAGCCGGTGTCTCCTCTCTCTGCCTCCCAAACACACTCAAACACTCAAAAACACAACTCACACTCAAAGCGTTTTTTTCCTCTTAAAACCACCTGAAGGAGATGTCATTTCTACACGCCCGGGAGGGGAACGAACGCACGGCAACAGGAGCCATCGGTATGTTTTTTGGCATGCCTGTCACTCGCCTTGCAGTGTTTTAAAAGGCGTGCTGTTATATATTATTATTATTACCGGGCTGTTGGGAAATTTACTGTCCCAGCTCTCTCTCCCATAGTGGATGGGAGGTAAGCAGAGTGAGACACAGCGGAGTGTGTTCCGCCCTAAAATGTTCTAATCACACCGTTACCGGCTTACACACGAGCCTCATTTGCCTCCCCACACTAATAAAAAAGCAACGTTTTTACCGGCAGCGCCAGTAAGATGCACGACCTATTTCTCCCTCCATTCTTATTTTTTTATCCATGCGCTAGATTCTAGTTCAGTCTTCCTGACACCAGATGCTTTAACGAAATTTCACCGTAACTCCGTTTTCATCCAAATAGTTATATTACACACATTCAATAATTTCGTAAATTAAACGAATGCATAATAAGTAAATACATTACCTCTGCGTCGTGGACTAGTCCGGGGAAGGTCGCTGACATTGTGCTTTCTCCAAAGTAACCAGTTTTCCCCCCTTGCTCGCCCGATCGAATAATAATAAAAATGCGTTAAAATCCCAAAAAACCGAGAGAAATAGAAAAGTCCCCCCTCGCGCGCACTCGGTAACGGCAGAAAGCTGGTGGAACGCGAGCGTCTCCCCTCTGCACGGACGGGGCTGGCTCACGGATTTTGTACTTGCAGGGTATTTCTCGGCTGATGTCGTAGGTCCCTTGGTAATATAGAAGTTTTGAAAATTAAGCATCAGCACTGAGGAATGGGAGGACAATAGACGGAGCGGAGCATCCCAGGAGACAAGGAATAAATATTGTATCTTCGCCTTAATAAGGAACCAAGTGCTTCTTTCAACATTTTTCTACGCTTTTTGTGGACATTTTCCTTTTTGACCCGTTTGTATTTTCACAAGGTCTTCTGCTCGGTTTCTTCGTGTGTTGTTTTTTTCATTAACACCCACTAAGTCGTTTTACAAAAATGTACGGATTTTCAACGGAAATGTAAGTTTGTTTTGAAATATTATATAGGTAATTTCGATAATTGTTTACAGAATAAAAAATGTTTTTTTTTCGTTTTTTAGAAAACATTTGTGAATTATTTTATTAGCTTCATTTAGGGATTTCATTTGGAAACGGGGCTGTTTTCGATGCTCGACTGCCTGCCTCAGAAGCCTATGGGCGAGTCTTCATTATTATTGTTTTAAGGCAGTTTTAATACTGTAGCCTAAACCCGGATTTAATAATAAAACAATCACATCTATATACGCATTTTTCAGTACAGATTCATTCGATGCAATGGACAAGAGCTACATTAGAAATTAATATATAAGACAAATTAGAATTAATATAAGATTTTACTTTTTTTATTTGAAGACAATGACTAATATGACTTTACTCACTTTTTATGTGCAAATGTACTGGTTAAATCGACAAGGGTGTCCATTTTTATTTTATTTTTCTTTCTTCTTTGCTTGTGGAAAACAATAATAGGAATACTGTTGCATATTTCTTCGTGTGGCCGGGCCGCAAGGCTGGAAGGAAGCAGCTTTTGAAATATGGAGGTTTTTTTTTGTTCTTTTTTGTCTTTTTTGAGAGGAGGGGGGTGCCGTCAGTGTTGCCTTTGTGAAGAACCGCCAGAAGCACGAGACCCTTTCCCAACCGAAACCTGCATTATGTGTGTGTGACCGGAGGCGCGTGCATGGCTGGATGGAAGCATGGATGAATGGAGGGAATGATGGCGAGTGTTGCTTTCTTTTTACTATTTGTATTATTATTATTGTTATTATTATTGTCATTCTGTTTGGACAGGCAGATCAGAGGGGAACTACACCAGACCATTGTTTTAGCCAGTGACCCCCTCCCTCTCTCTCTCTTTCTCTCTCGCTCTCTCTCTGCTCATGCTGTAACTCACCTGGGCGCTCGCCCTCGGGGTGGTCCAGCCACGTTGAACGGAGCCGTTATGTTGTTGTAGTGGCGTTATAGGGAGGGATAGGTGCTGATGTAGGTGTTTTTTTATGTTTATATGTACACTTTCATTCCACCACTGCAGGAAAACGCGATTTAAAAAAAAAATTATAAAACATTTATATGATAATGATAATTTAGTCTAAATACCTTTATTAACACAAACGCTAGAATGAGCGCTTTTCTAATAACGCAGCAGCCAAATTGGAACAGGTTTAGTGAACCCAACTAGTGAATTTAAGTAAAATATAGTCAACAATCACACCTATATATACATATAATAATTAGCAAATAAATACGGAAACACTGGTGTGCGCTGTACGTTAGCTGCCTTGCCCTTTGGCCACCCGGGACGAAACAGAAATACAAAACGAAGAAGAAGAAAAGGCAGGGCTTCCGGTCACGGCCTGAGAAGAAGCAAAGGGAAATGAGGAGAGGAGAGGAGAAAAGAGGAGAGGGAGCTCTCTGTCTCCACTACACTAACTTATTCTACCAGTCTGTCAGATTATGTCTGCCATTCACGACACACCAACACACACATAGAGAGAGAGAGAAGAGAGAGAGAGAGAGAGAGAGAGAGAGAGAGAGAGAGAGAGAGGTTTCTCTCTGTTTCAAAGCCTCCAGCTCTCCTTAGTTAACCCGAATTATCGCAATTACACTGGGCAACCGGTAAGCCTATGCTCGCTCTCTCTCTCTCTCTCTCTCTCTCTCTCCCTCTCTTTCTCTCTACTCCTCTCCCTCTCTCTCTTCAACGCCGTGATAAATCAATGGGAACAGAAATAAGCCCCATTCAGGCTTGTTTTGGTTTTGTTTTTTTTGCTCAGCTGTAACTGTAACCAAAGCGACTCCCTGATATTATTAAAGTGCAGACTGTCACCGTGCTGACGCCGGGACGCCGGGATTGACTCTGCACTTTAATTAAGCAACTATTTCTGCCCCCATCTGTTACTACATGCGTCTCACTCTGGCCTTCTTGCTTCTAATAACAATAATGACAATAACAACAACAACCAGATTGCCATATAGCCTACAAATGCCCCTAATCAGGGCAAACCTAAACTCGGTTTCCCCAACATTTTATTTGTAGATTAGAGTTTATAAACCTTTATAGGCTGATACATAGGATTTAGGATGTAAATTCATACACATCATAGTAAGTAGTGTCAAACTGATGTAAGATGTATTTATACATTAATATTTTTCTGACAATATAACGAGCTTCTATTGCGTTTTCCTTATGATGATCTCCACTTTTTTAATTTAGCACTACATCACCGATCACAATGCCAAAACTCACCCCCAAATAAGGCAACATATTCCGCAGGATCTAGTTAGTTAGATCACGAGTATGTGGTCTAATCTTTACCCGTCGCATATCTTAAAAACTCCACATAACAAACACAAGTGGCCTAGGTAGAGACATAGGCGGTGCAGGGGGCGCTTTAAATAGCCTCCTTTAAGAAGTTCTCAAGGCCTTTTATATTTTAATTAACCGTTAGCGATTGTTTTGCCTCGAGGCTCGACGAAACCTCTGCGCGAGGAGACCGGTGAAGGCCGTTGTCGCACGCAAGGATAAAACAAAAAAACAGAGAGAGAGAGAGAGAGAGAGAGAGAGAGAGAGAGAGCGAGAGAAAGAGAAAGAGAGTATGGGCGTCAATTGGGTATGGCATATGACCTCAGTCTGAGTCCAATTTTGATCTTGACAAATCACACTGACATACTATGGACGTAGTAGAAGCCTAAATGCAACTATGTTGTCCTCACTTCAGCAACAAGACTCTCACAAAATACATACATTTACAAGAAAAAATGTGCATTTATGAGAAACCCTGAGGAGAATTGTTGTTAAATAACATTGTTAAACTGAACCGCTGATCCGAAGGCGAATCTCGGTCAAAATGTGAAACAAAGTAGTCTAATTGGTTGTGGGCAATTCATCCTTATTCCAGTATTGAGTCTTTTTCTTTCGCCCAAAATTGCATCTATGTCAGGGGAGCATTCAGGGCCAGTCTTCCCTGTTAGCCATAGATTGGTGACCATCGTCTAATATTGTATCACACTGATCACATAATAATATGTGGTCAATCATCGGTCATTGCTCCACTTTGTCCCCAGAAAATGAGTTTGGGAATTCTGGTCGCAAATGATATTAGCTGCAGGGACTGACTCCCTCAGAGAAAGACAGATAAACAGTGTGCAGGCTGTGTGCGCCGTCAACCCGAGGCACCAGTTGCACTGTAGACGGTGCTAATAGGGCTTAACGCCGACGAGTGGCCCCGCTTTACCGGGGGCTGGTAGCGCCGCACCAGATGCGCACTGATCTCCGGACAGGAGCCAGTCCATCTGCCGCCTGACGAGGCAGGGGAAGGCCCGAAACCCCTCACACTCAGCCCAGAGGCAACAATTTAGCTTCACAAGTTGTTTGGACGGACCAGTCCACCTATAGGGAACAACGGCCCTGTCATCATCTTTTTAGAGCAGGTGTCAAAAATAAGACAGCAAGGCGGGTTTCAGAAGATGAATCGCGGACTGGAATTTATACAAACATACTTACATATACAAACATACATATCATGGGCGTCAGTTGGGTATGGCAAGACGTGGCATTTATGCCTTAGCCTAAGTGAGTTAATTTGATCTTGTAGTAAAATGGAGAGCAAAGTTCACGATCTTCACCAGTTGACCAGTGTCTACTCGTCTCTCCTACATAAATTGTTCAAAAAGTAGCCTATCAGCGTAAGTTAAATTACAATCCTACAATCCTAAAAACAAGAGAGATGTATTTCCCATATGGTTATATATATATGGATTGGGGCATAGATGGATCCATGTAACATCTATTCCCCACTTTCCTCCCTGGATTTACTATTGGGCCTGATGGTAATTAATTTGTTAAAATCAATAATAGTCAGCCAAAACAAACTTTAAATAGATAAACACAGGGTATATATCCCATTGCTGCCGGTTTTAACAGTAATGCCCATATAAGCGTGTACAGTATCAGGTTGTAACACAGCAAGAGATGGTGTGCAGTTAAGGAGTATATGGATCCATGCTGAGTTATAATGGGCCTATATGGGCTACAAACGACTAAAGTGTATTCCTCATTCACATTTTGGAATACTAACCCCAATTATCCATATGCAACACGCGCGGGTTTAACGGCGTAAATGAGAGTGCTGGAAAGTGTTTACAAACAGGACTGAATTCATTTTTCATTAGGCCTGTTCATGAAATCATCAATAACAGACTGCGGTTAGAGCCTCCACAGGAAAGGGGGAAAAAAGCACGGGGAGAATTTCACAGTAATGTCTGCGCCTACAGTCTAGTAACATTAACATGGGCAGTGGTCGGCCATGCCCGTTACATGCACATGTGTTGGCCTTGTTTATGAGTCTGTCTGTTTTCGTTTTAATCAGCCCCAGTCAGACATCGGCCTCATATGGCCATGAGCGTCCGTTAACTCGACCCTACCCACGTACCTTTCACGACATAATGAAGGCAACATAACAAACGGCCCAGAAGATGTTTGTCCTCCATCAACAGCTAAAAGCAATTAATAAAATAGTGTCTGACCTACATAACGATGCGCCTCGGAAGGAAGCACAGGTTAATATGCTAATATGAATCGGCTAATTGTAGGGATTTGCTGTCGGTTTGGAGAGGGAGGGGCCGGGGCGTCACTGGCATGTTTTAAGCCTCCCAAAATCTGCGCCAAATGAATTCGCCAGAGCGTGAGGTGAGGAGAGGAGGCAGGAAACAGGTGGTCGCTGTTTAAATGGACAGTCAGGAGGAACAGACTATAGCCCATACAGTCCAGACTGCCTGTTAGAGGAGACTATCCTTGTCGGCTGTTTCCACAGGAAAAACACACCCGGCATCACACTGTAACGTGGATTAGCCTCGACACGTTGTTTTATTTTTCCTTTTTACTCCTCCCCATTTCCTGAGCTTTAATTCCGTTCCCAAGGTTTAACCCAAACTTTACCATTGACTAGACCTGCTGTATTTATATCATGTCTGAGGGGTTGAATCTCAATTTAAGTTATCGTGCCCCCCCCCCCATCCCACACACACACACACACACTGAAACACTCTCACACAGGTCTTGAGATCAAGAGCCGCAGGACATTTACTTCAAGGACCCTCCATCTGTCCAGGGACCCGCCCAGAAAAGTAAAAAGTCATAAATCAGGAATAATGCGGCTGCTCTGCACGTTACCTGTCATGACGGTGCAGAGAAGCAGCAAGCGGGTATCACTGTCGGTTTGTGTTGCCAATTAGCGGTTCTTTGTTGCTGTAATTACTCCTGAAGTCAATTAAGAAGTTCATTCAGGGCAGACACGTGTCAGCTGCTGCTAAAACACTAAAGAAAAAGCCAATCTGCTGCCTATCCAGTCGTTACAACGGACGGCCATCCACCAACATATTGGGTGCATATAGGCTAATCCATCAGCCTACTGAATAATAAGAAAACATTTTTTTTCTTTCTGTTATTGAATACCGACGTGATTAATTGAAAATGCACCCGTCTATTTATTCGATTTCTGGATTAATATTTCTAATGCTGAGTTAAAAAACAACAACAACTGTCAATAGGCATTAATTTACAATGACTTTAACGTTGTTTTTCCTTTCAGGAGACTCAAAAGATTTTGCTTGGTGGAGTACAAATTAAAATTAAAACAGCCTCGCTGAAGTGCTCGGCTGGTAAAACGTCTTCTGTTGAGAGTTTTTCGTTTCAGGCAATCAATTAATGGCGTAGGGGTCTTCTGCGGTGAATGATTAACAATATTTTTAATAGACAATTACAGCCATCACCGGTCATAACTGATGCTATAAAATTGATCTTTAAAACTTCAGCAGCTGTTGGACCAGCAAGCGTCGTGTGTGTGTGTACGTTTTTTTGCGTGCCGATCGATGCTCATTAACTTTTCTTTTCAAGAGTTTCTGAAGTGCTCCTGAAGATCATA